>JAHTLZ010000379.1:20570048-20585914 GCA_023846285.1 Phrynocephalus versicolor | reverse complement strand
CTATCTATCTATCTATCTATCTATCTATCTATCTATCTATCTATCTAGTCTAGCTTGGACAGTGATTGGCCTAGAGTACAATTGCCCAATCATTGTATGATAGCCAGGAAACAGTTTGCACTGGACTGTGCCATAAGTAGCCCAACATGCAAGCTATTTCCTCTTCTGATCATACCCTAAGAGAAGCATTGGTATTTTAGAACATTTTTTCCAGTATTGACAGAAGAATGCTTGTGTCTGAACCACCTGGACTCTTGTTCTGTTCTTAACAAAATCCAAAATAGTAGATCTAGTTCAGGATATACATTACTGTTAGCGGTTATGGATTAAGAACAAGGACTTGCTCGTTTAAGAAAGTGACCTTTTAGGATTTTTTAATCTCAACAGTTCAATGGACAGAGCGGGAGTTCGAGCTGGCACTGTGGGCCTTCAGGAAGTGGAAATGGTACCAATTCACATCTCTCCGGGACCAACTCTGGGGCAATGCCATTTTCTTAAAGGAAGCTAATGCCATCAGTGTAGAACTAAAGAAAAAGGTGAGCAGTTTCTGTCATCGATACTGAGGATGATGAGAGTTTCGGGTTTTGCTACAATTCCATGAGATGAAATAGTACAACCTAGAAATGTAAAAAAGAATTGAAAATTTTGAAGCGTGGGGGGGAAAAAACCTGCCCCCCCGTTTTTTGGAAAAAGCCAGAAATTTTCAGAATTTTTCTTAAATGCTACATTAGCACTCCCACCCCCCCACACCTTTTACAACTTGAAACTCATTCTGTTACTTTAGGAACATAAAATATGACTATGGACAATTTGACTTGGCATAAAATTATTACAAATAGCATATTATAATATAGTGTATCCAAACAATTATTACAAACAGAACTTACTTTTTAAATAATATTTATTTGTAATTATAGTAGTAATGAAATTATTTACATAAAGTTTATAAACTAATGTAGCTAAATGATTCAATTTTCTGGAATCAGATAAATGTAAACTCTTACCAAATATACCCACCCACGTGCAAGAACAAAAGTGAAACATTTTTCTTTTTCTTGTAACAATAGCAGCACCTCCTAAAGAAAGAACTGCATCTTGTTCTTGCCTTGGAGAGTTCAGTTTGTAACCTAGGACTTGCTTGTCCTCAATGAACAGAAATTAGAATAATCTGATACTATGCATATTTTAGAAAATATTTGAAAAAACCTGTCTTAAAATATTTTATTCATCGTGTTAAAATTAAACTTTCCATAATTGTTTTTCTTTTTCTTTTTTCAATTTTTCCATTTTGGTGGGGGGGGGGACTCAAAAAGGCTTCTGGGAAAAAATGGAAAACCTCTGTATTTCCCCCCAAATTTTTCTGTGTTTTTTCTGGGCCTTCACATCTCTAAGTACAACATGGCTAAAACCATACTGTTGCATAGTAGGTATAGCATGATGCTAGTTATCATCACATTGTTAGTCTTCATATTCTAATTTCTTTTTCTAGTAATTCTTACTATATCATGCTGCCCCATCCATACTAGTCTTCCTTTCTCCTTTTTACAACCAGCTGAATATTGTTATAGTGTCTGCTACTCTTATGGGAGCATGTTGAGAGATTCAGCAGGTGAAGTCATGCACACAACCTCCAGACTGTCTTGCCCTTGCATGTGTTGTGTGCCACATAACATCCTTCCTTCCTTTATACTAACTCACCAAGTCACGGCATGAGAGGATTTACAATAACCTGTGATAATACTATGCTTCCTTCCATCATGATAGTATCTGATAGTACCACACACACAGCGAACCCAACCTATTATAAGACCAGACTCTGACTTCATCTAGAACTATACATCTATAATCAGTCATGGGTTGGGTTTTTTAATGTTGTACTAATACATTGTTGTGAGTGCATGCATACTCAGCATCCAAGAGAGAGTAACTCATACTGGATATATATCCAGAAGAGGAAAATTTAGCTTCAATGTGATGAAGGCAGGCTCCAATAGTAGAGGGGAGAAACAGCTGGGCAGATAGAGATTACGAATCAGAATATGGTAAATAAGAGAGTGTGCTCTTGGACAGACAACACTTACCAGGGACGTAGCACAAAACTGCCAGAAACAGAACATGCCTAACAGAATACAGAGGCATTGGCCAACATCTTGTTGTTTTGTTCAGTAAATTGCACTAAAGTAGGCCCATTTAAACAATGGGAATTTGGTGAGTCAATAACTCAGTACGTTCCATTGATTCACATGGGCCTATTCTAACTGTGACTTCCTTTAGCTAGTAAGTCCAATTCTTACATTCTTATGAAATAGCATCGTATTAAGTGGTCAGATGGGTTATAAATTAGGAGAAAGATATTGGATCTTTGAGAAGTCAAAAAGAAATACAGTGTGTTTATTGATTAAGATGTGGCTCCTTGTTCATCGACGGGAAGAGGGAGGAGGTGTAGGGTAAAACCAACATTTTTCTGTAGTAACCTGAGTGGGGCATAGTTATCTGAGCAAGTAACAAAGAGCCTTGGAACAACATTAACTAGAAATACTGATCTTTTACTTACAGGTCCAATTTCAGTTTGTGCTCCTTACAGACACTCTGTATTCACCTCTACCTCCGGATCTACTTCCTCCGGATGCTGCCAAAGACCGTGAGAAACGTCCTTTCCCAAGGACCATTGTGGCAGTAGAGGTGCAAGACCAAAAGAATGGAGCAACTCATTACTGGACACTTGAGAAACTCAGGTAGATGAAGACAATAGCCAGGGGAAGCTTTGAGCATTATGAAGAAATGTAAATGAAAAGCATGGATGTATGATCAGACACTGTAACAAACTCTTTTAGTGTGAAATAAAGCCAGCTATGCTTCAGACAAAGGAAAATTTTCCAATGACAGTCAGTATTTGGGTCATTTTCATCACATAAAGTGTGATTTCTTCAGGTCATCAACTTTAAACAGGTTGAATGATGGCCACTGGTGCTATGTGAACAGATCTGAAATTTGCAACGATAGTGCTTAATTGTAAACTCTGTACCACAAAGAGGCTCCCTCGACTGTTTGAGGAGCTTGGTGATGTGTAAATATTCACCTGTCTAAAAGAGGGATTACCAATCTCTCCCCCTCCACAACTTTTATTAGCATTCCTCTAATAAAATAGCAGGATTCAGCACTTGCCTGTGAGGGTAAGCAGGTAGGACAGTGATATGGATGCAGCTATACCAGTGGAGGATTACTCAGCCACCATTATGAGAACTAATTCATTTTCTCTTCCATTGCAGGCAGAGATTGGACCTGATGAGGGAGATGTATGATCGGGCGGCCGAAGTGCCCTCTAGTGTTATAGAAGACTGTGACAATGTGGTGACTGGTGGAGACCCCTTTTATGATCGCTTCCCTTGGTTCAGGCTGGTTGGCAGGTGAGAGCTTTGATCTGGGCTTTGCTGAAATATCATGCCAAACCAAAGAGACCAAACAAAAGGAAATGGGCTATGGATGAGGCAAAGAAAAGGAGCATTGGGAAACATTACCAGCCCTTCCACAGGAGAGCAGAGATTGCTAGGTGTCTATAGAATAGATTGCACATCCAAGAGAAATGCATAATGTGCCAAGTCCTGTTTAGACATTATGGAACTGGCTATATGTCTGTGAAGATTCTCAGTCATCCAGGTGAGTTTATCTGGACGTTGAGTCATGGCTACTGGACTTCTTTTTTGAGAGATAGAAACGTTTCTCTGTTCATCCAAACAGCTTCATCAGTTTGGATGAACAGCGAAACGTTTCTATCTCTCAAAAAAGAAGTCCAGTAGCCATGACTCAACGTCCAGATGGAACTGGCTAGTGTACACATGCAAAGAGGGGGAATGTACTGCTATTCTATGTGTTTCTGATCAAGCACATTGGAAGAATGGTGTTCTGGATCACACGGTGAGCCTCCAAGTGTAGAGGAGGTTCTTCTCTTCATAAAGAGGCTTTGCACTGCAAGATACTGATGGAAGCACCCAAGAAAGGGTCTTAGTGCATTGCCCTCCTTACAGCTTTATTTTTGAACTTGTGAACAACACTTCAACTTTTTTGTAGTGATTCTCCTTTGCCCACCTGGTGTATGTACCTTAATTGGTTGTTCTCCATTTTGCCATTGCAGAGGCATTTTTAAAAAGTATGTTGCATGTGCCATCAGACACCCACACTGACATACCCTTTCCATAAAGCTATGCCTGATGTCCAATCGCATGGTGGTATCTGCAGTATCTTTCTTTTATTGGCAGGATCACTGATGGCAAACATTTCCTACAGCAAATTCCAAAGTGGTTTTATGGCATGCGTGCTCCAAGATTCATGATGATATCTAGGTTCTTTATTATATAGGCTAATGTCAGCTAAGCTATCCCCCTTCAGGCAGGACTCTCTGCTTGTAGATAGTAACTTCTGGATTGATGGGAACCATCCTAAGCAAATGCCATGAAATGGTGTTGGATCTCAATCTGCACCATATTACTATGCAGAGGATCCTGCTGCAGAGCTTAGAGTGGGTACTGTGTTCTTGAGCTGCAGGGGAAATTTTGCAGGGTGACAGAAGAGCTAAGAAGCTCTGCTATTGAATATGTACGTGTGTGTGTGCGTGTGCGTGCTGTGTGACTATTTTCCTAGATACTGTCTAGTAAATAATCTGTGTTTTCATGTGCCTGTCATGCAAGTATTAGAAAAAATTGTGATGCCATCAGCTGAGAGTTGTTGTTCTAAATGGGAGGCCATGAATTTATAATCAAGAATGTCTTTCCATTTGATTGTGAAAAATTTGGGTGCATCTGAAGTATAATCCATGTCACTGTTGGGATTTCTAGTGGGATTGTTCTCGTTACCAGTTGGTCAGAAAAATATTATATTGTGAAGTTGCATGTCTTTTCCAGTGAAGATGGTTGAAGAGAGTTACGATTCCCATCTGCTTTAGCATTGGCTCTTCACAATTGTCAGCTGATGGTGTTGTTGGCTCTTCTGTTAATTGTGTTTGGTCCAGGAGGTTTTCATCCCTTCCCCTCCTTATTAACACTCCTGCTTGGTTGGAAAAAGGGAAAGTCTCTCTCTCTCTCTCTCTCTCTCTCTGTCTCTCTGTCTCTCTGTGTGTGTTTGGAATAGCTGGTGTTAACTTGTCTCCTATCTTGTTGTACTAACCTTAGTTCAGATATCTCTGGCTGCAACAGCT
Organism: Phrynocephalus versicolor; assembly: GCA_023846285.1. Classification (NCBI taxonomy): domain Eukaryota; kingdom Metazoa; phylum Chordata; class Lepidosauria; order Squamata; family Agamidae; genus Phrynocephalus; species Phrynocephalus versicolor. The sequence continues at coordinate 20,580,723 of JAHTLZ010000379.1, read as the reverse complement.
CTCCTATTTTCAACACATGCATGAGCGAGCGCATGGCTGATCTCACCCCCTCCCCCACCTTCTCGAACCCTGACTCCGACATCACCGAGCCTGCTGACGAGCAGCACGTGGGGAAGGAGGAGGAGGAGGAGGACCTGGAGGAAGACATCTTTCCGGAGTACCCGCTGTATGATGGCCAGGATCCATTTTACGACCGCTCCCCCCTGTTCAGTTTAGTAGGAAGGTTGGTGAGGTCTTAGGAGAGCATGCTGGGAAGGAACTAGCTCTTTCGCATAAGAGACCTGCTTTCCCGTGTTAAGTCACTCAGGGTACAGGTGAGCTGTCAGGGGTTCCAGAGGGAAAGGGCAAAAAAATTCTACAAAGTATACAAGAATATGAAAGGTGGAATCAACCACACAAGGAAATGACTATCAGTAAGGAAAGCAAGTAGGCATGTTTCTGAGAAAGGCAGTACAGCCAGACCCTGCCCAACCGCTGAGAATAATGGTTGTACTGAGAGTCTGCGTGGTTTATTAGTGTCAGACATAGAAAATGGTTCCCTGTTGATTTTGGCACAAAAGGATATAGAGAGTGCAGAGATGAAATTAAGACCTGTGAAATTAAGGATCATTGTATTGCATTCTAGAGGAAAAGGTGGTTGGTGAAAGAACCAAGGTTCAGATTGTTTGTTTATTTGATTTACATGCAAACTGAGATGGTTTGCAACACAACAAGTACAGTTAAAAACAACAACCCAGTAATTCTAAATATTAAAACATAATGAAGTCAATTTTCAGTATTTAAAAAAGTGCCAAATGTTCTGTTTATATACTGCCTCATAGTGCTTAAAGCACTCTCTGGGTGGTTTACAATTTAATTATGCAGGCTACACGTTCACCCCTCCCCCCAGCAAGCTGGGTACTCATTTCACCGACCTCAGAAGGATAGAAGGCTGAGCCAACCACAAGCCAGTTATCAGGGATTGAACCCCAGGTGATGAGCACAGAGCTGCAGTATAGCAGTTTAGTGACAAGGCTAACAATAAGGCTAAGAACCTTTTAAAAACCACTGGATTAAAATAACTACAATTTGTCAGTAGAAAATGCAGCATCCCCTCAAACGTTCCCGCCATTAGCAATCAGTTAGCCACCAGAGGCCTGCCTAAACAAGAAGGTTTTCATCAGCTATTGGGAAAAAATATTAGAAAGGTGGCCAAGAAAGAAATCCTGAAACATCTTGTGATGTTAATGAACACCTGCTTCTTATGGGCTTAACTCAGTCATGGCATTGGGAAACTCACACTTTAATAGTACAGAATAAGGGTTTTTTGCAAACAGCAGGGGGCTGGTTTCATTTCTGATGGTAAACCCCAAGATGGTGTTGGAACAGCTTTCTCTTTATATGGCTGTCCAGTTTAATTCTCTTTTCATACAGCCAGTGCCACTTGCTTTAGCTGCCCGGCCTCCTCAGGGAGTAAAGATCTTTCAACCACATTGCCGCTTCACAGAGGCAAGCTCTGGAGAGGCATGTCCCCAGGGAAGCAAAGCTGGTCAGTTTCCATTTTCATCAGAGGCAGAGAAAGGTTTCATGCTTATTGCTTTGGAATTGTAAAACTGTATCTGCTGGTAACAAATGTAGTTTTTCCAACTATTATCTTGAAAACATTACCTATCCTTCCCCATACCGATGATAACAGCCAATCCTACTGGGTGGGGGCTTTGTTGTATTCTTGTGGATTTTGCTCAGTCAAAAGCCAATATTTCATTCCTGTTATTTGCCAAAATCCTGCCCTTCATGGGATTACAATAATAAACTTGTGTTTATTATATCAGCCTTGTTTCATTTTAGATTAATGCAAGGTTCCTTCATTCCATTCAGAAGATGGTGTCCAGATGTTGCCCTTCTGTGTGTTCCACAAGTGGTAGAGGAGGAAATTTCTACAACCGTAGCTTGTCATACATGTCACTTCTGCAGAAATTCCCTCTTCTGATCGCTGTCAAAAGTGCAGCATTTGTGTCTTGCCATTTTACTTCAGGAAGAAATCTTCACTCTTTAGCTTTCTTACTTAAAATGTGAGAGACAGGAAGATGGAAAAAACTGAGGGAGGAAAAGGGCCTAGCAAGGACAGAGAGGGGCGTGGGGGGAAGAGTCCTGCAGTCTCAGACCGAAAGAGCTGGCTTCTTCCTTTTTTTTTCTCCTCTTGGGGGATCTGAGATTTTAAATCAACAAACAGGCCAAAGGATTAAATATCTCAAAGAGGGAATGCCCTCTCCCCCCCATCCTGTGAACTGTTTTGGGGGGTATTTTAAGTCAGACAAAATTGACTCCCTCCATGCAGCAGCTGTGCCGTTCACATTTCTCGTGAAGTGTGCTTTGATTGGATCCTTGTCTTTGATTTTATTTTTTCCTTGTTTATTTATTTTTAGCTGCTGGCTCTTTCTCCAAAGCTTCAGCAAAATTGGGGGGGTTATTTCACTTTTGTCTTCCTTTGGAAAGGCTTTTTCTTTGGTCTGAGCATGCCATCTTTGCACCTCACCAATCTTGTGGTTAGTGCCTCTCTCCTACTCTGTTCTTTGAATGACACATTGCCTCTTTCTGTCTCCCTTGATCCAACCCTCTCCCTCATTTTCTGCTCTTACCTTCCTTGACTCCCTCTTTCCTTTCCTTTTTAAAAACTTGTCCTGTTCTCTCAGTCTTTTCAGCTCTCTAACTTCTTCCCTCTTCGGTCTTCTGAATTTCAGGCCTGTTTCAAAATGTGAAATTGGAGTCTCATAATGATGCTCCAAGTGGTTTACACGTCCTTATCCATGGTCAAAAAAGATGATGAAGGCAATGCTGGATGTAAAAAAAGGGGTGGTGGTGGAAATCTGATGTGAAATTATTTGCATGTTTAAAAAAAAATCTGTCAGAGGGATTCAGAGTTCTGCCAGCATGGAGTCCTATTAAAACTTTCAGAAAAGGATGATACTCTTGACACAGTCCCTTTCACTACAGTGACAACAACAGGCAACAGTGTATAGCTCAAATGCTCCCTTCTCTTACCCTCAGATCAACCTATTTCTAAACACCTGAATTAAAGCTGATAATTCACAATTCTGAGAAATTAATGCAAATATACTCTCAGTTATACAGACTCCTTTTTTTGTAAGCTTTGGTTAGAAATCGTTACAAGAAGACATGTTTGCCATGACATCACTTTCCTAAGGTGGTGCTTGAGTCAAACAAACAAAAAGCAACTCGGCTAATGCCAGAAATTGGAGTAAACAAGGATATTTTGATCATTTCAGTAAGATTTACAATGAGGATGTGCTAGACTGCAGAATTCATCAACGGGGATGGGCGAAGAATGATGCAAATGAAGGAAATATTATTTTTTGCAAAAAATAAAACTTAAGAGTATTTACTCTAATGGAGGATCCACCCCTTCTCTGAGCAGATTTAAATCAAAATTCAAATTCCTGTCGCACCCAGATAATTTCAATAGTGTGTTTATTCAGTGGATCAATTTTTTAAAAAGTGGAGCTGCTACCTCTTTTTTCCTTCTAATTGGTCTCTTCTCTCAAGAGCTTCGCTAATCTATATCTAAAACAAAGCTGAGGAACCATTGGGTTTCCAGGTTTTTGGAACGATCAAATCTCATATGGTTCTATATCTTATCTATTTGAAAAACAACAGCATCTCTCAAACTAACTTTTGTTAGTATCATGCAGTAGGTGTCAATTGTAAAACCCCTGCTGAAAATCCTGTGATGACACAGTACAAAATGAAACAAAATTAGGTGTGGAAGATAAGACTCCCACGTCAGAAAGCAGTCAGTAAGCTACAGTGGAAGAACAAAAGACAAGTACAAATAGCTGTCCCTAATGACGCAACCAGATTAAAGCTGAAAGGACATTTGGTGGCTGATGTGCACAACCTGAAAGGATAGTCTGAAACTGCATAATACATGCAATTGGAACATGAAAAGCATTACTCAAGGTAAACTGGAAACTGTAAAACAAAAAAACAAATGTATAAACATTGCAATGCTTGGTGTCAGTGAACAGAAGTGGACTAGAAAGGGGCATTTTCAGTCACACACCTGTAAGGTGTTCTACTCTGGAAATGACAAAATGGAGAGATGGAGTGCCCCAAATATTGAGGTGAGATGCAGTACAAGCGCTTAGAGGTTATAATACAAGATCTAACCTAATAATATCAATTAGTCTTCATGGAAAACTTATCAGCGTCACCATCATCAAGTCTGTGCCCAGCTGCCAGAGATGGAAAAGATGAAATTGAAACTTTTTATGCAAGCACCCAAGAGGAAATTGACCATGAACCCAACATTTCTGAATTGAAACTGAATATATATTGAACGACTGGGTAGTTCAGTGTTTAGGGACCTGCCTGCAGAGTCACAGATTGGGAGTTCAATTCTACACTGTGCCATCTTGACAGGGGCTGGACTTGGTAATGCATAGGGTCCTTTTCATTGTAAGATTTATTTATTATTAGACAAAAATACAAAAATACAATTCTTGTAGTAAAAATTAAAGAAAAGCATTTAAAATTTAAAGGACGAGGAGCAAAAGTAAAAGGTGGCAGAAATAGAGTCAGAATGCATTTGTTCAGTGACTGTCACATAGAGACAACAAGAACTATTACAGCAACCAGTGCAAAGAAACAGAGGATAGCAACTATCTCTTTCAGAAGATTCAAAATCAATTTAACACAATCTGTCAAAATCCTAACAGGAATATGCCACATCAATAAAAGTAATATAGCTATAGGTTGAATGATACATGTAAAGTTTCTAAAATGAATGAGTAATTACCAAATGCAAACAGGAAATAAGAATTTAGCCAATCACCTCCCGCCCCCCACCCGCCCACCCCCCCAAAAATACAGCAACAAGTCAGAGGAGGAATTCACTAATTCAGTATTATCTGGACTTGAAATATGCAGGACGTAGGGGACAGAAAAACTTTGCAATCCACAAAGGGCACATTGGCACTGCAGCTTATTTCCAATTGCATGAAAATGACTTGAAAAGTTGTGGGGAGAAGGGACAACCCCCCAAAAAAACTTAAAATTGCTTTGAATGGCTTTCCAGCTTCATTTTAATACAAGAAATGTGCTAGAAAGCTATTGATATCAATTGTAAGGTGTGTTTTTTTGCCCATCCTTTCCTCAGTGCCAATTCCTGAAAAGGGGTAAAGATAATTCAGACTGACCTTTTTGTTGATCCCTGTCAAATTGTATATCTGTATCACATATTTGGCGATTAGTAACAGATACCCTGTTTCCCCGAAAATAAGACCTCCCCAAAAAATAAGCCCTAGCAGGATTTCTATGCATTTGTTAAATATAAGCCCTACCCTAATAAGACCTAGTGATGGGCGTGGCTATGGTTGTGTGCAGGGCTGACATTCAAGCATAGTATACTTAATAAAAGAAAGACATCCCCCTGAAAATAAGCCCTTGTGCGTCTTCTTGAGAAAAAATAAATATAAGACAGTGTCTTATTTTTGGGGAAATATGGTAATAACCCCAGATAATAACATAAGTGCATATATATCAATTACACCTGTAGCACTCAAGATTTCTTACAACAAAACAAATTACAAAATGGAACATGCTTTTTTTAAATACATGTAGCAAAAAAATTCATAAAACAGGCCTAGTTTCCTAATAATGTGTATGTTTTAAGTGCTCGGTGTAAAAAACATTGGATAAGGTAATAATATTCTGGTAAGACCAGTGTTTGCCAGAATAAAAATATTTCCAACTAGTGGGAGAAGTCAAAGAGAGAATGGGCTAGGTATAGCTCACCAGATATAATAAGTAGATTTCAACTTGCTAGTTACAATAACCAAGAATAGTGACAATATCCATGGACTGTGCATGTAATGAGAGAGAAACTATTGACTCATAATGTAGGTGAGCTTATACAAATCCACACACCCTTGTGTGTTCCACACAGACCTCATGCCACAGTGGTTAAACTACAGTACTATAATCAGGGCTCTGCTCACAACTTGACTTCAGTCCTTGGCTCTGGTAGACAGCTCAGGATTGACTCATCCTTCCATCCTTCCAAGATCAATAAATTGAGTATGCAACAGAATTGTGCATTCCCAGAGAGTGCTTTGAGCGTTATGTGGCTATATATAAACTGCACACTTTAATCACTTTTACTAAAATCTGCATGGACATTTCTCCTTACATCTTAATTTTCCTCTTAATTTTGTGAAGGTCATTGCACAGGGATCAGACTTCTATGACTTCTCCCTTGTAACATGGGTGTATTTTATTATGGTTCTCCATGGAACAGTAATAGTTCATGTTTTGTTCATATGCAGATGTACAGAAGAAAAAGTTTACCTGATGAGTGCCTCTGTGATTTGTAAAACCCAATGCCTTTATTCTGTTATTGACAGAAAGTAGCAGTGACTTGATATGACTACTAAGGAGGGGCTAAAAAGAAAGTTGAAAAGTTGGATTGTAGCTGAGCATTACAATACTATTTATGTGCAATCAAGTCAATTCCAACTCATGGCAACTATTTCCAGGGTTTTGTAGGTAGCAGCTATTCAGAAATGGGTTACTATTCCCTTCTTCTGTGGTTCCCCTGGGATTTTGTAGCTTACCCAGGGATACACAGGCTGGTTCTTTTTCCAGGAGATAATTCTGACTTCTGGCTTCAGATTAAGAAGACAAAAGTCATGATTACAAAATAATTACTCAACTTTTCTGTTGACAATGAAGAAATGGGCATAGATTAAAATTGTATGTGCTTTGGTTCAATCATCACAGTCCAAATGGAGACTGCAAGCACAGGTAAAAGACTGGAGCAGTTATGAATGAACGAGAAAGTGATCTTAATAACATGTAATGCTCCAGGAGAGGTTCACGCATATCATAGACCTGAAAGACAAATGAATGAAATTCAACCTAAACTCAGTCTGAAGGGCAAAAATGAATAAATTCAGAGTGTCTTACTTTAGGCTCATCATGAGAAGACCAGATTCACAAAAAATGCAACATTGCTGGGATCAGGTGACTTCAGCAGGAAAACAGGGAGACTGATTATGAGATCAATTGAGTCCATGAAGGAAGTCACAATTTTGAATATCCGAGATTTCAGTAAGACTGTTATTGATAGGGTATTCTGTAAATCAGTAATTCAGAGAATCGTCATAAATCAAAAACAGTTTGATAACTCATACTAACATTCTACTCAATCACTATCTACTGAACCAAGCTCTACTACTATAGCCATTACACAGTATTTAGGAGAAAAAACACTAAATGGAACAAAGTTAAAAAAAGGTTGATAAATATCTTTTCCTGGTCATAGATAGCCAAGTAAAAGATATTGAATATTAGCTGATATCCTGGTCCTGAGTGTACTAAGTTGCACTAAAGTAGGCCTAGTGAATCGCTAAGGATTTGGTGAGACAACCCTCTGTAGTTTCTATTGATTCAAATAGGGCCTGTTCGAATTTTAACTTGCTTTAACCATCAGTAGAAATTATGGAGGGATTGACTCATCATTCCCTACTGATTGAATGGGCCTATTTTAGAGCAACTGACGACATTAAGCAACAGACTTGCAGCCATTGTGTGGATAATGTCATTATGTCATTGTTTAATCACTAGTACCAGTGGCACTGGACTCTCTTGTATCTAGATGGTTCAAGAGTTTCCTGCTAGTGTTCCATTCTTGTTTGAGATAATAGACCTACCATCTAATCGCCAGCCTGGCTTGCCCTTTAAAACTTCTACAATAATACTATACCACCCCAATTGCCCAGAGAAAAATACTGTTTTTTAACCTACCTACCTCCACCTACCCTGGCCTGCAGAACCACCTCTGCCCTCAGTTTGTATGGGTATCATGAAGCTGTCAGGTCTTCTTCCCATGGGTACAGTCTGATGGCAAAAGAACTCATTTGAAGCAGGCTTGAAAATCAGCTGAAAATTTCCCAACAAATTCTGAAGAATATTTCATTGGGAGAAGTGTCTTGTCTCTCAACTTGCTGTCCTTTGTCTTAACCCCCTCTGCTCTTCTTTCCTAAATCCTTCTGGTTTTGTGTCCTAGCCACCATCACTCCTGCCTTTGCTCTTCCCTCTTTTCTGTCCCTTTTGCCCTGCCATTAGCAGCAGGACCTTGGACGAATTACAGCACCCAGGGTACTAGTCATCTAGTCTCTCCTGCAACAGGTCCTTTCTCTAATTTCCTTCTTGCACCAGCACAGCCCCCCCTCCCCTCGCTTCGGCCACGGGAGATGAGAGAACAAGAGGTACGCTGTGCTCGTGCTCACTAACTCTTTACACTTTCGCTTCACTGCTCAGTACAGGAACTCTGTTCTAAGCACGCTGAATTCCCCCCTCTCTCTGTCCGGCTGGCCATGGCTGCCTTTTGTTTAGTTTTGCTTTGCAGCGCCATGTTGTGGTGTGAGCGGTGAACTGTGGTCCCAGCTGCCATCAGCTATGGAGTATGTTTGGAGTCGCTCATACATGAGACGCAGTGACTGCTCTCCTATGTTGCTTTCTCTTCCAGAGCCTTTGTCTATCTTAGCAACTTACTGTATCCTGTGCCTCTGGTCCACCGTGTTGCCATTGTCAGTGAGAAAGGAGAAGTAAAAGGATTCCTACGTGTGGCTGTTCAGGCCATTTCTGGTAAGAGGTGTTCCCGTTGGGGGAAAAGTCCTTTTTATTAAGGAAAGAGCAAGAGAACTGATCCCTCCTATATCCCAATGAACAATGATGGTGCATCATAAAGGGAAAGTCAGGGTTGTTCCTGCCATGAGGCAAAGGTGATATGAGTATCTCAAGAACTGGGCCATTACAAAAGGCCAACAAAGCTGCCTAGATGCCCTAAGCACATCCGATCGTGCCTGATTTCAGAAGCTAAGCAGGGTCAGGCCTGGCTAGTACTTGGATGGGAGACCACCAGGGAATACCAGGTGCTGTAGGCGCCTGGAGTAGGAACTGGCGAGCCACTCCAGTATTCCTGCCAAGAAAACTCCATGGACATGGAGTCACGAAGGGTCAGTCACGGCTGTAACGACACAACACAAACAAAAGACCGGCAAACTCTCATTACGATTGTGTTTTACTGCCGGTAAAGAGGAGAAACATTATATGATTTTCTGTCTCAGATGCCAAAATAACATGGCTGTCCTAGGGAACAAGGTGCTTGATGATGGGGAGTGGGGGAGAGGCATTTGCCAAAGTATTTGATGCTGTTCATCCTATATTTTTCATGCTCATCATTTAGTACGTGGCTATTTATTGTGTCTCAGCCAAAAAGTTTAAAGTAATACCATTGTTTTTGGAGACATGCCTGATCTAGGATATGTGGACTGTAATGGGTCATTCACATAGTTTGAACTCTTGCTGAGTTCACCTGTGCAACCTCTCCATGTTTTCAGTTTTTATGGAAGAAAGTATCTGAGATGTATAGTAACTTGCACCATTGAGGCCAACTGAGGAGCTTCTAGGGCTAAGATGAAGCTTGGGTTCTTGAGTGCTGTCTTTTCCTTATGCTGTCATTTTAGTTTGTACTCTAGGATACAGATGGTAATCCAAGAGCAGAAAGTCTACTCAAGGATTCTTCAAGCCTATGTTTAAATAATTGTTCTAATAATTGTTTCTGGGCTTTGCAGATGTGTTTTGACTTCATCCTATCCTTGTAGATGTGTAGTTTGGGATTTTAGATTTCCCTTTAAAATATTTTAAATAAAACGTTTATTTCATCATCATAATTTCCACATATGATGGGGAAGTGTACAGTTGTCTACTACAGTAGCAATGGAATTTCAGCCAAACAACTTCTCAAACATACAACAAAGTAATATCATACAACAAAGTAAAATGAAGTAAAACATACATAGTAAAATGAAGTACAGTGGTACTTTGTATAAAGGAATTAATTCATTCCAAATGAAATTATGTTAAGCAAATTTTCCTTTATACAAATTTCCGATAGGAATGCATTGAAAACAGAGTGATCCCATTTTTTGTGTTGTACAGTTTCGCCCTATAGGCGAGTCTGTTAAACAAATTTCCCCTATCTCTGGAATGTTTTATGTTGTACAAATTTTATGTTATACAAACCGTTTGTTATACAAGGGTCCACTGTATTCATTTACTTCGAGTGCCATCAACTTTTGTATGAGTCCAAGTCGTGAGCATTGGGAAACCATGATGGCAGATAATGGGAACTATTTTTTTTATTTTTGTCTCCTCACATTTTGTAATTTTAGCATTTGCCTTGTCTAAAACTCATCTAGCATATGATGCTGCCACTGAAACCTTCATGATTTCCAAATGAATGATTCAAGTCAAATTTAGATAACCTGCTTGTCCTCCTTCTTACATTTCTTTTTAATGTAATCAGATGGTCAGAAGCATATGGCCGTCACTAATGTCTGTTTTGTGCCCCTTGTTAACTGTTGTCCTCTGTGTTGAGCATTTGTGCCTCTTTCCTGACTCTTCTCTTTTTTCTTTCTTGTTGTATCATTTTGTTGATACATTTTATTTGTATCTGTGGGGTTTTAAAATTGTTTTTTCTGTTTGTAAACTGCCCAGAGTTTCCCTGAGAATAATAGGTGCGGTATATAAACTTGATGATGATGATGATGATGATGATAATAATAATAATAATAATAATAATAATAATAATAATAATAATAATAATAATAAT
>JAHTLZ010000379.1:20556311-20570038 GCA_023846285.1 Phrynocephalus versicolor | reverse complement strand
ATAATAATAATAATAATAATAATAATAATAATAATAATAATAATAATAATGGTCACCATGCTAAAGGAGAGGGCCTGACTTACAGGCATGAAGGTTGTTGCCGGAGCGGGATGACCAAAACAAAAGAGTGATGGCGACCCCCACGTGGGAGGAGGAGGTTGCCGAGGGGTCTGTATACAAACATTAAAAGCATTAAACAAACACCACTCTAAGAAACAGTGAACAAAAGCAATACCAAATATATATTCAAAGAAGGGAGGCACAACAATCCATTTAAAAATCTCAGGCAGCCTTTTATGGAGGGGATGTTTGCCTGAATGCAGAAGGACATCAAAGGTGGGCCCAGTCTAGTCTCATATGGGAAGAAATTCCCAAGTCTGGGAGCAGCAGCAGTGAAGGCCCTCTCCTGAGTCCCCATGAAACATACCTGTGAATGGGATGGGACTGAGAAAAAGGCCTCTCCTGATAATCTTAACACCCAAGCAGGTTCATCATGGGAGACAAGGAAAAGTATATTGACAAGTATAAGATTTCTCTTCATGCTGTGTTCCTATTTCTAGCGGATGAAGAAGCACCAGATTACGGTTCAGGAGTGCGGCAGTCGGGGACAGCCAAAATTTCTTTTGATGACCAGCACTTTGAGAAGGTATGCTATGAAAAGTCCAGCACTGACTGTGCAACACTCTAGGGCAGTGCTGGCAAGCCTGTGGCACGGGTACCAAAGGTGGCACTTGGAGCCCTTTCTGTGGGCACCCAACATTGTCCCTTCACAGCCACCCGTATTCAGGTTAAATTGTATTCCTGTTTAGCAGTCAAGTGCATCAGAAACCTGATCAACTCTCTTCTTCTTGGACAACGTGGTTTTGAAACTTTCAGACCCGCGGTTCTTCATGTGTCCTTGCTATACTGGCCAGGATTTCTGGGAGTTGTAGTTCAAGAAGACCTGGGGACCCAATTGGGAATCCCTATTCTGTACTAATGATTAAAAAAGAGAGGCAGGCTGTGAGAGAGGAAATGAATAGTACCATTCATAGCCCTCATGTCTTTGTGTTCCTATACTTTCCCTTTGTTGCCTTGTAGTTCCAGTCTGAATCCTGTCCCGTAGTAACAATGTCCCGCTCTGGAACATCACAAGAGGAGCTACGCATTGTAGAGGGACAAGGACAAATAACTGATATAGGACCATCAGCAGATGAAGTCAACAACAACACCTGTGCAGGTGAAGGGTGCTTTTTAGATCTGAAAGGGAGGAGGGCATTTTAAACATGGGAATAAAAAGGAAATGATAAATCCTTACTGGATTTCCACAAGTGGAGCATTCTTCCTTGTAAACCACCTGGAGTTCCCCAGCTGAGACGGATGGTAAATAAATAAATAAATAAATAAATAATGGCTGCATTGCTGGTTCCTTAGCATTTGCATGGTGCTGTTGAAGGTAAAGGCTGTGAAAGGGTGATAAATAGGCAGTGTTTACCACATGTGTTGCAACAGAAATAGCACATACAGTATATGTTTACCCCTATATTTAGCTCAGTGTATTTTTTTCTGACATCACTCCTTTAAAAAAACAATATTTTGTAGTATGTGCCAAAATAAATGGGGCCAAACAGAGACATTGAGAGGGGTAAAGGGAGAAAATAGCATATAAAACTAGGGGGGTGGGATTAAAGAAATGTTAAGGGATAGGATAAGACACCAGATGGCTCATTAAATAGTGCAGATGTTGAGCAGCCAGATAATATGACGTTCTGGCAGGAGAATGGAACTGTGTATCCGTGTGTGTGTCATATACAGTTTGAAAGGAAGAGGTTATGGACTTCCTACCAGGGACAAAACATTGCTTATAGAGGTTCCCCTCACCTTCTGCAGCCACCCCAGAAGATCTTCTCCTGGACACTTCAGAGAAGTCTGCCGTGGACGGACCTTTAGAGGCAGCCCTGGAGCACTTGAAGCTGGGCAGCATCTTCACTTTCAGAGTGACTGTTCTGCAGGCCTCCAGTATCTCTGCAGAATATGCCGACATCTTCTGCCAATTTAAGTAAGGTTTCCTTCTGCCTTTTGCCATTAATGTGTTTGAAACCGACAGAGGAGGTGCAATCCCTCCTCCCTTGACTGCCGGCTGGCTCTTCCATCCCTTCCAGATGTGAGATCTGGACTGACAGTAGTAGTCTTCAAAAGTGTTTTTACTATTGAAAACTGTGCAAGGTGACCAAATCTGTTGACCAAAAAGATACCCAAACTCCACTTGTATGTGCATATATAATATTTACATGGCTGTCAGGTCACACTTTTCCAGGGTTTCCTAGTTATAAAGTACTCAGGAGTCATCTGGGACCGCCCTGGAGCCTGTGTAGCTCTCCCATGGCTACGCAGACTGGCTGTTTCTCTGAAAGGCACTGTGAGGGATCAAATTCCCCTCTGTGGCTCCTCAGCCACTTGCAGTCCAGCACGTGTATAGGCATAGATACAGGCATTAATAAATACTACAAAACATGATATGTAAATAGATCCTTACAAGACAAATATACAGTACTTAATTTCTGATTATCTGTTTGAATATAAAAATGGATTTGTTCACAGCTTCATCCATCGCCATGATGAAGCCTTCTCTACAGAGCCCTTGAAGAACACTGGGCGAGGCCCACCTCTTGGCTTCTATCATGTTCAGAATGTAAGTATAACTTTCTGTGCCGCTTCCTTTTGACAACACATGCGTGGCCCAAGAGAGATCTCCTGATACAGGGCAGGTTTGTGATTTCCATAAAGATAGCATTAGTGGCAGCATCTTTTGTTTCATGCAGTGATGCTTGCACCCCCCCCAAAAAAAATACTAAAGAGGTTGTTGTTCTAGATTCAGGTGCCTTTCTCCTACTAATGTCTATGACTATGTCATTAAGAGTACCAGGTCACTTCCTTTGGCAAAAGCTAGCTGCCATTGCAGTTGCCAATGACTGCCACTAAAGAAAAGGACTATATGATGCTGTCATATATACAGATTATCTAATATGTCCTGTATCGTATTATTTGATGACTTGGTGGACAGCTTCTAGAGGCCCAGAGGCAATAGGTTGACAGCTGTGGACTTGGAGATCTGTTTTTGCAACACAATCCTAATTTGTTTTTCTCATACCATTGGGTTTTTTTTTTTTTAAAAAAAACTGGCAATTCTCCTAGCACCCTCTAGTGCCCAAGGGGGCCACATGAAGTCCATTAGCTGCTGGTTGCCAGCCATTGTTCTTTGTAGAGCAGCAAATAAGTATTTAGACACAATTAATGTACTGTACAAATATTATGTTACAGCAAAACACCACAGTACATGCATTTCCTCTTCCGTCCCCTTCATGAGACAGAGAAACCAACCATATTTTTGATAATATAGATACAGACACAGCTTTGCATTATTCATAACAAGCCCATGTGATTGTAGGTTAGTAGTATTCTCAGTTTTGCTTGGAAAGTTTGAAAGAGAAGGTGTTTGGCTTTCATATCTATTAAATTGGTTAGGTACAAGGAAGGGGAGAATTTAGCTAGTCTGACATAAAGGTATCCTTGACTAGTCAGATAAAGTACTTATTTTATCAGTGTGTTTTATTAACATTTTAAATTTTTATGTATACTATCTTTATAATGCTTTATATATTTTTTTAAAAAGTTCAAAGTAGTACAGTATAAAATAAATCAAATAGCTTTAAACAATAAAAAACAATAAACTGCGTTAAAACTTGGAAAAAAAACAGGGTTAACTGAGTGAACAGGTAAGCCTTTAATAATAGAAAGAACCAACAGTGAAAATCCACACTGGTTTTACAAATCAAATTATCTTGCCTAGAGTGGGAAAATTTAACAGTCCCATATAAAACCACATATTCAAGTTAAATGTAAGTAGTTTGAACAGATGCCTCAAGTTTTGTCTGCTCTGCTCATCTACCTGCCATTTAGAGGCATGTGTCTTATGTCAGATGGATGTTCTTCCTTCTTTCTGTCCTGTGTCTCAGATTGCTGTGGAGGTCACCAAATCTTTCATTGAATATATTAAAAGTCAGCCAATTGTCTTTGAGGTATTTGGACACTATCAGCAGCATCCTTTCCCCCCTCTCTGCAAGGATGTCCTGAGGTAAGAGATATGTTCATGACAATTGGCATTGCCAGAAAGCTGCTGAGTGGGCAGAGAGCTAAGACAACATTTACATATTTGCATTTAAGTCCCACTCTTTGATTAAGTATGGGTTTTTTTTTTTGTTATTAAGTATAGGGCTTTTGGAAAAAAACAAACTCCCAGCCTCAGACAGTAATCCTTTAGCAGTAACCCTCATGCTGTATTATTGGACCTGGAATCATCAAAATGGTAGGAAGTGGAGCAGTCTCAGAGTATACAGAGGCAGCCTCCATAGGAACACACCAGGACAAACCGTTGTGAGTCTCAGGGAATTGTTATAATTCACAAACATGCCTGGGGTGCTTTTCAGAGCGCATAGAGAAGTGGTATGAGAACCCATTGGAAATAAGTGGGCTGCTCTACCTCCTGCTGTTTTGATGGCTCCCAGTTCATAATTCAGCCTGTGGGATTGTTAACTTGTTTGTTTATTACTTTAACTTTTCCAAAAGTCCCATCCCTGCTTCTTACAGTTCCTTATAGGAACCTGTCTTTTCAGCTGTTTATTCTTACTGTATCTTCCTTCTAAAATTGATCCTTGTCTCTACAGCCCCTTAAGACCATCCCGGCGTCATTTCCCTCGCGTCATGCCATTATCTAAGCCAGGTAAGAGAAAGATTGCTCTTCATTTTGTAGAATTGTTAGTGGGAACGAGGAAGAGGAGAATTTGTGAAGAAAATGCTGGTGTCTGCTAATTTAGGGTTTTATTTCCCTTGGGGGGGGGGGGAAGTGAAATTGCAGTTTGCACACAGTGGCTGAAATCCTGTTGCTTAGTGTAGTAAGTCACAACTCTATTAGGCCTATTGAGTCAGAAAGGATTTGGTGAGTCAGCTCCTTTGTACGTTACACTGATTCAGTGAGCCTAGTCTAGTTGAGAATTAATATGCATCGCAACAGGATTTCAGCCATCATATTACAAAAGCATAACTGATATATAATATAAAATAACCATGATACACTGTTAACTAACAGTACTATCATAGTTAACTATGGACTAGGCAGAGCCTGTGCAAACAGGGCCTGTTGTCCAGGCAGACATTGAGCTTTCTGGAAGGCATATAACACGTTTATCTGCTCTGGCATTGTAAAGTGTTAGTGTTTGATGCTCTGTAGTCTGTATTACTTCTCTGTCTTTGATTTTTCATATTATGCTGTTGCCCTTATTGTCTTGCGTTTGAGGCATATTTCATTCTTTTCATGTCTCTTGCATTCTAGTGTCCTAGTGTCTAAAACATACAAAAAATGGTTTGAGATGGCTAACGAAAACAATAATAAAAACAGATTACAAACAAATCTTGAAACGTAATATAAAAATAACTTAGAACACATCTCACATTCCTAGAGCAAGTCCCTCACTCTTTTATTTGAGATTACGATATCTGTGTTAGTATTGTATTGTTAATTTCCCAACATTAGGTCCCAATAGAATGTTGTTGTGATTCAGCAAGTTATTCCCTATATGCCTTGGGAGCACTTCCTGAATGGTGCCCATTAATGGAACATGGTGTATATTATATATTTTGTTTGTCTTGTTGTCTAATATTTAAAGCATTTGTATCCCTCTCTTTAGTGGAAAAGGTATCCCAAGTGCATGAGATTAATAAAAACAAAACAGTCCCTGCCTCAGACTTACAACCTGGAAAACACAAGAGCAGAGCAAAACTAAACAGTAAAAATGAGAGGAAAAGAGGCATGCTATTCCTGCATATAGTAGCTCTGCAATTGACCAGTTGCAATGAAATAATCTAGGGAAAGAAGGAACCACCTGCAGCTGCCATATAGAGAGGCAAGTGCATGCCTCTTTTCCCATGCACTTTTCTCTTTAAAGCAGCTGCATGTGCTTTCCCCATGCTCTCATGCTCATAAGTGCCACAGTGCTCAGTCTTCCACTGTAGGCGTAGGCAGGAACTGATATTGGTTCCTTTCTATTCAGCATGTCAAATGGCTAACATGGCTCGCTGGAAAGAGGGGCACCTTTATGATTCTAGATGGAAGGCTCCTCGTGCTACTACTTACAAGACATTTTGCAGATACAGTAACCCCCTGCCGACCACGGGGGCTAGGGACCCACCCCACCCGTGATGCATGAAAATCCGCGATATGCGGAAGTGGGGGGGGCTGGGGGCGGGTGGGGGCGATTGCGCGCCTGTCTGAGAAGTCTTGGCACGGCGCGCACAGGCGGTGTTGCGGGATCTGACCTCCCGCCGCTGCCCTCCCGTGCCGTCTGAGACTTCTCGGAGGGGCCGGAGGGTGGCAGGGAGCGACCCGATCGCTCCCAGCCGCCCCTCCGCGCGGCTCCGAGGCCTTCGGAGGGGCCCGGGGGGTGGTGGGGATCGTTCCCCGCCGCCTCCCTGCACGGCTCCAAGGTGCAGGTACTGCGATCCCGCGATATAGCGGGACCGCAGTACCTGAACCGTGAAATGGCGGGGGTGACTGTAGTCTGTTCTTTCCTCCTTAATGAATTTTTCATGGGTAAAAAGAAGGAAACAATTAGTGTTGGGAAAATGTGGGAGGGTTACAAGGAGATTATGTCATCTGTGGATTTCCTTCTTCTGTAAAATTCTAAGAAGGAGACAGCACCGCTTAAAAATAGAAGGTACACATCTGTCCAAAATATCCCTAGTTATAAAAGCTGCTTCAGTCCTTGATGGAGCAAGTGGGACATGTTTGTCAAATTACAGGGGTACCTTGGTTTATGAAAGCCTTGGTTAACAAAAAATTGGTTCAAGAAAAGACATTATTGGGAATGGGGATGCCTCGGTTTAAGAAATTTTTAAATGGAATGCCCTGGTTTCCCTTTTTTCCCTAACCCCTGGAACGGATTAATTGGTTTTCAATGCATTCCTATGGGACACCATGATTTGGTTTATGATTTTTTTTCTCAATACAAAACAGCCCAGAGAACAAATTAATTACTTAAAACCGAGGTACCACTGTATATTAATGGGTGACAGCAAACAGCTTGCTCAAGTTCATAAAAGCAGTTGCTGTAGAAAAGAACTCATATGTCTGTCCACTGCAGTTTCCTCTGCGGCACCCTAAATCTCCTCCTCATATGATAATAGCCTGAGTGATCTGCTCATTTTTCTTTAAATGCACACGTGTTGTTTATTTGGCCAGCCTGTAGCACTTAAGGCTGTTGGAGAAGGCCAGTGTTTGCTGTCACTGGATAAACTCCTTGCATATGTCATATAACTAGAGGATAGCTCCAAGACAGAGGTAATATCATCATCTTTAGTTTAAAACTGGAGAGCTAGAAGGGACCTTATGGCTCACTGAGTCCAACTGTTGTCAAAGAGGCACAGGGAGGAACTGGACTCCCAAGCGCTGCCTCCACCCCAGCCATCCAGCAGTTCTATCTGGGTATGGAGTCAGAGGTTATTTATTTTTTCACCTATCTTATTTATATCCCACCTTTCTTCCAATAAAGGAACGGAAGTCAGCATGCAACAATTAAAAATACCCATATACAGTCATAGTAAGTTGAGACATTATCATTAAAATAGGGTTATATCAAAATATTTAATACATTGTTAATTTTAAAAAGTTAAAACAAATTTAAAATTCCTGATTAAAAATACTAGTAAAATATACTACATCAACACCTATATATAGTTTGCTATGTATATATATATATATATATGTTAAAATCCTATTTCAAAAGGAAGGTTGGGAATTCAGTTCCTTGTAGCCTTAGGGCAGCTCACAGTCCTTAGAAGAATGAAATAGTAAATGACTTTTCAGCATTCACAGCAAAACAAAAAACAAAAAACCTGGAAATGATATCCTGACTTCACAGCATGACTTCATGTATCCTTGGTTATATAACTATAAGCAGAACGATTTAATTGTGTCTTGTATTCTCTTTGTCACATATGAAGATCACAAGGAAGCTCTCCAAATGGTTAAGGGCCTGGCACCCAGTGTGATTGCCAGCCAACTCCTAGAAGCATTCTCTGACCATATGTTGTCTGCAGTCAGCACTGCCTCCTCCTCCTTCATAAAAGAGAGGGAGGAACCCAACCCTGCAGCATCCCCATCGTTTGTGAACTGTGTTGTGAGAAAGGTTCAGAAGCCTGGTTGGTCCCTGAATAAAGCTGGGGGTTCTTGCCTTGGAGAGTTTCTGGCAAAATGCAGGACTCAGGGGACAGAAATAGGACACTATCCAAAACTACATTTGCTTTGCTTGCTGTCCCCAAATTCAGTTTGAATAAAAGTTTGGATGAATCCTAAATAAATGTGTCCTCACTTGATGGCTCTGATCCCTGACTCCACCGGACATTTTACTTTGCTGTGTGTGGTGTGCAAATTCCTTCTGTTCTTTTCTATACTTCTCCCTGACCTTTCTATTGGACGTCACGTCAGTAGTACTCAAGAAATGCAGTTCAGTCATTTTGCAGAAGAAGGAGAGGCATCCTACTCGAGAAACCTTCTTGGAACTAATTTCTAGAGTCTAAAAAATTCAAAAACATCTTCTTAAGAGTGTCTTAACATTTAAGTGTGGAAAATCTCAGTTTGCAATCCATCTGGCCACAATCTTTCCCCACGGTTCGAAATGTTCTGGGGATCTGATTCATTGGCCGTAAACCATTAAGAACTGTAATTTGTCATCTGGAAGTGCTAATCAATATGCAACATTATTAAACTTCATAATATCATTGAAAAGTTGCTGAAAAGGACTGAAACAAATTAAAGTAATAAATGATAAAATATTATAGTTTGCCATTTTAACAATAAAAATAAGATATTTTTGATTTGCTGCTGAACATGTTAACAATATATAGTGCTATCTAATTAATTATTTCTAAGACATGCTTTTAAAAAATACCAATTCCTGGGGTAATACCCTACTACTATAAATATTTATTCATATATTTAAGGAGTAAATGCAAGAAGTGATCCTTCTTTGCAAGCATTAGTGGCACCATAAGACATACATTTGTACCTTGTATAAAGGAATTAATTCGTTCCAAATGAAATTCTGTTAAGCAAATTTTCCTTTGTACAAATTTCCTGTAGGAATGCATTCAGAATGGATTAATCCCTAATCGCGACTGTTTTTCTGTTGTACGGATTTGCCCCATAGGCGACTCTGTTAAGCGATTTTCCCCATCTCCGGAAATTTTTTCCTTAATTTTTTTCTGTTAAACAAACCGCTTGTCATATGAGGGTCCACTGTACTAATATTTTTTTGTTCTTTATGTGTCTTGTGTCTTTCATGCAAACTGTCTGTGCCCAGTCCTTGTTATTTATCAAGACAACACTGTTACTGATTTAACTGTCAAGAAATATGATCTATTAAAACAATCTACTTGTGCATGGTTGTGCCTGTATCCATATAGCCCTGTTCATCTTGCTGTCTGTTCAAGACCTCCTTTGCATCTGAATACACGGATATTATTAGATCTTAGCATTGATTATTTCCATCTTTTAAAACAACCATGCACTACAGTACTTTAAATGCACATAGCATGTGACAAAATGCCCTTTTCACCTGGATATAACCTACATATGTGGAAACCACACCTTGATTTGACCCATCAGACAATTTTTAAATACTGTACTCTAACAGTGTGAGACCTCGAAAAGGACAAAGACATCTTAGTAGTAATCTATTGGTGCCATTAGAGTCCTCCTATCTGCTTTTAGTGGCTAATTTTCTAACATAAACTTGGCCGAGAGAGTTTTTGACACTGGCTTGGCAAGCTGGATGCAGTCTATATTGGCCCCCTGCATGTTTATGCTCAAGTAAAAGAGTAAAATCTTTTTGTTAGATGCTATACCTCTTATGTACTGGACCTTGAAAAAGTACTGCTGGTGAATCTAGTTGTCCTCCCCTTTTCTGTGTGATGGAGTGAGACTGAGTTCTAATCTGCGGTAACTGGGCATGTTGGTCCCTTTTCTTTGGCCTGTAATGAGAGCTTTCCTTCTCTGCAGTGCCTGCAACAAAACTGAGCGCCATGACACGGCCCAGTGCTGGTCCCTGCCAGTGCAAATATGATCTAATGGTCTTCTTTGAGATCTGTGAACTGGAGGCCAATGGCGAGTAAGTGACCCTCTTTTTGCTTTAAGGTGGATGGGTTGGGCTTTATTTTCCAGGAGCCCTAATTATATGACATTTGGATGGCCAAAGTATTTTTCACTGTACCTTAGCACTCCCTGCTGGAAGGAAACCTTCTGGAGGGCATTCTGAATCCTTTAGGTCAGATGCCATCTCACTGAAAGCTGAACTGGACGTGTTCAGTACATGTCTCGGCCACCCACTGTCTGTCGACCCAGCATTGCTGATGAACAGGTGAAGCTGCACCAGGCCAGGCTGCCCAGAGTAGCCTTTGTTGCTACATGAGTGGTATAAAAACTTAATAAATGAATAAATAAATAAAATAAATCCAATATTGTCTGCATTGACTGGAGGTGGCAAAATAGCAGGATTGTAGCCAGAGTAAATGACAAATATAACAGCATTTCTGAAAATGTCCACACGTCCTTCTAGTAAAAAGGGAGTTTTGATTGTTTGTTTGTTTTCTTTTTGTTGTGATGGGACTTGGTTTTTTTTGGGGGGGAGGTGGGGGAGAAGATGCAGAAGGTTCCATGTTAGCAACGTAGCCAGAGGTTGCAAAGAATGGATGTCACTGTGGATATTCTGTATCTTGTCTCTCACTTATATCGTAATTCCTAGTTATATCCCAGCTGTTGTGGATCACCGAGGAGGAATGCCCTGCCATGGAACCTTCCTGCTGCACCAGGTATTTTTTGCCCTCTGATACTGGTCATCCCTATCAGCTCATCAGTAATGTTCTGATCAGTTTTTGGGAGGTTCAACATTTACTCCAAAAGTTGCCACAGTGGATAAAGGGTGGCAAAAAAAAATCCCATAAGAAGACAAACCCTTCATGACATTGCTGTTCATGCTGAACAACGTCCTGTGTTTTACTAAGAGGAGGATTTTGATGTGCTGTTTGGCTGTCAGACTTGGCAGCTTTAAGAAAGGATTAAACAAGTTCATTGAGAACAAGGGTATCATTGGCTATCATTCTGGATGCCTAAGGACAACCTCCGGGTTGGAGAGATAGGCAAGATATCTCTCAATGCCATTTGCAGAGAATCTTAAGCAGGTGAAGACATCTGCTCGGGAATACCCTGAATACCCAATGTGTGAGACAGAATGCTGGACTGGATGGGCTGTGGCCTGTTCCAGCAAGGCTGTTCTTATGTTCTTTCAAAGTGCTCCAGTCTATAAGCCAACAACATCGTTTGGAAGGTTTTCACGGCCGGGATCTGATAGCTGTTGTGAATGTGACACCCCAGAGCACAGAGAGAACTCCTAGTTCTCTGAGCTCCTTGCCCTATGTAGAGGCCGAAAACAGAGTCTAGCAAAACGTCAGGAAGAAAAATTTCCAGAACACGGCCAAACAGCCTGAAAAACTCACAACAGCTATTTTTTCCCCTTTTCCTGTGTTGATTGACCAGTTGAATGTACTACAGGTTAGCATTTTTGAAAATCAATTTGAAAGAGGCAGTCTCCCCTGGGCTCCATTGCTTTTCCTTTCTTTTGGCTGTAGATTCCCCCTGCTTTTTGATACATCCCTAGTTAGAGTAGTTTGCTCAGTTCTGTCGATAGTACAGTCACAGAACTTTTAACCACTGCCTCCCTTCTCTTTGGGCATGATATCTGACAGGGCATCCAAAGGAGGATCACGGTGACCTTGGTGCATGAGACAGGTAGCCACATCCGCTGGAAGGAGGTGCGGGAGTTGGTTGTGGGTAAGCATAGTTTGTTCCTTCTGCTGTCTCCTAGATGACACTGAAACCAAGCAATGATTTAAATTGAGCAGTTCCACACTCCTAAATTATCAACATCAGAGAGACTGGTGGATGCAGCTGATTTATAACAAGAGTCAAAAAACAGAAGAGGGCCGTGGATGATGCAGGCAACATAGCAGTTTGTTGACTCTGGTTGTAGGTGCATTAAATTCACTGCCAGTTCAAGTAGACAGGGCCTGCAAGGTGTAGTACAATGAAAGCCAGTCTAAATTTCCTCTCCTCTGTAGTAAATGGCTGCTGTAGCTATAAAATTTCAGGATCTGGTCTGTGTCAAAGGCATCCTCTCTGTGAAATGGTCATATTGGTGGGATGTAGGATGCTAGCTGCATCTTCTTTGTTTTGAAGGGAGCTATATGGTCAGAATGGTAGCAAAATCCCATCACCAGGCCCATCTCTGTAGCCTCATGTTGGCAGAAGAACATGGATTTAAGGGTTACATCCTGTCCCTTTGGAGCACATATGGGCAGCCCATTTGCTGTGGGCCACAAACAGGTCTTGAAGACATTCTTTGTGTCCCATGCCCATGCCTACCATTACAGTGAATACTAATTGACTACCCAATTGAAACCTCTAGCATGGAATGTAATTACCATTCGTTGACAATATGCAAGGATGATTCCTTCCATATGCTGCCATTTACCTCATAAACATTTTCCACACAGCATAGCAAATAGCTCTTTGTCAGGCTTTCTGAAATGGGGAGAGAAGCATATAGAACCATCTCTTCCCACACATCTCCTTCCCATTTAAATCCAGTGCTCACTTCCCACAACTGATAGGGAAGAGACGTGCGAGGAGACCTCATTGTATAAGGAAGGGCAGTTGGAACAACCCTATTCCTTCATGCAGAGATGCAAGGAGTGTATTTGCACAGATCTCTGACCAATGACGCTGTGAAGCCAGCACCTGCAGGGTCAAAACCCCAGGACCTTCTGGATAACAGGAACTATAACATCATCTCCCTTCTCCCCTCAGACTTCTTTGCTTCCTCTAAGTTTGACTGCCAAACCTTAGAGCAGTTGGCAGACAGATGATTTCCCCCTGGAGCCATGTATTTATGTCAGCAGCCCATTTTGTAACTCAAAGTATTGGAGGATAATTTAGCTTTAGAAAGGAAAAAAAAGACCAGCCCCACACTTGTTTATAAATGCAGTACCTGCATTGTTGAACTGTCTTAAGGAGAAGGGGAAAGGCTCTGGACTCTGTCAGTGTAGGTACTGCATCTCCAAATTTACCATTATGCCACAGACCCAACCCAACCCTGCATACATCCTTCAAGAACAGCAAAAAAAAGGAAGAAAATGTGCATTCTTTCTTTAAATGTTGAGATACAGACCTGCTTTGATTTCTCTCAGGCAAAGGCAAAATACAGTAAGTGTTCTTTGTTATCTTCTGTTTGCAGGTCGGATTCGGAACACCCCAGAAGGAGATGACTCTCTCATTGACCCCAACATCCTCTCTCTGAACATTTTATCATCAGGATATATCCGCCCTTCCCAGGATGATCGGTGGGTCGCATTTTCCCAGCATGCTCTGCTCTTCATATGTGAGGCCAACAGGGTCTGTAGGTCCTCTGGAAGTTTATATGCCTATGTTTAGGGAGTTTTTCTCCTAAAGTCCCTCTCCCTTACTGCAGCACAATCAATGGGCTAAACGCATGAGGAGGCTACTCACAGATCTAGATGAAAGTGCCCAAGCAGCAGAGAGAGAGAGAGAGAGAGAGAGAGAGAGAGAGAGAGAGAGAGAGAGA
>JAHTLZ010000379.1:20492815-20553703 GCA_023846285.1 Phrynocephalus versicolor | reverse complement strand
TTTTTTTTTTAAACCACTGATGAAGCTTTGGATAACATCTTCAAAATGAGAAAAACAGCACATTCTTACAGCTCTCAAGGTTACTCCTCACAGGCCTCTTTTTTGCACTACAGACAACCTGGAAAGCGTACATATCAATCCCAAACATACAGACAACCAGATAGGCCAAGACCTCAATATACCTCACAGTCTTACCAACAACTCCCTTTCCAGAACCAAAATAGTCAAAGATAACCACCACATAAACTTGATTGTTAGCCCAAACAAACATTCTGACTTTCATGACATAAGACTGCCACTATTTCTCCATGCATGGTCCCGAGTCAGGTTGGACTCCTGGGTCCTCACCATCATAAACTCAGGATATGCCATAGAATTTGACAATTCACCACCCGTGACCCATGTCATTTCAACACCACCTTCCAAAACTCTCTGGGAAGAAGTTCTTACCCGCCTCAAAAAATATACCATCGTCCCAGAGGCTTTGTAAATTTTGCCATCTTGAACCGGACACAGTCCCTCATATACTGTGCCGTTGCCCTGCCCATACTAGGTTACGCAAAGAGTTTTTAGACCCAATTATGTCTATGTTCCCTGGCCCTCCAGAGGAATACACAAGCTTTTTACTTTGTGACCATTACGAATGGGTCACCTTACAAGTTGCAGATTTTCTAGTAGCGGTTATTAATAAGAAATGAGAGTGTATCCCCTTTTTGGTCTTTTACCTACTGTTTTACTTGACCATGTTTTACCATCACTGTTTGGGTTGTGTTCTATTTTCTTTGTTTTAATGCCAATAAAGGTGTATGTATGTATGTATGTATACCATAAAAAGAGTACCAGAAGCATCCGCTCCTGGATTCTATAAACGTTACTTTACTGCCCCCCCCCCCAAAGGATGGAGACTTACGACCTACCCTCAATCTCAGGGACTTAAACTCCTACATCCTCCTGAAGCATTTCAGAAATTTCATATTTCCATCAGAAAACATCACTGAAAATTTCTCCAATTTCGCATCGCAAATGATACTTACCAATTCAAAGCTCTCCTAATCGGCCTCTCCACAGCACCCAGAGTATTCACAAAGCGTCTTGCTCCTGTAGCACCATTTCTCAGACTCAAAGAAGTAAACATCTTCCCGTACTTGAACGATTGGCTGCTAGTTTCTCCTACGAAACAACCATTAAGAGACATTACCTACACTATATCAGCCCTCCCTTCTTTACGCCTTCAAATCAATGACAAAAAAATCCATACTGTCCCCTACTCAAAGCATCCACTACATAGGGATGATTCTGGATTCCTCTCTAGAAAAAGCATTCCTCCCTCAAGAGCACCAACAGCAAACACTTACCTTCACCACCACCACTTCAAACCTTACGGAATGGTTACAACACACAAGGGCGAACAACTTCTAGGCCTTATGGCATCGACCTCATCTGTGCTTCCCCATGCTCATCAAAAATGAAATACCTCCAAGCATGGTTCCTCAAATGCTTCAAACTTCATCTGGTCTGTCTCAATAAAAAAACACCAGGTCTTCCCAGACCTAGCATCCCAACTCCGGCGGTGGATAGTACCTCAACACTTCAATGTGGGATGCCCATTTCAAACCCCACAAATCAATATCCAAGTTACCACTGACACCAGCCCTATTGGATGGCCTGCCCACTGCAACACCTTACAGATACATGACACATGGAAAAACAACAGCTTTTCCACATCAACCACCTATTGCTCCTGGCCATTCTCAAAGCCTTCAAATCATTAAAACCTCTAATCGCCAGTCGAACAGTCCAAGTGGCTATAAACAACACCAGCCCTATTGGATGGGCCGCCACTGCAACGCCTTCCAGATACATGACACATGGACAAAACAACAGCTTTTCCACATCAACCACCTAGAGCTCCTGGCCATTCTCAAAGTCTTCAAATCATTAAAATCTCTAATTGCCAGTCAAACAGTCCAAGTGGCTATAAACAACACCAGCCCTGTTGGATGGGCCGCCACTGCAACGCCTTACAGATACATGACACATGGACAAAACAACAGCTTTTCCACATCAACCAACTAGAGCTCCTGGCCATTCTCAAAACCTTCAAATCATTAAAACCTCTAATCGCCAGTCAAACAGTCCAAGTGGCTATAGACAACACCAGTTCTCTTCTACATAAACAAACAAGGGGGAACATGTTCTTTGACCCTACTACACCTCACTATCCAACTATGGAAGTAGTGCTATTATTGGAACATCTTTCCAATGCAGTGCATATATCGACCCAGGACAACATCATGGCGGACCGTCTCACCCGTCTCCACTTCCAACAACCACAAGTGGTCGCTCGATCCATCGACCTTTCTGAAACTACGTCACCATTGGGGCTCCCCACAAATACACCTGTTTGCCACACAACACAATTCCAAGTGTCAACAAAACTGTTCCATAGTGGAAATTGGTCACCATTCCCTAGGGGACACATTTACAACCCTGTGAATGCTTCTACGCTTCTACCCATAGAAATCAGACATTAATCATCCAACATAACTCTTATTGCCCCATGGTGGCCCCACCAACCATGGTTCCGGACATTGAAATCCATGGCGACCAACTATCTACACCAAATTCTCCTACCATATTAGATACTTTGTTACATTTCTTGCTCCTCCTCTTTCATAGAGGCCTTTCACTTAGGGTGAATATCGCTGCAATTGTGGCCTATCATCCTCGACAATCCAATCCTTCCTTTCTCTTTTGACACCCTACACTTACACAATTTCTCAAAGGTCTCAAAAATCTTTGCCCTCAATCAAGACTACCTACACCCCAGTGGTCTCTCACCCTGGTTCTACATAGACTTATAAAGCCACCATTTGAACCTATGGCTACTTCACCTCCTTACCTGCGCTCAGGATGATCTTAGTAGTCATCACCTCTACCAGAAGAGCCTCAGAACTCACTGCGCTCTGCATCAATCCTCTGTTCCTGCAATTTCACCCAAATAAAGTTAATCTCTACCGGGACATCACCTTCCTCTCCAAAGTTGTCTCTGATTTCCACCTAAAACAACCCATTATACAACCTACCTTTTTCGCCTGTCCATCCACTGACCTCGAATGCTCTCTCCACACACTGGACGTGTGACAGGCACTTTTATTCTACACTTCCCCTACCTCCAGCTTCCAAAAGTCTAAGCGACTTTTCATTGGAGCAACTGGACCCTAGAAAGGGCTGTCAGTCTCCCCTCAAACCATCTTTAAATGGATCTCCAACACTATTAAACTTACCTACGAGATGGCAAACACTACATGACCTGTCCCACCTATGGCACACTCCACTAGGGCAATTTCATCCCCCACAGCTTTTCTTAGAGGCGTTGACCTTACCGACATCTGCAAAGCTGCAACCTAGTCCAGTCATTCCACTTTTGTCACACACTTCAAGTTGGATGTGAGAGTGAGAGCTGACACTTTATTTGGAATGACTGTCCTGTCTTCTTCTCTGTCGTGACGCCACCTCCGGGTAAGAGAGCTTGCTAGTCACTCACTGTGTGCATTCACAGATGCCATGAGGAAGAAATGGAAGTTACCTATCTGTAACTCTAGTTCTTTGAGTATGCATCTGTGAATTCACACTTCCTGCCCTTCCTTCCCGTCTATCCATCCTGTCTCTGTATGCTTTTTCCTCAGTGGCAGATAGGCAGGGAACTGAGCCTCGTGAGTGTGGGAAAGGAGGAGCATTGTGTGAATTCACATATGCACACTCGAAGAACTAGAGCTACAGGTAGGTAAGTTCCATTTTTTCCTCTTCATGTCCATGCCTAGAATATAGTGTTTTTCTTAGCTGCCTGCTTAGATAAAAAACCTGAGGTGTTTGCTGATACTTTGCTATTGTTAGACAGGATTTGACAGCACAGGGAGAAGGTAGAAGGAGGAGAGAGATCGACTGGAACAACGGAGGAAGACCATCAAAATTATCCATTTCCCCATTCTTCCAGTTTGCATGGACATTGGGTGCTTGTTTAAGTTCTGGGAGGAAGAACTTGATTTTGCTGGTGTGAGGATAGCTTACATGTGGGAACATGCATAAACTATCTTATAAACCTGCTGCTTTGGCATCAAGCTTTGCTATTGCTATTTCACCCCAAAACTAGCCAACCATCTCATCAGATCTTCAGCCCAGTGGAAGCTCAGACTGGTTTAGTCTTGTTCAGACAAGAACAACAGCTTAGGCATTCTTTACTGTCATGGCTCCCATGCATTTGTACCAGTTGCACATGGGCAAATGACATGAGATTGACTAAGGTCTTCTAAAGTGTGTTATGTCACATATGTCATCAAGGTTGCATGTGTGGATGTGGCTTATTTTGTCTTCATCAGATCCCTGCGAGGCAGGTTAAGCTTGCTTTAAAAATTGTGATATGCTTATTTAATCAATGTCACTGACTGGGCAAAGATCTGAATATAATTTGCCTCTATCCAGAGCAACTTACTCCACCCCTAGCTCCACACTGGTTTTCAGTGCTGGGCTGCTCACCCTGTCACCGACATGGCTATACCCTTACCTGAATGGTGTGGAAGCTCAGCAACCTTCTGCTGCAGCTTTGTGTGGCAAATCAGTGGTAAGAGAGGAGCTATTTGTCCAGCTTTGGCTTTGGAAAAGCTGCGCTATAGAACTGCTGCCACTACTGCTGCTGCTGCCGCTGTTCCCAACCATTTGGACCCACACTAACCATGTGATTGTTTGTGTTTTTGCAGGCAGTTTCTTGATTCGGATATGCCTAGGTATTATTTGTTCCCTCTCTCCCTGATTATTTTCTTTTACTTCCTCCCTGGTGCACTGCCACCTCTGACCATGTCAGCATTGGGGTTACCAATGCTACAGACTGAACTACCCCACCACCACCTACCCAAAAATGCAAGCTTCCTTCTCTTTCTCTTCTTCACCATTGGGCTTCCATTTTGTTCCTTGGGCTTTTCTGTTTGGTTTCTTTCAGTTCTCTCTTTCATTTTCCCCTCTCAAATATTTTCTTTCATATTATATTTGATGGGTTTTTCCCCCCTACTTTATTTTATTTGGTTCTGCTTTCTTTCTGTTTTGCTGCTGCTCCAACATCTGCCCAAAACATGACGGCCAAATTTTTCTTGCCCATGCTAAAGCCCCCATCACCTGCTCCCAGCACTGGCACAAAGGCGGTTTGGAAAGCTGTGGGCTGATGCAGGCTGCATGACAGGATGGGCTGAATGTGATTTGCAGAGGAGAAAACCCCCCAAGAAGAATTGTGTCAAAAATGAGCATGGAAGGGCCCACTTTAATAGACTTTGTAGGAGGAAGTGTTTTTCTGATAGCAGCTTATTTGAACTTGCTAGCTGAGCACAACTACAAATCTCTGGTAGTCAAAGGTAGCTTCACAAGTATCTAATAGATGGCAGGCTTTGAACAGTGAGAACAGTTAACAGTTGGAATCACTGCCGAATGAGACTATTACAGGATTTTTGGCATATAACGTTAATGCTCTAGTTAATCAGGAAAGCTGAACTTTTGGTTGCAACACTGGCTTGCATTTGTTGACGTGTCGCTGAGGAGATTAGACTATTCTCTTCTTGTTGTTGCAGGATGTAGCTTCCAGATTGTGTAGCCAACTGTGTAAAAATGGTGCTGAAGGGAGACGGCACTGGGAAGAATGGTTATCATTTTATGCTTCAGCACCACAAACCTGTTTCCATTGTCATTGCTATTATTTTTTGACATTTAAAGAGACTGGATGTCTAATCACAGGGCTGTATCATCTTCTCATCTAGTTAGGCACTGGGACTTTCAAAGAGAGGGGGCAACAGATTTCTTTGATGTCCTTGATTTGTTTACTTGAGAACAAATCTAATTAGAAGAAGTCACCCAAAGTTAAGAGAGGTTTTAGGCTGTCTTAGGCTGTACTTTCATGAAATGATACATTGATGACATCCATGTTTGGTGTGGGACTACATGTGGTCTACAGACTAGATATCTGTCTCCTGATAACCCTCCCCTGCATCTGGCCCTTGAAGTACCCCAGTTTTAAGCCTGGAGATTACACATCTCCATCATGGTTTATAACCTGTGATGGACTTTTCCTCCAGGAATCTGTCCAATCCCCTTTTGTAGGCATCCAGGCCAGATGCCATCACCACATCCTGTGGCAGGGAGTTCCACAGACTAACAAGACGTCAATGCCCAAGACGTCAACCGTGGGTGACCAGTCACCTGTGGCGCCTTCAGAGTACCCGCCAGGTCCCTGTGTTGGGGGGGATTCCACACACACTCACCCTCTCCAGCGAGAACTAGAGCTGGAGCTGGCTGGGTGGCTCATATAATTAGGCATCTACAGTAGCTGTGGAGCCAAAAGCTGGGAGTTCGATTCCCTGCCGTGTTTCTTAGAAAAGCCAGCCTTTGCAAGACGCAGCCTTGGGCAAGACGCAGAGTCTCAGGATTCAGCCAGAAAAAGGGAATGGCAATCTACTTCTGAGCACTCTCGATCTAGAAAACCCTGAAAGGGGATGCCATTATTATTTATTAGAGCTAAGGTGACCTAGGTTCAAGTCTCTGCTTGGCTGTAGAAACTCCCCGAGGGGTGCAATGGTCAACTACTCCTTGAGCATCTTACGTACCTGAAAAACCCTACAAGATTTCCTGTGGGTTGGAAACAACTTAATAACATTTAACAACCCAATAATTGTCATGTACAAAGTTATGCTGAAGCTGATGATTGGCTGAATTGAGAGAGAACAGGGAATGGCAGGTGGGGGCTGATGGAATGTTAAAGATTTTTATGGAAGATGTGCCATAACCACATGAGTTCCCAAAAGTAATGCTACATATTCCTCAGTTATGGATCTGTGAGGCATACTTAGTGGCAATCTCTTTAAAGATTGTGACTGCAGAATCCCGAAGCTCTGACTTAAAAGCAGACATGCCTGTATACACACACACCAAACCTTATCCAACTAACATTATGTATTCTGTGATGCGTTTTGACCTGGACATTTTGGGGGGAAGTGGGCAGAAGGTAACGGAAACATCCTCCTGATCATATCACTGAAGCCCCCTTTCAGCACTTAAAATCAAATATCCGATGACTACTGTGTTCCACGGAAATCAAAGCTGTGACTTTTTAGCCTATTGGAAATGCAAGACAGTGAGTTATTAGATGGTTATTAGACTTCATACTAGTAAATGAATGAGCGTGTTCAGTATGTTAAAATACTTTCTGAATTTCCCTTGGTGGCCATGCTAATACAGCAAGAGAGTGATGGGAGAAACTTTTGTTTTCCTTTCTTTACAACTAACAACAGCTAGACTTGGTTCAATTCCCCATGCACTTCATGTAGCTGCTTCTCTGGGCAGCTTTTCACAGGACACTATATAACAATGCTTTCTGACATTTTAATTTCTTTGTATATGTGTGTACATGTGTTTGTCCTGGGTTGCCTTCCACTTTATAGCATTTCACTGGGAAATGACACTAGGTATTTCTAACTCACTTTTTTCCCACACGCTTGATCTGTTCCCTTCTGCTGTTCTCTTTCTCCTCTCATGTGTTTCTGTTCCATTTTCCTCCACTTTAAAATCCCCCTTTCCCTAGTCTTGTTTCCTTCTGGTTGGAGTTAACTTCTCCTCCATCGGCTTGTGTCTCAATGGCCTTATTCTCAGCTCTTTTTGTGTTGATTTGCAAGATGCTCCAAATCTCTTCATGTGAAAATGTGATGCTTAAAATGGGGTAGTAATTGCATCAACTAATAGTCAGATCCTCTTAAACAAATACCGGCCTCTGTTCTGAGAACTAGTCATGTTGACATGCATACATATCCAACCGGAGATGCACTGTTCTTATTTTTCTAAGAGGCTTCTGACTATGTTGATCAGGAGTGTCAATGAGCTGTGGTAGTGGAAATGCTCTTTAAACACGAGGATGCTCAGATAGAAAACTTGTGATATTTTTTTATCAATTTCTGAACATAGGTTCAATTTATTGGCCAGTATTCTACTAGTGTTCATGTTAGACTTGTATAACTTGTAAGGGATAATTACAACTAATTGATGAGGTGCGGATGTGCATCTCTGTCATGTGCATGCTCTTGGACCCATTGATTAGCCACATTTAAGCCTGACAAGTAACACAAAGCTTCCAGGACCATCAGTAAGATTCCAGCCAGTCAGTTAAAAATGCGAAAGCAAAGCCAAATAGGCTCTGAAAAAGATTTGTCATTATAGTAGGACATGGTACAGAAGAGAATAGAAAGGAAGCATTCTTGTCTATTTCATTCTTTCCGAGACTGGATTATTCCAGATGTGTTGAATTGCAATTCCTACCATTCCTAAGAATTTAATAAGAGCTATGCTGGATCAGCTCTAGGATCTAGTTTGTCTAGCTTTCTGGTCCTACAGTGGCCAATGAATTATTTCTGGGAAGCATATCTGCAGACCAGAGGGATGATATCACCCTCTCTCTAATGCTTCTAGGAGCATGCATACTGCCCCTGGTACTGGAGGTAAGATTAATAGCCATTGATAGCCTGATCCACCACAGATTTCTCCAGTCCTTTCTCAAGCTATCCAAATTGATAGCTATCACTATAACCTATGGGAATGAAAGCAGGACTGTGAAATTTAATCACGGTACTGTATATAACTTGAATTAAGTGTCAGGCATACTGGCTGGGGATGCTGGGAGTTGTAATTCATTGCAAATTGTGGGAAGACTGTTGTTTCTCACCAGAACCTGTCTGCTTTGGAGGTATAAGAAGTGGCATAACATGCAGTGCATAACATATCTTTTTGGAAAGCCAGACTTGAACATAGAAATGGATAAGAATTTAATTGGAGCTGAGATTCCTGTTGAAAAACATATGCTTCCTCAGATTCAGTTGCCTAAATAATTCACACACTGAATAATTCACACAGAGAAATAAAACACAAGCAAAACGATGGGTAAATTTTTAAAAAAGGCAAATGCCTAAAATACATATAACTAAAAAACAATGCAACACAGTTTATTCCAAAGAAGAATACTAGGTTAGGAATTTTACATCATGAAAGAGCCATTTAAATGTCTGTAGAAATGAAAAATGCTGATCACTGTTGCTGCAGGAATTAAAGTCTCACAGCCTGATATACCTTGCTGCCTTCTCTGGAGAAGAAAACTAGGTTTATGTGGTTTATGTACATGGCTGTGGAGCCACAGGTCAGGGGTTTGATTGCTCACTGTGATTCCTACAAGTACAGCCATCCCTTGTGGCCTTGGGTAACCTAAAAAGTTCCAGGCACCCTCGAACAGTAAATTCTTTGTAAGAGTTGTCTACCTGGAAAACTCTGAAAAGGGTTGCCATAACTCAGGATTGACTTGGCAAACACATGATTATTATTATTATTATAACAGCCAGACACTTTAACAAGGTGAGTGTTTGAAATTGTGAAGTATCAGTGGCTTAGTTGCCATATCAGTAATAATATTCCTTAGGGCTTTCAGATATCTGAAAGATAAATAAATTGGAGGTCAGAGGAACAGTTAGATTCCACAGGTTGAAAACAGGGATATTTATTTTTGTACCATTGAGACCTTTGGCTAAATGCAGGAGAAGCCAATAGAATTAGGTAATATTCAATGTATGAAATGCAAAATGCATCTGCAGAGGCAGAACTACAGCACTGAGCATCCTCACTCTTTTTTCTTTTATTTTCTGAACATGCTTGCCAAAAATCCTAGATCCTCCTTTCAATGGAAGGAAGATAGATTGTCTGTTACTCGACATTTGACTGAAGAGATATGGCCCTGGAGTGCTTTAGGGAAAATTGGAAAAGCATCAATTACTGTATTTGTGTATCAAAGAGGCTCTGTCCCCACCTCTTAATTTCTTTACTAATCTCTCCTTCTACCACTTTTGTATCAACCAGTTTATTTTCTGGAGAACATCTTTAAATTACATCTCAAAACAAGTACAGTATAATGGAATAGATTAGCAGCTCCACAACTGTTGCTTAGTGCTATACAGGCATGAATAGGCAGCGGAATCCCCCCATCCGTCATGTTATAATATTTACTGGAATCCCAGTGTCGTGTAATATAGCCATTCTCATTGGGGGATATATGTCCCCTCCCAGTGGCCTTGACACATTTGAAGGCAACCCCAGACTAAAAAAAATGAGAAGAATCTGAAGTTCATGGCTGTTTCCTTGTTTGATAGGGAGCCCTAGAGTCTGAAAGGGCCATGGGGGGGGGGGACCAATATTGAGAATGGCTGGTGTAGTTGCCATAGACTGAGTGGTGAACTAGGACTCTGGAGAACAGAGAAATCCTTGCTCACCCGTGGAAACTCACTGGGGGAGTCAAACTGATAAAACCACTCTTTAAATATCTCTTTTACCTTGAAAGCCCTATTAGGGTCACTGTAAGTTGACCCTAACTTGATAGCACCACACACACACACACACACACACACACACACACACACACACACACACACACACACACACAAATATGTACAGACAACTAGAAGTCTGCCTCTTGTTTAGTGCAGTTCTTAAACAGGAAAATGGCATTGCTCTGTACAACGTCTCTTTCTATTGCTGCCTTTCTTTCTGTGCCCTCTGGTTCCTATTCTTGGTCTTAGCTTAAGAGTATCCAAAACTAATCTCTCTTCAATGTGGACCATTCACAAATAAGAGAATGCGGAGCACAAAAACTTTCAGTGAGGCTTCCCACAAGTGCCTCTGCTATTGCTTTTCAAATTGAGGAGGTGTTTTTGAGCCAGAGCACTCCAGCATGGCTGTATCCATTCAGCACAAAGGTATCCATTTGTGTGCATGTTGGCGTATTGCTGCTGATATACTGCTTTCCACATAGTCTGTTTGTTGTCACCGGTTGTGGATTTTTTAACCAGGCATTTTTATCCTCTTTTTTTTTTTTTGGCAGGACATTTTACCAATTTGAGGCAGCGTGGGATAGCTCCATGCACAATTCTCTGCTGCTGAATCGTGTCACCCCATACAGAGAGAAAATCTACATGACCCTCTCAGCTTATATTGAGGCAAGATCTGTCATTGCTTTCTTAACACCTTCTAAAATCATACCATGTACTGTAGAGCTAGGCTGTGCACAGGGATGGTGCCCTGATCTCTTTTATTCCACCATTCGTCAATGGCCATACAGCTCATTGTTACCTTTCTAAATTTAAACACTGGGCTTTAGGGTACTAGGATGACCCTAGGCTAGGGGCTTGCACACCAGTATAATAAATCCATACTTCATTGTTTGTCATCTATCCTAAAGTCCAGCAGATGTTTTGGGTGTCAGCTCCTGTGATTATTCACTGTTATAACCCTTATTAACTGTATCTGCAGTCTACAACATCTGGAAATTACCAGATTTAAGAAAACTGCCTTGCATAAATTTTGTGAAGTAACTGTGCACACTCTAAACTGAGGTTGTATCATTCTTTATTATGGTTAAATAATCATGGGACTCTTTCCCATCATCCCATTCCTTTTCATACTGTAAATCACCTTGGATATTTTAGATAAAGGATGTATATTAACATTTTAAATAAATAAATAAGTTATCCTGTACATTAAGTGGCAGAGCTGGCCTTTGTTCCCATGCATGCTACAACACATGCATTAAGCATACTGTATATGAGGTCTAGAACCCTGGTAACTTAGAGCTTCAACTTGCATAAGGTCTCAGATTATATAATACAACATTATTTAAGTTCAAGTCAGATGTCAGTGCATTTTGGAACAGGCGGCTTATGTTTGGAGGGTAGAGCACCACCAGCCTGAGCAGGGATG
Source organism: Phrynocephalus versicolor (assembly GCA_023846285.1). Taxonomy (NCBI): domain Eukaryota; kingdom Metazoa; phylum Chordata; class Lepidosauria; order Squamata; family Agamidae; genus Phrynocephalus; species Phrynocephalus versicolor. The sequence goes on along the minus strand of JAHTLZ010000379.1, from coordinate 20,541,883 downwards.
ATATGCTCACTCCTTCACAAATTAAATATATGGATAGGAAGAATGGCTCAAATTCTAAAAGGAACTGCCCAAGGTCACCCAGTGACTTCCATGGCTTAGCAGAGATTCAAAACATACTCTATCCCCTATTCCAAAGCTGAAGACAAAACATTTTGATATCTATTGATAGATTTATTTAAACTTCATTATTCACTTTCCAGTTCTTGAAGACCTGGAACCAATCCCCAGCGTATACCGGGGTCCTGCTGTACTAAGTCCTTTCTCCAAAAGCAGAGAAAAGAATCTCTGTAGGGCCCCCACTGCTTCTTTGAAAAGGCAAGAAGGATATTTAGGTTATGTCCATAATCAATGGCAGTCCCAATATAAGCAACAGATGAGAAAAAAGGGCTTGGGCCATAATCTTTAGATAGTCCTTTCACTATGCCCCCTTTTAAGAGAGCATATCTAGATAGCAACAATGAAAAAACTCCTTACTTATGGGCCATATCCACAACATTACTTGTTTAACTCACTTCAAAACATAAGCTTGCTTGTGCAGACGCACACCACCATCTATGAATAACTTACTGTATACTAACAAGCAGAAGCATCCCAGAAGCATTCTTTAGAAACTAGCACAGGTATCTCCCATTTCAGATGGAGAACTGCACTCAGCCAGCAGTGATCACCAAAGATTTCTGCATGGTCTTCTACTCCAGAGATGCCAAGCTCCCTGCTTCTCGATCTATCCGTAATCTTTTTGGCAGTGGAAGCCTACGAGCCTCAGAAAGGTAAAGATATAGTTGCTCTTGCTTCTGCAGAAAGGCAAAATCCAACAAATAGCGATGTGGGTGGTTGGGTAGTTCTGATCTACTGAAATTACTGAAGTAGGGATAACAAATACATACCAATTAAATTCATCATCTTATGTAAGGTTTGTTTGATTTCCAGAACTTTGGATTCAGCATTATCATTAGCTAAAACAATGTTCCGATCAGTTCATCTAAGAGTGATTTGTCTTTGAAGAATGATAAAAAAAAAACTTCTTTGAATATGCTACAGACTGCACTGAGTAATCAATGGCTACTCAAACTCATGATGGCTGTGTATTTCAGCATCAAGAGCAATATACCTTTGAACATCCATTGCTGGGATATATAAGTGGTGGCAGAGGCACTATTGCCTTCATGTCCTGATAATGGACTTTACAAAGGTGCTTATTATGGGAAACTGTGGCTAAAATCTTATTTATTACACCCTCTGATGTAATGCCATTGGCTTTCTCTCACCCACATCAAAAGACACAACTGGTATGTGATAGAAAATGCCTACATCAAGTGCTCAATTTGTGGCCATTTGCCATTGATAAGTTATGCTGATGACATTCTGCTTGTTGGGTATGCCAAACAAGGCTTTTGGCCCCCATGATGAGCTTTGGCCTCTTCCAGAAAAATGTTCTTCTTTTCTAGGTTTTTAGGAAGCTTATGTTTTTCTTGACTTTTCGCTCTCACCCTTACAGCAACCGCGTGACTGGTGTTTATGAGCTCAGCCTTTGCCGGGTAGCTGATGCTGGCAGTCCAGGTGAGAAGCTTGTCTTTGCTTTTGGTTTCACCACGAGGTTCCTAATTAGCTTCGTTATTATGACAGGCCTGTTAAGGGTATTGAGCTTGGGGTCAGGGTGAAAGAATCCAACATGAAAAGAGCCAGGGGTACTGTAGCTGCAATACAGTTTGTTTCACTTGAGTAAGCAGCATGGCTGTCTCTTTGCATCTTAATTCCTTCATCACAGACCCTATATGGCAGGTGTGCCCAAACTTTGGCCTTCCAGAGGTTCTGGACCACAATTCACACAGTCCTTTGTCACTGACAATAGAGGCTTGGAATTCTGGGAGTTTTGGTCCAAAACATCTAGAGGGCCGAAGTTTGACCACTACTGCTATATGGCTTGGGTCCAGACTGTTTGAAGGATCGTATCATCCCATATGCACCTACTAGACTTTTAGGATCTTCTGGGGAGGCCCTTCTCTTGGTCCCGCCACCATCCCCAAATTGTTTGGTAGAGGCACAAGAGAGGGCCTTCTCAGTGGCTGCTCCCAGGCTTTGGAGTGCACTGCCCCGAGAAACCATTAGGCCCTCTTCCTCTTGTCCTTCCATTGTCAGGGAAAGACCTTCTTCATCAGACACACTTTCAAGCAGTAAATTGTCTCAGGAATGCTGGCTTTTAACTTAAAAATTTGAAAATATTTTAAAATTGATTTTAACTTGATTTTTAAAACATCTTAATACATGTTTGTTTTTAAATGTGATACTCATATTGTGTCTGTGAAGATTCTCAGTCATCCAGGTGAGTTTGTCTGGAAGTTGAGTCATGGCAACATGGCCAGTCTCTTCAGAAAAGAAGTCCAGTTGCCATGACTCAACTTCCAGATACTCATATAGTGTTTTCAAAACTGTTGCTTTATCTGTTTTGAGCTGCCTTGGGTTCCCTGTGGGGGAAAAGGTGGCATGCAAATAATATAAACAAACAAACATTGGCAGTAACACATCTCTTCACAGTGCTGGCACAACCTTGCTTGCAAACTTCCTGAACGTTATGCTTTACTCATTGTGCAGTATGCCATGAAAAATGTACAGCTGTCCTCAGCAGTTGGATGTTCATCTGTCTGGTGTATTCTTGCTGTGGATCTAGCAGAAGGACAGACTGGAGATGGTGATTTCACCAACTCAGCAGTTCTATCACTCTGATTTCCTCTGGCTGTGCACTGAGAATAATGTGAGGACATAGCTTGCCTAATATATTGGTAACAACCTGTTAACAAAATCCTAAGCCCCATCCAGCCAAACCATGATTAGTGTCTAGTCCAGTGGTTCTCAACCTGTGGGTCCCCAGATGTTCCTGGACGGCAACTCCCAGGAGCCTCCATCACTCACTGTGCCGGAAGGGATTTCTAGGAGTTGCAGTCCAGGAACATCTGGAGACCCACAGGTTGAGAACCACTGGTCTAGTCCAATTAGTGTCTAGTCCATCCCCCTGCCATGCAGGAACCCCCATCACAGTGCTCCTGACATATGGCCATCCAGCCTCTGCTTAAAAACTTCCAGATTCCACCACCCTCCGTGGCAGCATATTCCACTGCCAAACAGCTCTAATTGTCATGAAGCTCTTCCTTATGTTTAAATTGAATATCTTTTCCTGGAGTTTGAAACCATTGCCCCGAGTTCTAGTCTCTGAAGCCATGGAAAACAAACCAGTCCCTTCCTCAATGTGACATCCCCTCAAATATTTAAACATAGCTATCTATCCACAATTAATACATTGAACGCACCCTACAGACTTGGCCTATCCAATGCTGAATAATGCCATTGGCTAAAACAGTGCTGGATTAGCACCCTTGACAGTGACATGAAGTTGTACTGCTTCATCAGACCAGGCACATGACTATGCGGAGTGCAGGATAAAAACCAGAATAGCGGACCCTGCCACCAGGTGGGACAAATGCTAAGAAAAAGAAGAAGAATGCTAAATAATGTCAGCACCAAGAGATTTCATTGTGTTGATTGGTATAGACGTACCCCAGACAAATTGGTGATGAAGTTTGAAACATGTCCCTTTGCAGGTATGCAAAGAAGGCGGAGGCGGGTTCTTGATACATCTGTGGCATACGTGCGAGGTGAGGAGAACCTGGCAGGCTGGCGGCCCCGCAGTGACAGCCTCATCTTGGATCATCAGTGGGAACTGGAGAAACTGAGCCTCCTGCAGGAGGTAAGACTCAGGCCCAAACGTTTCACAGCAACATACTGTATGTATGCATGGCCTACATTTGCAGGGCAGCGTGTAAAGCCATGAGGGTGGAGGAAACTGGGGTGGGGGGGGGTAGCTGGGATAAACGAGTTCTCTCCTCAGAACGGAAGACAAAAAGTGTCTGTTCTATACAGAAATCTTTCATCTTGAAAAACATGTAGGCCTGGACAAAATTGTTAGATTGCTACATAAACTGTAATGGTATTCAGTGGTCCAGAAACAACATCCATAGGCTGAAGTGAGTAGAAATGTAGCTGGTCATGTCAAACTTGATTCCATGGGATTTGAGCAAAACGTGCTCTTGGGCTCTGCCGCCCATACAGACGAATGGTCCTAGAAGCAGGTCTCACTTAATTCAATAACACCCCGCCCCCGCCCCCGCTACATATGCCTAGAACTAACAGGTGACTCCACATATATATTTCAAAAAGTTAGGGTTGGGAACTTGAGGGTAGGAGATATACACAGAGTAGCCTAAGTCAAACCAAATTGAGGAAGGAACTGTCTTCCCGTGCTACCCCTTCTTGCATTGCATCTATGGCTGGCCATGAATTTCACAATATAACGTTGGATGGCAAAATGTTTGTTGTCATCTGTAGCAGCCATATACCCTGGTCCCGAACCCCTTTCAAGCAATGATAGAATGATATGGAAAAGGTAACCTGTCTGAGTGCATAAAAGTAACTCAAGGCCACATAGACTGTCTCTTCTCTCTGGAGGCACACAGGGGGAATCCTCTGGCTCTGCATTTTGCTATCCTGCCACCTATGGTATTTCCTTCACAGCAATTAATTTGTATGTGAAAATGATTGCATGTGTGTGTCCTACCTAGAGTTGCCATGCTTTCTTCCTTCTTTGCTATAGGTGGAGAAAACAAGACATTACTTGCTTTTACGTGAGAAGTTAGAGACAACGCAGCGCTTAGGTCTCGATTCCCTATCCTCAAGTTCCAGTGAAGACTCTGATTCCCGCAGCACATCCTGTGTCTCATCCCCTATCTCAGCAGATGGTACCCCAGATGGAAGGACTTTGCCCCTGGACACCCCCAGCGAGAGACAGAAAGAACTTGCATTTAAGGTAGTAGAGATGGATAACGGCACATGTCAGCATCCAGGATGCTTATGTTTGAGTTCTTCTTTGGCATATAAGAAGATGGATGGGCAGTACTATGCCTGCCTTCTCACAGGGAACAAATTAGAGGCAACTGGCTAGTGGCTTCAGTTCTCAACATTATCTCCTTCTTGCTATTGTTGAGTGAGACCAAAAGCTGGGTGAGATTGCTAAACACAGGAACTTTTGGGATGAATGTCATGGAGGGCTTGGAAGGCACAACAGTTTGGAGCCTAGGAAAGAACGTTGTCACTATCAGGAAGAACTGAACAGCAACAAGGACACTTTTGTGTCCCATCTGCAATTGCAGTGCCAGTTAGTAACTAAGTTATATAACTTCTACAAATGTTAGGAAACACTCTAGTCAACAAAAACACTCTGGTAATGCTTTAAGCATGGATAAGCTTGATTTACTAGAATATTTATGGTACTGTGGCGGATCTGAAGAAGTGAGCTAGAGTCCATGAAAGCTTATGCCAAGTAAAACTTGATAACCTTTAAAGTGCCACAAGTCCCTTTTTTGTTTAAATGAGATAATGATATTAGCATGTACCACAATTTGTGTTACTGACAGGGCAGTGTTGTGATGCAACTTTGCTGAATGTGATTAGGGCATTTCTATGGATAAATTTTAAATCTCTAAGATTAAAGGCAAAATATAAATAGTACAGGTGAAAAGATGGAGGACCTAGGCCCTCTGACAGTGTTTCCTTGTATACTTGTACCTAAGAAATTGGTTGGGAGACAGGAAGACACAAATAAAATACTCTGGTTTCTTAGTCACAAAGCTGAACCCTGTTGAATTATGAGGATTGGGATTATAGTTGTCTTCATGCAGCTCAGACACACTGAGTAAATGTATTTTTCATTTACCTCACACTGGATCAGAAAGTTTACTTCCATGTGGGGAATAATGAAAGACACTAGGCTAGGGAGCATGTTGGAGTTTTCTCTGTGCAAAAGCCTTCTCCAAGAACCAAGGACAGAAATCTGTCTTACTCAGCACCATACTTAGCATCACAGTTTATTCAATAAGATATTTTAATTATTATTCTTCCTCTTTTCCACAGTGCTTGCGCCTCCTGACACACACATTCAACAGAGAGTATAGCCATAGCCATGTCTGTGTTAGTGCAAGTGAGAGCAAGGTAAGGGAAAGTCCGTCCTTCCATTTTATGCTCTCTCCTTAGGTGCAGAAATATCAACATGATCCTTCTTTGGGAAGAATGTTCAGTAAAGGCATGGTGGCCCATTAACTGAGTGAAATACTCATTGCCACTGGCAAATGGCTCTTTTCTTTCATGAACAGAGGCAAAATGTTGGGTCTTGATTCTGGTTGGACCCCTGAGATGCTGTCTTTTATGATGGAGGCTCATGGACAGCTTTCTAGGTTCAAGTGTTATCTTATGAAATTTATTACTTAATAAGAAATATGTCTCATCCAGGAAGTCTGAAGAGAAAAGAGGCTGCCATGGAGATTGTTTTAGGATGAAACAGAGAATAAGTCTTTTAATATATTTGCCTATTATTTTGAAGCTGACTAGAAGTCAACAGAAGCATGTTAAAAATAAGCGACTCTTGACTAGAGCGCTTTTCCATGATGCTGATCCATGACTCATGTTTGATAATAAAAACCCAATCTAATATACAATGTGTTTAGAAATAAGACTTGTGTTGTTTTTAGTGAGACTTAAATTCAGATAAGAATGTATTAGATTGTAGTGCACTTTTAGAAATCTGTGCTCCATCTCTTTGGAGTGTAAGAAGAAAATAGGAATCGTCCATATTTCTTATCTAATCCTGCATTTGCTTTGGCTGACAATAGCTTTCCAGCCCCCCAGGCAAAGACTTTTCATATCACATGCTACCTGATTCTTTTATCTGAAAATGCTTGGACTTGAGGCTTCTTACATGTAAGACAGGTACTCTGTGACCCCCACACTTTGGTATACTGGATAGATTTCTGTAGAAAGGAATGAAGCACCAAAATCTGACATATTAAAACAAAGGTGTCACACCAAGACAAGATATGGTTCTCATAATAGCAACAGCATGCCTCTTCTGTATATCTTCTGCTATCTTCTGTTATCATAAAACAAGCACCTTGGTCATTATATTTTAATTGCTTAATCTCGTTTTAATGGGTTCATGGTCTATTTCATTTTGTTTTCCATCTGTTTTGAACTGTATTTGTTACAATTTGTCTTGAGCATGATTGTTCCGTAGAAAATTGTGATAGAAACACAATGAACAAAGAAACCAGTACTGTCTTCTTCTTCTTCTACAGCTGTCTGAAATGTCAGTGACTCTGATGAGAGATCCTTCTATGCCAGCTCTTGGTGGCACGACCTTGACTCCATCTTCTACCTGTCCATCGCTGGTTGAAGGGCGGTACAATGGCACAGAGGCCAGGTAAGAAGACAACAAACCTAAGAATTTCAGCTCTGGTTTAAAGCCCCAGCTGTATGCACAAGTTTCAAGACATTCCACAAAGTGGTTCCGATTTTCTTCATTTGGAAATAAAGGTCAAAATGTTATTGAAATGTCATTGAAATTTCCTACCTGCCTTTTCTCTGCAGAAGTCTCCAACTCTCTCCTAGGGTGGAAAGTCCTGAATCTGAGCCTGCAATGGAAGGAGAACAGAAAAAGTCCCCTATATGTGGCCCCGAGGAGGAAAAGGAGACCCAGCGTCTGTTGGTCCCTGACATTCAAGAAATTCGAGTCAGGTACAAATTGTCTAGAAGATTGGATTCTTTACTGGGGTACAGCAGAGGGGCTACTGTACTGTCTTCATTCCAGTGGCCTAGGCCTACAATGTATTTTATTTCCATCAATACATCTTCCGTTTGGAAGAGGAGTTACAGTAAATATTGATAGAGACAACTGCAGAAATTTGCATCACTAGAGATGTATCTGAAGACAGAAAGCTACATCATCTTATATGAAAACAATATGAGAGCTGCTTCACCAAGAAGGTTCCCTGCCACTAGTAGGGGGCAGCTTTCCCACTTTAGTGTGTAAGTGCATTAGTCAAACTGCAGTACTGCAGCCAAGAACAACCTGAGTTCAAACTCGATGGGCTCAGGTAGTTGACTTAGGGTTGCATCAGCCTTCCGTCCTTCTGAGGTACCAGCAATTGAGGAGCCAGCTTGCTGGCAGGTTAATGCATAGCCCACATAATTAAAATGTAACCTCCCCAGAGAATACTGTAAGCACTATGGGGCAGGATATAAGCAGCAAGCCTTTGCCTTGTTCCATTCTAGTTGTAAAGTAGAGTGGACCCTTGTATAACAAACAGTTTGTATAACATAAAATCTGTACAACATAAAAAATTCTGAAGATAGGGGAAATTTGCTTAGCATAATTGCCTATGGGGAAAATCCGTACAACATAAAATGGGATTACTCCACTTTCAATACATTCCTATGGGAATTTGTATAAAGGAAAATTTGCTTAACATAATTTCATTTGGAACGAATTAATTCCTTTATACAAGGTACCACTGTACTTTGATTTATTTGAAGTCATTAGATGGGAAGCTAGTTAGCATTTTGGTCCATTTTTGGCACAGTCTAATGCAAACTGTTTCCCAGCAGTTAAATTACTAAATAGCTGAACCCCAACCTGTTAGTCCTTTTTGATCCAGTGGCAGATCTAATTTTTTTTTTTTTTTTTTTTTTTTGTAGCCAGGCTGGAGTGATTCCTGCAGGGACAGAAGGATTACTTTAAGATCAGTCCCAGAGAAGGAGAAGTGACCCTTTCTGGTCAAATGAGGCACAATCCTTTCTTATCACCTGAATTCACCCTCAGTTACAAACCTAAATTGGACCTCATTATGCTCTAAATTGGACCTCATTATGTCCTCAGTGCTACCCTTGAGAGTGTGATATTCCTCCTTACAATCTCCCAGGCCATTCCTAATCCCCTAATATAACCGCCCAGAGTGACCTCGCTGCCAGATGGGCAGTATAAAAATCCAATAAAATAAAATAAAATAAAATAAAATAAAATAAAATAAAATAAAATAAAATAAAAGAACAATGGACACCACTGCTCTATTAGTACTAAGAAGGGACAGCAGACTCCCCCCCCCCGTCATTTCTGGATACCTCCGACAGTTGTGTGACAGGCAGTTGGAGGTCATGGAGGGAAAGGGAAAGAAAGGAAAAATATAGAAGCCTTTCTCTAGGACCGGCTTGTCTCTCCCACTTATCTCCCTTCATCTGACTCCTGGCTTAGAGACTACCTCCTTCCCCTCCCCAAAACAGACAGAATCTCTTGTCCCCAGTAAGAAAATAAACCCACCAGGAAGCTGGTGATCCTTCACACTTCCATCTAGTTTTTACTCATTCTCCCAGCAGGACAGTGGTTTTTTTAGGATAACCTATACAAGAGATCCTGTTCATTTGTTCTGGTTTAAATAGGGCAGACCCCAGTGACCACAAAACTATGCCATGGGGTTGGGACTAGTTGTGGCTGAGATAAAACAGTAAGCCTGATAACAGTCTGTGTGCATGATGTTACAGTTCAGAGAGGAAGAGAATAGTTCACAGACGTGTGCAAGAAAACAATGTGGAGACAAGCTTATCTATCAAAGTGCTAACTGTCATTCTCAAGAGGGTCTTTTGCCTAGATCACCAGCAAATGGTTACTGAGGCTGTGTTTGCCTTTTTCCCTCTGTGTGTTATTCTTCATCATGCAAGGATATCTGTGTTAAAAAAGAAGGGCCTGTCTTCCCCAGACCCAGTAATTTTCTTCCATTCAAAACACTGGAACCAAACTGTAGGGCTGGCTTCATATGGAACAATATGCGACACTGCACATGAAGTAGGTGTACTAGTCTAATTAATACGTGAATTTATTGGCACAATAAGAAGCACCAGGCAGGGTGGAAACAAGACAAATGCAAGTGTATTAAGTCACTCTATAGGTCGGAGCTTAATTTCTGGGACAGGGGTTAGAACGGATGGATGAACCTTAAAGAATAACGAAATACTGGTGGGATTTAAAATGTGTGGAAACACACATGGTCAAATGTATATTGTGCAGTTTCAATGAAGTTATTAAAGCTGATGCCATGCTATCTTCTCTACAGCCCCATTGTCTCCAGGAAAGGCTATTTACACTTCCTGGAGCCCCACACCAATGGCTGGGTGAAGCGCTATGTAGTTGTGAGACGCCCCTATGTCTATATCTACAACAGTGACAAGGATTCGGTGGAGAGAGCTGTCCTCAATCTCTCATCAGCTCAGGTGGAATACAGCGAAGACCAGCAGGCGATGTTGAAAGTAAGAACATGTTTCTGGGTCAGGCACAAAGAGAGAAGATACGGCCAATCTTAGTGGTTTGTATGCTGGGAGGCTGGCCTATGAGAGAGAGAAGAGACCACAGGTGGATGAAAGCCAGGAAGAGTGCAAAACACAGAGAAGGGCATTAAAACAAGGCACTAAAATATAGGTGATGGCCGGGATCTGTCTGTCAAGAGGCTGTATTTGGTTTCTCAACTCACTTCCCATAGCTCTTCAATGCCAGCTTATCATTCCACACTCCATCCTCTTAAGTGCAAAGCAGTTGAACAGGGACATTCTGCTAAGTAACTTGGAAACTATGCTCGCTACATATAAAAGTGCCATATTTTACTGTTTATTTTTAATGCCAATGCCTATAGTTTGGTTTGCCACAAAGAGTCCAGTCAAACAAACAAACACAGACAGACAGACCAACAAGACTTGATTTATCCTTTATAGTCATAATTGTGGATACCTGTATCCAAGTGTATTTTAAATGTTAAAAAGAGCCACTTCCAAGACAAAGTGTGTGGAAATATGGCCAGGATGATTCCACACACAGACCCTATATATTTGCTCCAGAAGCAATAGCAGTAAATACTCTACAGAACTGAGACACCAGAATGAAGAGAGAGCATAACCATCATGGACCTCATCTGAATAAGAAGGAAAAGGATTGCTATGCTTGCAGAAGAGAATGCATAATGTTTTTGGCAAATATTTTCATATTTGGAGACAGAGACAGTAACAGCAGGAATTGCTGAGGGGAGACTTCCAGAAAATCCCACATAAGACTATGGGGTCGCGGGGCTTGGCTCATGGCATTTGCAGTCACTTCTGTAGTGCTAAATCTCAATTGCTGCTTTTGTCTGTTTCAGACTCCCAACACGTTTGCAGTGTGCACTGAGCATCGTGGAATCCTGCTGCAGGCAAGCAATGACAAGGATATGCACGACTGGCTGTATGCATTTAACCCTCTCCTGGCTGGATCTATAAGGTACTGAAGAGCTCAAAATATAACCCTTTAGACCACCAGTGCACAACTGTTGCCCTTCAGGTGTTTTTAAGACTGCAGTTTCCATAATCCATTACCATTGGGTATTTTAATCTACAATGTAGGTGTTTAAAATACACCTGAGGGCCACAAGTGCCCATACTCGTTATAGAATAACAGCAGCACACAATTTTGTGCCAGAGCTAATTCCAGCAAAGCTCCATTCAGAAACCTGCTTGATGGGTCTTTATGAAGGTGAGCTAGGAGTCTGAAAAGTCTTTTCTCCTCTTTTATTTTGCGCAACCCCCCCCCCCAACAAAAACCCTTTCATTGTTCCTCTTTCTCGTTTTTTTACCAACAGGTCCAAACTGTCCAGACGGAGAACAGCCCAGACAAGAATTTAGTCTAAAAGAATCACCCACCTCATCAAACAAAAATAATGGGTGCTGTTTGAGGGTCCCCATCTTAAATTTGGATCTCTCCTGTCATTCATCTCCCAGATGCCTGCGCCACAGAGTGATCCATCTCAAGTTACAGCTTCATTGGCCAAACTCATTTCTATTGTAACTTTAGAAGCCTGGTACACTCTGAAATTATTGTGCACATGTGATCTCCCACCCATCCCTTTCTGTTGGGTGAAATGTGACCACTAACAAAGCAAGAGCTTTTTTTCTGTTTTATTTTAATTTTAAAGGCAACTCTTCAGTTTAAAGAGACAGGGCTTTGCAAATGGGGTGAAAGTTATAAATCATGTTACTTAAAGGAGATAAAAGTGATAGGATTGTGTGCTGATAAAACATAACTTATTGACATTTTAAAAATTACTTGGTAGAGCAAGAAAAAGTAGTACAAGATTATATTTATAAAGTATTTATTTCTATTTACAGTACAGTACTTCACTGAAAATTGAACATTCTGTTTATCATGTGTTGTTGTTTTCCACACCTATACACATACAAGATGCTGCATCTCATTTCTAATCAAGGAAAAGATGTGTAAGTGAGCCAGTGTGATGATAGGGGCGGTCTCATCAACCATTTTCTGACACTACCTTATTTTTCTTTCAAACACTACCCTTGCTGACAAGCTCTTACCTTCTAATCACTTAACAATGCTTGTTAAACTCAGCTAAAGGATGAAGTGGATATCCATATACAGTATATATGTACAGTATACAACATTTCTCTAACTTACATTTTTTTAAATGAAAAGCAGTTTTAGGAGACTCTGCTTGGAGTAAAGAAACTGCAGATTGGGGGCTTAATTCATGCTCAACATTCCATATGGTTGTGAGAACAGTAACAGCTGAACTATCTGAGAGGGAAATTGTATTTTCCAATGAGTAAATGCTCCTAATACTGTAGTTGTTGAGGGCAGATATCTGGACCATAGAAGTGCTACCTCAAAGAAAGATGTATGATATCCTACACAAATGAGAAAATGTATGTTTACTGCATACAGAAAAGTTTCTTTGCCATATTATTTTATTAGAAAAACCACGTTACAGTAGATGGGGATACAAAATGAATCAAGAGATGCTGCCATAAAAAAAGAAAAGGCATGATATGAAATAGCACTTCTGTTTCACTCCTTTAAAAATCTTCCCTCAAACACTTAATATCCCTGCACCTCAATCTTTTGTTTTCTTTGCAGTATTTGGATTCTACACGGGTAGACCCTACTGAATCTATATAATCTCTCACCGACAGAAGATGTTAGTTTGCACAGCATGGCTATACACTGGTTCAGTTGTTTCTCACTTTACCAACTTTTCCTGTTGTGTCTGTTTGGTCTTGTGTGTGACACCCGGATAAGATGGTCTACGCAGTGATTGTTCTTTTGAATTCTACTGTGTGTGTGTGTGTGTGTGTGTGTGCTGTGAGAACATGTGTGGGCGAATAGAAGATGAGCTGAATCCCTCTGCATAGATTCAGTGTTTTAGCCACACGGTGTAAGCTTTAGAGAACAAGCAAAAGTGGTAATTACAATAGCCATGACATATCCCAGGCAAGGGTCACCCACCTCATGCCCTCATTGGGAGATATCAACTGATTGGTATTTTAATATAATTCTTTGCTGTCTTTTTAAATTATTAGCTTCCTTCATATGCATATCATTCCTTCTCCACCCCTCACCCCCCAGAAATTTTGTTCTGACTCCCAATTTGAAAAGACAACAAAAAGCAGGAAGTGCTGATTTTTTTCCATTGGTTCGCCATTCTGTTCCATGATAATTTTCCAAAATTTGCTGTCCAATTTTATACGCAGAAAAGACGATTTGTTTTGCAGTCCAGTTGAGATGGCTATGCAGGAGGAGGTCAAGTAGTGGTGTTATTTATTTTATTCCCTGTAGTTTCCTTTTCCTGTTTAACTTTGATTCACTATGACTTTCCAGTCTAAGGCTGCTTCCAGACAAGGTGTTTACAGTGGAATTGCAGTGCCCCACTCACTGACATTAAAAGGAGTGGGGTCCACACAACATGGTCATCCTTGTGTAATTCCTCTGTGCTTTCCCAGTGCTGCTTCCTCCTTGTTTTGTACCATGGGGAAAAACCCACTTGATTGGATGGAATGGAGTAGCAGCACCATCTCTTTGCAGCTGTAGATAGGAAAATGTGGAATTCAGGAAGGGTTGGCTAGAGTTGTCCCCTGAGAAAGTATATGACATATTCGTGAAACAATCACTTTCTCTGTCATAAGGCTGAGAAGCCTGTGAAAATTTCATGGATATCAGTCATAGCTACCCTGGCCAGTAGTTAAGAAAGTGTATCTCTGGGCCACAGGTTTCCCCATCCTGTTGTATTGATGCGATGAGTCCCCACTGGCAAAAATATTTCATTCCCTGTAACAAAGTCCTTTTAGCTGCCTCCATGCTTATTTCTTCTTAAGACCCAGGGATACATTTTACTGATCTGAAGCTTCTGGTTCTCAGCACTAGAACCTAAAGCTGGAATTCATTTCTTCTTAAATTTATTACCTCCCAGAACGAGCTGTCTTCAATATCTGTGAAATGAAAATTATCAATCTACCTAGGCAATTCAGTTGTTCTCTTAAATATACCTTTAAAGGGTTTTTATAAAGTTCAAATGAAAACAGAAGTCAGCTGATCTGAATTTAACAGTTTTTAAATTGTTTGGAGTTACTGGGAGGGGGCCTAAGAGTCGTTTTTAGCATCAGACCATCTTTTAGATTAGAAAAGAGGCCAGTGCATGCATTACTAAATAGATAACCCTGTCCCTGAAAAGAAGTGCTCTTACATATTTCATGTTTATACCCTTTTGTTCTTTTGGAAGTTGAGTCAAGGCAACTGGACTCCTTTTCTTGAGATATTGAAACCTTTAGCTGCTCATCCAAACAGCTTTGTCAGTTATTTCTTTCTTCTGCATTCAGCCCTAGCTTTGTTTTTGAAACAACAAAGAAATAGCTGCTTTACTAAACTGCCTTCCATCCTTTCTCTCACTCAGTTCCCTCATGGGATCAGATTCAGCAAGGCAAAACGGGTACATTTAGGAAACCCAGGAAAAAGGACAAGGCCACACAAGCGGACTTGCCCCTTCCAGATTAACAGATAGTTTTCTCGGAAGAGAGAATAACATATTCATTCTGAGCGAGCTCTTGTTTTCTTCTCTTCACGCAGCTCTATGACCCATCTCAAACAACACAGAAAGGCTGCACAGTGTGTGAAAAGTCCATTGAAATTTTGATTACAGCAGAGGAAAAATGTGAATTTGTAGCATTGTGTCTGGAAACAGCCAAGGTATAAAGCTGGGACAGCTCATGGACAACACGAGGGCATCCCTTTATAAAACTCTCTCTCTGTGTGTGTGGTGTGTGTGTGTGCTACACCAGTCTTTGTGGTTTAAAAACTGATATATAATCTCAAGAAAAACCATCTCTGATATTCAGGTTTCTAAACAGTGATGAACAGTGACCAACCACCAAAATAAGTGAAAACTGTTCTAGTGGCCTTGGCAGACATTAGGCCAGAACATTTCAACAAAATTTACAGCAAGACAGGAGATGATCATGCTTGCCAAATTCTCCCTTTTCTGAATCATCTTACAAGATGATTTTTACAGAACTTTAAAGGATAATGATCATGGGTAAACCTGCTGCCTCCCTGTGGCCAATTAGAACAAAACGTTTGAAATGTAAGCACCTGTGTTTGAAAAGGAACAAGACATACAGTGCAATTTTATCTATGTTTATTTGGAAGTAAGACTCAGTTGAGGAGAGCTTCCCCCTGGGTAATTAACATATAGGCTTGGTAGCACTTTTCCCTATAAGAGCCCTCTCTGCTGCCCTGAGTTCAGGAGGAATTTTTGCAGGCTGATCGAGTTCCTTCAATAGAAGCAAGTATGCCTTTTTGAAAATCGATCAAAATCGACTGTTGGCTGTAATACATGCTTCCATTATCACCACGAGGTTTAAATAACAGAAGTGTAGATCAAAGTGCAGAAAAGTTACATTTGAGATGACAGCTCTTGTAATCCCCAAGCCATGATTGTGGGAGATTTTGGGACTTGCAGTCCAAAACATAACTCTTCCAAAAGAGAATCACAACCCTTTTCCCCTCAGCCACAGTCAGAAAATAATCTGCAGTTGCACTATGTGGCAATGAATGAAGAAAAGTTATGCCATCAATATCCTTCTTTTCCCCAAAAATCCAGGGAGACAAAAATATGTGCATTATCTGCACTGCAAATTAAGAAGTGCTAGCGAGGACAATAAAGTGAGACAGGATGATATGGGATGTGGCATAGGTCAACCAGCCTCATGTACACACCTCCCTGCTGGTGTGAATTTTAGAATGGAGCCTAGTATCACTCAGTGTTCCATGTTGCTGAGGCCAGCAAACCTGCAGACAACATGGCAGATCAATGCTGGGGATCAAAGGCATAATGCAAGACACCGAGTAGCAATGAGGATTTTTGAATCAAGATTTGAATGTGATGACTGATACCAACTAGTGGACAAATTATCACACATTCAACCAACTGCAATCTTCTGATAATGTGGGTGCCCTTAAATTTATTTATATCCAATCCATCTGTTTTATGCTAATTACCAGAGATAACTGCGCCATTCACTGCAAAATATCAAGTCACATATATTTATCAATCACATTTTATACTTCTTGGGAAGAGTCTTTATTGATTCATTCTAAATCCTTCTTCATAGATTGAGATGTAAGGATTTTTGAATGTTCTTAGTATATAATTTATTTTCATTAACCCATGGGCTTTTGTTGGCATCAAAAGTTCATAAAGTTTTTTGAATTTATGTTTCAGGAAGTCCCATAGATAAGTACAGTCATTCACTGAAAATGCCCACATAGGAGCTACCCATTTGTAATATTGAACCTTGACACTACAATATAACATGCATCTTTAAATAAAGGCTGGTATGATTAAATTAATGCCATGTAATAAACCAGTGATTTCATATCATGTTAGATTTATACATTTCCATATAATATGTTGGTTAGAGAGTGCTTTTTAATAATCACAAGAGGCATTTTTAAAAATATAACCTCTTTTCAATTCAATGGGATATACTGTGCAAAGAAAACCGCCCAAAAGAATTGATGGTTTTTCTACCACCTTCCAAAAGAAGGTCAGATCTTAGCCTGGCATAGTAAAATAATTCTGGCAATTATAAAGCAAGAGGCAAGAAGAGAAACAAGTGGTAGAAGTACAATTAGCTAAGAACTGTAGAGCTAAGAGGAGATTGCTTATTTCTATGGTAACATGCAGCAACAAATGGCATTTAACTGTTTAATATGCTCTTACTGTCTCTCTTGTTGTGTACTGAATGATCTATATGAAGGATGTCTTATCATTCATGAGCTATGGCTCAGTATCAAGATTGTACTGTATAACAGGGATTGTGGTCACTTTCTTTTATTTTTTTATTAATCTTATTTTGCCTGCGCTTCCATTATCTAGTTTGTCCACATGAGTTCTTCCTGTGACATCATCTCCAAGTGCTGGGAGACCATTTCTTTTGCTTTGTATATATGTGATTGCTGTGGGCACACCTGTTATAAATAACAATACTGAAGTAATGAGTCTAGTTTTCTTGATGTCTTAAATTATGAGTGTTGGAAATTAGGGTCTTGAACTGTTTGTGTACACTTAAGGCATTGTTCAGTTAAAGAAATAAATGTGGCATTTATGCAAATATGGGATAGTGAGTCCTTGCACCTTTTCCTTATTTTCTAAATCAAATGTTGTCTTGTTAATAGAAACCTAGCATCATTTCAAGCTAAATATACAAACATGGGAAGTATTTTTGGTCAGTCTATACACAGAGGGCTTTTCAGAGTTATATATAAATACAGTAACTACATTTTATTATTAGAGATGGTCAGTCAGAACCTAGGCAGCCTTCTCACACTCACTATACTCCAGGTGTATTCCGCTAGGGATGAACAGCATGTGTCCTTCCTCCCCTGATCCATTTTTGCACACACACACCGCCCCCAGCACCCTGGAGTTTTAAATATTCTGCTCAATTTGTTTTAAATCACCTTGTGCCTTGTAGGGAGTGTATTGAACCATCTGGCCACGTAATAAGTCCCTCCTGTACCGCTAAAGCCCTATAACAATAAAGAGAAGGTGCAGGGTGTTTTTTTTAAAAAAAAACATTTTTGAGTTACTCTCATTTATTTACTTAAATGAAACCAACTACAGTACATCGAGATTTACAGTACACAATCACTGCATTATGCGGGAGAGCCCCCCCCTACGGTTGCCCACCTATGTTAGACTAAAGATATGTACTAGTCATTTTTACCTTCTGTTCCATATTTAGGGTGCTTTGAAAAAAGTTGTCATGTTCAGAGGGAACATTACACTTCTCTACAGTTTCAAAGGATGAGACACTCATAGCAGACAATCTTAATGGATGAGCAGAGGGAGGTGGCCATCCCTAGTCTCAGGCTGTCAAATGCTTTTTCTGTGCAATGCCCAACCTCTAGGCATTTGCATGTGCCTTCTAATTATAGGAAGTTATATGCTGCAGGATGCTTACCATGTAATCAAGGACCATAAAATGGGTCTGTTGCTTGGGCAACTCTGATGGGCAGAAAGGGGATAAAGAATGCTCTAAAAGTACATTTTCTTAGATCCTTCTGCTATTAGAGAACAAGATACCAAAGCAGAAAATGGTCATTGCTGTCTTATGCCATCTGCCTTAATCAGGAGTTAGGCAACAATCAAAACTTGAAAAGCAACTAATAAAGAGGAAACAAATTCCAAGTACAAAAGAACACATAAATTTGGTACTGAGAGTCTTATTTTGGGAATGGATAAATGTATCAACACAACAGACACCAACATGGCCAATCAGCACTATTAGAATATACTATATTGATTATCTTTCCAGCATTGCACATGCTGCATTTGGGAATTCTACTCCCAAACTTATCTCAGTGGACTGGGGCAAGTGAGTCATTTCTTTCTACACATGTCCTGGTGCGGTCATGATCCTCCTAATTCTAATTCCCCATCTGGAAAAAGCAGCATGAATTGGAGAAAAGTGGGTTTGTGGTAGTCTTTTTAAAGTCTTCAGACAAAATAACAGTCCGTGTTGAAATGGTCATAAGAATAATCAACATGGGGAGAAAATAAAAAAGAATGAAACTATTGCTATTAGAATTCTGGGCATTGGATGCAATTTCATATACAGTTGCACTGGTCTATACAGTATCCTAATGTTGTTATGTGCTGCGAAGTCACCTTTAAGTTATGGTGACCCTATGAATGAACAACCGCCCCAGACTCTTGAATTAGTGACCTCCAATTGCTGTCATCTGGCTGGGTAGCTCAGTGAATTGGGTTATCTGGCTGCTGAGCCAGAGGTTGGGAGTTACGTGCATCCTGGACTAGTCAGCCTGTGTAGCCTTGGGCAAGCTGCACAGTTGCAGGATGCCTCCAGAAGAGGATGGTGAACCATTAAAAAAAATGAAAAGGGTTGCCTTAAGTCAGAGAGGAAAGGGGCAATCACACGCTCATTTTTAAGTGTGATACATTTCTTATACTACGATCTTGTTTTCCAGGCAAAATCCAAACAAATTATGTGCCATCAAATCACCTCTGGCAACCCTGCGAATGAATGACTTCCAAAAACTCTGTCATTAACAGCCTTGCTCAGCTCTTGCAAACTCAAGGCTGCGGCTCCCTATACGGCTTCAATTCATCTCACAGCTGGTCTTTCTTTTCCCCGCGCTGCCTTCAGTTTCCCTCTAGTATTACTATGTTTTCCTCCATTAAGTTTCACTTCCCAGGTAAAAGCACTTCAGCTGGGAGACCTATTATTAAGTATACAGGACTTCCTATATCAGGTGAATTAAAACTCGCACGTCCCACCACAAACTCCATTTTGCTCCCCCCCCCCAATCCCTTGCTTCTGTCCCGCTCCCTGCAGGGACCCTTGGAAGCAAAGCCTAACAGCACCACAGGAAGAGGCGGGAAAGACTCCCCATCCCCGCGAGCCAACCGGAGCTATATAGACAGGCTGTCCCTGGCTATTAATCATTTTTTCTCTGATCTGCCTCTTTGTTTTAGCTATTGCTTTATTCCTTGAGTGATTTTTTTAATGATTTCATTGTTGATTTAGTCTTGATTAGCTGCATTTTTAATTGTATAGTTTTTGTTTTGTTTGCTGAATTATCTGTCCACCGCCCAGAGTGGCCTTGTTGCCAGATGATTTATTTTATTGATTTATTTTTATACTTATTAACCGCCCGGTTTTCCCACGGGAACTCAGGGCGGTGTACAATACATTGCTAAAAGAAAACAACTGTCCAAACCTACAAGCCCCAAACACACCCCAACAAAATAAAATATAATACAACAAAATACAAAAAATGATGCGGTATATAAATCCAATAAAAAATTAAAAATTATCTAAATAAATAAATAAATAAACCCAGCAGCGCCTGCTTTTCCTTGGCTAGAGAGGGAGCCATAGAGTTAAGAAAAAAGGTACAGCGGGAACAACCCCTCCAACATCTCTATCTAAAACGTCAGAGGGCATAGAAAACATTCCAACCCCGCCCACTCCAGCGATTGGCCTAGAAAGAGGCCTGTTTTCATTCTCCCCCCCGCCCCCCGGAAGGTCGTCGTAGCCACGCCCCGTAAGGAAACGGAGGCCCCCGATTGCCTCGGAGGGGGAAGTGCAGCCACTAGGAGGCGGAGCCTGATTCCGTTTATCCGGATGATTGACAGCTACGTCAGCCTTTGCCGGAGGAGGAGGAGGAGGAGGAGGAGGAGGAGGAGGCGAGAGCGGCTCCGGGTGGCCTCCGCGGCCGCCGCCTTGAAGGCTGGAGAATGGATCTGTTCGGGGATCTTCCGGAACCGGCCCCTCCGGCCGCGGCAGCAGGAGGTGAGCGCGCGGTGCCTTCAAGGGGCACCATTCGCTTGTGGAGGGAAGGAGGGAGGAAGGGAGGGCGCTCCCGGGGCCCGGCCTTGGTCTCCGAAAAGCCCCTCGGCTCGGCTGCTCTCTCTCTCTCTCTCTCCTGGGAGGTCTGGAGTTCTTGGCCCGGGAGACGACACGTGTCCACGCGGGGCCTTTCCCGGGGCCGCCCTCCCTCTCCCGCCTCGGTCAGCAACAAGGGCTCCAGATCCTCCTCCTCCTCCAGGGGCCGATGCTCTTTCGGATGGAAAGAATGACCAGGTTTAGCACCGTTTGGCCAAACACGCTGCGGGACGCATGCGCGTGTGAACCCGTGTACACACAGATGCACGCGCCGCGTAGGTGACAGCAGGGCGCACGCAGGGGACCAGGCGCGGCCTCTCCTACACGCGCACACACGAACACGAGTACACGCAGGTTGCCTCTGCTGGGGCTACGAACTTCCCCAAGACGGCCCACTGTATGATGGATGGGGAGGGGGATTTTCCCAGCATCAATCCAGACAGGGGTCAAATGAGTCCCCAGGTGCTCATGCATCCGTTCTAGTTTTGTCTTGTAATTTGCTTTTCTAGAGAAGGAAGGCCAGAAAGGATCCGTGCTTTTTGATGATCTTCCTCCAGTCCCTAGCACCTTCTTGGGTATGCCTCTTGCCTATATCTTTTCTTTCACCCATCTCTCTCTCTCTCTCTCTCTCTCTTTGTGTGTGTGTGTGGAGGGGGAGACACTTTGCAAGTCTTTGCTATATGGGAAAAGATGTCAACATTGTGTATATATTACCTTTTTATATGTATTACTCAAGGTTTGGGTATCGAGTGATCTACAAAATGACTAACAATTATTTTATATGTGTCTACATAAAAATATTCAGTGGAGTTTATCTCTAGGTAAGTTGTTGTGGGGTTACAATCTATATGTATGAGTTGATTTTTTTGTCTGCAGAACTACCTCAGAAATGTAGGTTTTCAATATGTGCTCTTTTTCAGGGGCAGGGAGCTCTTTGCTTTTTGATGATCTCCCACCTGCTAGCAGTGGAAATGCAGGTAAGCAGATCTCCCATGTTTTTCCTATTGCCTTCCATTAGCCTAATAAGGTCACACGCAAGAATGAATGCTTAGTGAGCGCACACTTGAGTCTCCAAATGTTAATTAAGCTTAAGACTGATATACCACAGAAGACTATTATCGGAATCATATTGTGGTAATAAAAAAGCTATTCTTGAATTGTAAGGGAAAAACAAAACATGCTGTTTTAAAATGTCTAGCAGACAATAATAGCAGCAAGAGTTATTATGTACTTTTGTGGCCCTGAAGTAAAAACAAATGTCAACTTGATTATTAAAGAACAAAATGCTGCTATAGCAATGGGTTTTGTTTTCCAGATTCACATCTCACAGAGCAAGTTTCTCTTCCTTTGAGCTATGGGAAGGGAGAGAAGAGGAAGTCGACGGAGGGAGAGAAGAATGGGAGTGAAGAACTTGTGGAAAAGAAAGTTTGTAAAGGTTTTCAGACAATCTGAAACCAAATATATTTCTGTTCTAGTGCCACTTTAAATCATGGTAAAGATGACATTGTTTCCTTAGCAGTATCCTGATGACAGCTGTCCTTAGGAATGTGATTTCAGTTAGTGTGATCATCAAAGTGTTTTGTGTTAGCAAAATTAACAAGTAAAAATCAAGAGACAATGTGGGTAAACAGTTGTCTCAGGTTAAGTTGAATGAGGATTTGACACCCATTCTTTTATAATGACAAATTGTCCACATTCCTTCTGTTTGCATAGAGGCTTTTTTTGGGGGGGGGGGGGCTGGCCTCAGCCAGGCTAAAGTATAAAAATCAAATGGTGTATCTGAGTTTCCCCCCATAAGTGTGGCCAACTGGCAACTGATATGATCCTGTGTGCATCTATTTGCTTCTATAAATATTGCTTACATTCATTATAATCCCCATAGTGCACCATCGTGACATGTTTTCCCCCAGTGGCACTTAACCACAATTATGTGGTCTAGTCATGCAGTCGCTAATCTAGTACTGTTTTCTAGACTTCACAAGTTAAAATATTTAGTGGATTCCAATTCAATGAAACTGGTTTCTTGTAATACTTTTGCCAGTCTCTTTGACAACATTTTTCTTCTTCTGAGGGCTATGCTGAGAGCTTTTTAACTGATTGGCCTTGCTAGAGCATTTTGATTGATAGAACCAGAGCAATGTGGCTTTTTAGAATTATATGACTTGTTAGAACCAGAACAATATAATAAAAATGACATTTAAAGCTGCAAAGCAGGAAGGGAACCTGTGGATCATTGGGTTCAGCCCCAGTCAAGGAGGTATAGTGAGGAATCCAACCCCCAACCACTGGCTCTGCAGCCAGATGCCTAAATCACTGAGTGAGCTGGCAGTTAACTCCTTAGGACGGTTGTAATCACATGAAGCCTCCTCATACACAGGCACCATCATTTGTATTTGAAACCGGGATGGACAACAGTGACCCTCCACATGTTTTTGGCTTAAAGTTTCCATCATTCTTTCACAGCATAACTAATGTTAGAGATGACAGCAACTACCGTCCAAAACCAAAAGAAAACCAAGAATCTGAGCTACCTCTGTGGCTCATCATTGCCTTAAAGCTTCAAAACAACTTGAGGCAAATGAATTTTTCAGAATGCTTCTTCCTTTACTTTGTTAGATATTGGTTTTGATTAGATGCAGAATTTGATATGTATTTTTATTTGGTTCTTCTTTAGGCTCTTCGGGGATATTTGGTCTGAAGGGATATGTGGCAGAAAGAAAAGGGGAACGAGAGGAGATGCAAGATGCCCATGTTATTCTAAATGACATCACAGAGGAATGCAGCCCTCTGCCATCCCCGATGTGAGTCTTAACTTTCCGTACACTTGCTTTAGCTCCTTTATATTTGTCCCCTTCCATGTCTTGAAGAGATGGTGTTTAATTACTTCATATGGATGGAGATTTTGACCTCAGGTTGTTTGATGCCTTGAAACAGTGCGTGTAATTTTGTTTCTTGCCCTGCTGTAATCACACAGAGAAATGTGTGCATGCAGTCTCACATCCCAACATGGTTCTATTCCAGATACTGAAGTGAAACTGAAAATCATTTCTGGGTTATCTAGAAATGTACTTTTCAGCCTGAATCCTTAACAGACAAGGTCTGAGATTAAAGCCTAGACATATTCCTTAGAGAATAATGATGGCTTTTAAGTTTCTAGTTAATAACTTGAGACATTGCTTATTTCAAAAATATATTTGTTAAGATAGGGTTCTAATTTAATCTGGGAAGTTACTGTATGTATTTGATTATAAGCCGACCCAAATATTAGCCAAGGGCGGGGTTTTTTTTACCACAAAAACTGGTAAAACTTATCAATTCAAGTATAAGCCCAGGGGTTATATTTGTGTCAGTTGCTATTCCTCGCCTGACACCGGGCTCACGCAGTCAGCAACCCAGTGGGTGGGTCGGGGTCATGGGCTGTACTCCCCCTCACCGTTGGGGCGCCCTCCAGCGGGCCCAGCACGGCCTGAGCCTCCCAGCTAAGTGCTCAAGAGGCAGTGGAACAGGCAGGACTCACCCTCTGCCATCCTCCCCAAACCGGCCGAGCACTCAGGAGTCAGCGGAAGGGGTTTCCAAAGCCACAGGGAGCTCTCCTGGCGCTGCCACAGCCTCCGACCTCCCCCCCCCACCCTGAGGAGGATCTATAGGCTTTTACTTTCTTCATACAGATAATCATGTCTTCCCATAGCTCATCTGTCTGTGGAACCCGGCAGTAACAATTTTGAGGTGTTAGCCTTTGTCTTTCTGAGTTTACAAATCTCCGTTGTTCAGAGTGCACGCGACAAAAAAGATGAGTTTTGCACAAGACCAGTGGGGTGTGTGCTCATCAAAGGGCACAGTGATCAGAGGGAGTTCTTGCTGTGGCTCTGCTCGTAAGGCAGGCTCAACACATTTTCAATCTTTTGGTCAGCTGAAGAGAAAGGTCGATCCGTCAGCTTACGAGGGCCTCTCTTTTCTTCACAGTTCCCGTGTTTCATATTTTGCCGTCTTTGATGGTCATGGAGGCATTCGAGCTTCAAATTATGCAGCGCAAAATCTCCATCAAAACCTGATTAAAAAATTTCCTAAAGGTAATGGCTGGTATTCCCAGTTCTGGAGAGTTGGTCCTCATCTAGTTGTTACTACCAGCTAGAGTTGACCTATTGAATTTGTGGGTTTTATAGGTATATTCCAATTGGGACTAGAATTTGTTAGTTTGCATGTTATCACATACATATGTATGTATGTGCATACGTATATGTACGTACTGCCTCATTAATGCAGTGCACTATTCTGGGTGATTTACCAAAAACAAACAAAACAAACAGAAATCAATAATAGTTAAAACAGTTTAAATTATTAACCAAATGGCACCGGTAGCGGTTTCCTATAATGTCAGGACAAGAGTCAACCAGGGTTGGTGTAGAAGGCTTTCCTCAGAAGCCATGTTTTAAGTGGCCTCTTGAATGTCAACCAGGAGTTGGTTCCACAAGGACAGTGCCATTGCGAAGAAGGACTTGCGACTTGTAGATGACTTGCAGGCTTCCCTCGGGGTGACAATGTGGAGGAACATAGCCTATCTGGTGGGTCAGGCAGATGGCATTACTTCTGTCAAGTAATGTGGCCGTTAAATTTGGCTCTAGGGATTTGGGGGAGTCTGGGAGGAGAGTGCAGTGGGCAGTAGTAGGACAATTCTTTCTCATGATTGAGAATGAGAAGTGATCAGAACGTTACATGTTGTTTGTGTTTACTGTTGTAAATAACAAAATTTGGTAGTTATGGTGGTATTGTTAACAATGAGTATCTTTAAAAATGTGGCAGGTATTAGTTGCATCCTATAGACCCAATTGTTGAAGGGATACCTAGAGGGCAGTTTGAGTTGGAGCTACTGTCTTAGTTGTAGAACTTGCTGATTGCACAATTCTAATATGTATTGAGGGGAAAATTGTAGCATGGTTTAAAAACTCGGCTTATTTATCACATAATATGCAGGGATTACCTTAGGCAAGTATTAAATGCAGGTGGTTGTGCTTTTTTGGGTTATATAACAGGAGAAGTGCCCAGTGTGGAGAAAGTGATAAGAAGATGCCTTCTGGATACCTTCAAGCATACTGATGAGGAATTTCTCAAGCAGGCTTCCAGCCAGTAAGTAATGATTGGACAAGTATCTTGATGGTGTCGAGGATTTTTTGGTCTGTGTCACTTAGGAAAGTAATTGGTTGGATGATGTATTTTTGAATTCTTCTCCATGTCAAACAGTTCCTTCACTTGATAGCAGTTCAGGAAGAATTCTAGCTAGGGATGCTGAAGAATTTCATATGATTCATATTTGAAAAATAATTATTTTGGATTTTGCAGTTTTTAACATTTTACAATGTGAAAAATATGCAAAGTATGAAAATTGCATTGAAACACGTTTATTAGAGCACGTGTGCATACAAAGTATATATTCAAGAGTGCAAAAATGTGCATGTCAGAAAAGTGTCAAAACATTAAGGAAAGCAGTCTACCAAAATATGCATTTATGTTTTATTGAAAAATCCAAATGAAGATGACATTGGGATCTAAAATTGTATAGACATGAAAATGATATGCGGAAGCCTATGGAGGCTGCAGAAACCGCAGGAGTGCGGCACTTTGCCCATCCTTCTTTGAGTATATGTGGTGTAAGGAGAGTTACCCAAATGTTTCCTGTACCACTTTAGATTGCAATGAGGACTGTACAGAGGGTAGCGGGGGTGGTGGTGAATGCAGGGGGAAATTGCTAGTCAGGATTGTATTGCTATTGTTGCTGGAGGACTCTTGAAGTAGACATGTTGAGTTGTGCTTTCCAGCCCCTTCGTTGTGTAGCTGGAATCTTAGAACATGTTTGGAATGTGCCTCAAAGATGGGGGTGCAGTCATTTCTTGCCTCCAATTTCTTCTTGTGGTAGGAAACCTGCCTGGAAGGATGGCTCCACAGCAACTTGTGTGCTGGTGATCGATAATACTCTGTATATTGCCAACCTTGGAGACAGTCGAGTAAGTAATACTGGTGGTTCTATTTTCAGTATACATAGTCTAAATTTGATGGGGGACCGCGTTCACTGACCAAACAACTTCTGCTGGCAGACTCAGGAAGATGATTCCTCCACCCCCAATGCAGCCCCCGTATACGTGCTCCAAATCTGGTCAGGATCGATGGGTTTTTGGATTCTTGGAGATGTTTTTCTGGTGCCACCATAGGAAAGAACATTCCGGCACTGAAGTGCCTCCGTAATGTTTCGCTTTGGTCAATGTGAGAGATGCTATGACAGGCATCACTGACTATAGCCGTTCTCTTTGTATCATGTCCCTCAATGGCAAAAAAAGTGCCATAAATATTTCTTTCGAAACAATGCTCCTTACTGTAGTTCAGCATTCTTTTGTGTTTCCCAAGTGATCGCTAGGTGTCACTGTGGGCCTAGTGTTGGTTAGGTTTTCTTTCAAGACCGTCTTCCCTCGGTCCAAGTTCAGGAAATGACTAGTGCCTACTGCTGAGCATTTGCTTACAATTTGGGTTATAGTATAGCTGCCACCTGTTTACCCAAAGTAGAGACCTCTGGTTTACAGTATGTGCTCCTTGCTCACAAGGATTTTTTTGTCAGTGCAGGCGATTCTGTGTCGTTACAATGAAGAAAGTCAGAAACATACAGCTTTAAGCCTGAGTAAGGAACACAACCCAACTCAGTACGATGAGCGGATGAGGATCCAGAAAGCTGGAGGGAATGTCAGGTAATACATCAAGGAAACGGAACAGGCAAGATCAGACAGAAGCTTGAGTCTCATTTTTTTTTGAGAGACTTGAATACTCAATTGGCTTCTCATCTAGCATTTGGGTTTCTGAATAGCAGCTGGGACTCCCCTATGTTTCTAGCTCTTCTGATGCTTATATTCATCTGTAGCATGGCAGAGACCTGCAAATGTGTACTCAGTGGGTCTGGCTTCCTTCAATTTGTTCCGAGCCATAGGCTTAGACACAAGAGAGTTTGAATGCAGGTAAGGAGTACTGACTGATTTTTAATGTAATAGTTTTCTGACTGGAATTGTGTTGAAACTATAAAAGTATGGCTTTGAGAATTTGGGTATACAGTATGTGGGGTGTGGGAAGCTCTCAGTGGATTCAATATTTTCAGAAATGGCCAAGATGTTTGTGGAAGAATTATAAATTACATGCTGGCCAGTGAATTCTTGGACTTGTAGTCCAAAAGGATACATTTTTCAAGCTCGGGGCTTTTTAGGCAAGGAAGCAGTTGACATGTTGAACTGATGGCTTTTAATCTGACTGGCCAGAAGCCAAAGTGCATTTTTCTTGTTTCAAAACCTTAGTTTTTGATTCTTTCCAAAGAAATAAGCTAGCTATTTCCACGGGTGACACCTTCTTGATCTGTTGGACTACAAATTCCATCACTCCCAGCCATGGACTGTCCACTTCCTTAGGCAGTAGATATCATAGTCAAAGTATATGTGGCACCCTGTGTTCTGAACCAGTGCACAACTTGAGAGGTTTACCTTTGTGACCGACTGAACTTCCCATTGTGATTGGTTCTCCTTTTCAGGGAAGGACGTGTTCTGGGTGTCCTCGAGGTCTCTCGTTCCATTGGGGATGGTCAGTACAAACGGTTTGGAGTCATCTCTGTGCCAGACATCAAACGCTGCCAACTAACGCATAATGATAGGTGAGACTGAACCAAGCCCACATGGATAAGAATGACAGTCTTGATAAAGGTGGCAGTCAACGAGTGCTTTCAAAGTACAGTGGTACTTCTTGAAATGAATTTAATTCGTTTGACGGGTCAATTTGTTTTACGCAAATTTTGTCTTACATAAGAACAGCCGTGCTGGAGCAGGCCACAGCCCATCCAGTCCAGCATTCTGTCTCACACAGTAGCTCACCATTTGCTTCAGGGTATTCCCAAGCAGATGTCTTCACCTGCTTACAATTCCCTGCAAATGGCATTGAGAGATATCCTGCCTATCTCTCCAACCTGGAAGTTGTCCTTAGGCATCTATAATGATAGCCATTGATACCCTTGTTCTCCAATAACTTGTCCAGAAATTTCTTAAAGCTGTCAAGGCTGACAGCTATCACCACTTCTTCTGGCAGGGAAACACAGTTTCCTGTAGGAATGCATTGAAAATGGATTAATCTGTTCCAGAGACCATGGGTCACTTCGTTTTATGAAAAATTTGTCTTACGAAATGTGGTTTCCATAGGAATGCATTGGGAACAAATTAATCTGTTCCAGAGGCTAGAATAAAGACAAAAATAACTGGGGGGGGGGGGTTTCCTGGGTACATGCAAAGTGTCCCATAGGGAATTTTTTTGTCATGCACAGCATGCCTATTCCTAGAATTTTTTTTCTTCCTACAAGTTTTTTTGTCTTTTAAGGCATTTGTCTTAAGAGGTACCACTGTAAGTTTGTTACTTGCCTTAAATACTTGGCATAAAACTTAAAAGTAATTACCTTTCTAGGTTTATTCTGTTGGCTTGTGATGGTCTCTTCAAGGTCTTCTCACCCGAAGAAGCTGTGAACTTCATCATGTCTTGTTTGGAGGTGAGGGTTAACTCAGTCTATGAGCTTGATTGTGAAATGGTGCTACCTTTTGGGAAAAGAAATGTGTAGTAGGAAAGTGTGCTTTAGTGTATGCTCAGGGTTTCAGGGGGGATAACCACGGTGCTTGCTGATCTACTTCCTATAGATTTATTACTTCACATCTTCTTTAGCACCAACAAGGTAGGTTTTCTTTGCTGCATGTCCAGGTCTTATACTTAAATTTCTTCACTCTAATTGTTCTTAGTTCTGTTTTTTTCGCTTCTTTTTACCAGTGGGCTGAATTTTTACCCAGACTTTCTAAATCAATACTCTATGTTTTACCCATAGTGTCAGAATTCTAGAGACAAGCCTGCTTGGTATTGTCAGAATATGGAGAAGGTACTTTGCTGTGTGACTCTCTCTCTCTCTCTCTCTCTCTCTCTCTCTCTCTCTCTCAGCAATCACTCTAAAGCTAGATGTGTGAACAAGGCAGAATATAGTAGGACTGTTGAAGCAACATGGTGGGGTATTTTGGCTCCTCTTTGAACATTGAAAAGCCCCATTCCCATTGTAAATGAGGAAGTTTTGCTTTAACAAAATCCCCTTAAGGTGACCTCCAGTAGTTAAATGCAAGCTTATTATTAATGGAATTGTAAAAGCTTAGGTCCTATCTTACAGCAGAATACTGGATGTCGTAAAAGGCCAGCAAGTGTCATAATTGTAATCCTTCTGCTTGAAATAGGAGATAAATATCTGTGGCATTTTCCATATTGGTGCCAATGACTCGCCGCAGATACTGTGCACCTTGATGAGGTGTGGCATTTGCTGCAGGCAGCAAAATGGGTTGGTCTGGTCCTGATTAGGATTCAAGTCCGGGCCAGGGGTGGGGGGGTGGGGACCTGGACCTTACAGCTCTCTTGTTGAATCCAACAGTGCTGGCTACCACCCATCTTGTGTGTTATGTTCCACTTCTCAACAGGATAAAACTGTTCCTGCAAGAGAACCCAGATCAGCCGCTGATGCTCGGTATGAAGCAGCCTGCAACAGGTTGGCCAACAAAGCAGTGCAGCGAGGATCGGCAGATAACGTCACAGTGGTGGTTGTTAGGATTGAACCGTGACGGGAGGGATGTGTGTAAATGAGGTCCTTAGCAGCATGCATTGGATTTAATAAAACAAGTTAGTGTGTTTGTTTGTGTGCGTGCGTAGGGTTTTGGTGTGTTCTCCCCCTCTTGAATGGTCTTATTTGTAAATAAAGGGTTTGTTTGTTTTTCTACCTGTTCAGATCAATTCATTTTTCCCCCTTGGGATCAAACTGGTTGAGTTGGGGCCGTGTAACGTTCTTAGGTGGGAATACCTCTTAAAATTGATCTAACACATGGACCACTTAGACCTCCTCAGTAGTTATATTGTTCACGGTGCTGTCTCTTACCAAATGCCTTGTACTTATCTAGGGAAGCTTTCTTTGCATTCAAAAAACATCTGATTGCCTTACTTAAATATCCAAGTGTGGCATTGGAAGCAGAACCAGAAGTGTCTATCTGACCGCGTTCAGTTTAAAAACACTGGTGTGCTAACAGGGCTTGAGGGACGTGTAGAATGTTTTGCAAATTCCAGTTTACTTATTTTTTTGCCAGAAGAAGAGGTTGGGGAAAGGGCTAGAGTACACAAATATAGTGTGGGAGGCATGCATGTTGACCACCACTGGTACAAAGTATGAGTTGTTAAGCTAGATTCTAGAAGCATGGGCTCTATTAGATTTGAAGTTGATGGATTCTTGCTCTGGGTGTTGCTGTCCTTATAATTCTACACAAGATGCAAATTAGTGGGGCTGACTTCTGTGTAAATCCTTATAGGACTTGAGCTATAAGCAAGGTTCCCTCTAAGGCAGTAGTGGCAAACCTTCGGCACTCCAGATGTTTTGGACCACAACTCCCAGAATTCCAATGTATTTCCAGTGACAAAGGACTGTGGGAGTTGTGGTCCAAACCTTCTGGAGGGCCGGAGTTTGGCCCCCACTGCTCTAAGGCACGTGTGTCCTACTCTGCCCCCCTCTGCACATGCTTTGAACTGCAGAACTGGAAGGGATCCTGTGGATCATCAAGTCCAGCCCTTCTCAAGGAGACGCACTGAGGAACTGAACTCTCAACCTCTGGCTCTGCAGCCCCTGAGCTATCCTGCTAGCACAGTGAACAGAGGTGGGGTCATGCATCCATATGAAGTCTTGCGTGTGATGAAGCTTTCCCCACCGGGGTTGAAAATTAGAGAGTAAACTGGCTATTAGTATCACTGTCCGATTGACTTTATATCCAGATTGAATCATGCTTGGGGTAGACTCAACGGAACTTAATGAGTCATGAGAAGCCACAGTTCCCATTTATTTTAGGTAGCTTTCTCTAATCAAGTCTAGATTCAGCCATTTATGAAGTATGTAAATACAGAAATTTTCTAGTCTCTAAAATACCAGTATTCCATATCAATATTCTGTTATAAGATGTCACTTAAGAATATTAACGCAAATAAGAATCCTTTGCTTTTATGCCCATAACAACTCAGAATTCTTAGAAGAATGATAGATGGCATTAATTTGCAGAGAAAACTGATAGTCTGAAATCCTGTTGTGCAATGCAAGTTTAGAAGTAAAGGAATATCCATAAACATCTGTTACAGCAACAGATAATGCTGTAAAGATTTATTTATTACTGCATCACTGGTGTCTGAATACACATATTAATATTGCAGAAGCATTTTAGTAAGCACCCAACTGACATTGGATGGTTACCAGACTAGCATTGGTTCACTTCCAGATGCAAGGTATTGCTTGATGTTTTCAGACAAATGATGGCTATGCATCAATTCTTTAATTTCTGAGCACAGTTGACAATTAGCTTCTGTGACTTGCCTTAAACGTTTCAAGCATTATATTTCATAAGAAATGTTTCCAAGCCACAACTTAACATCCTTGTCCATCTGTGAGTACATCTATATTGACTCAATCAGAATGAAAGATAAATAGACTAAAAATATGGAGAAAGCCACTAGATCTAAATCAAAGTGGCTGTTCAATGGGTACAGTCATTTTCATTGAAGATGTGCTTGAATCTCCTTTCCCCCCACATTTTATTCTGTTTTCTAAGTATAAAACATCTGTCTCTTATGTTATAGCCACTCTATTTTGTATACTCTAAGTAAATAAAACACATGTAGCAGCAGGTACATAAATATGTATTCTTAATATAGTACAATAAATAGAGCTTATATATATATATATATATATATATATGTACACTAGTAAGTAGCAATTCTAAGCTGCAAAGCTAATGCTGATTGTGTGACAGGGCAGGGCACTGTTATGCCCTTATCAGACTCCATACCATTCCCAGAAGAGGGAGGGAGGGTGCCAGCTTACTGAGAATTTAATGTTTTTGAAACATCTAGCTTTAATAGAATCATAGAATCATAGAATCATAGAGTTGGAAAAGACCTCATGGGCCATCTAGTCCAACCCCCTGCCAAGCAGGAACCCCTTCACAATATTTCCGACAGATGGCCATCCAGCCTCTGCTTAAAGACCATCAAAGAAGGAGACTCTACCACCCTCCGTGGCAGCATATTCCACTGCCGAACAGCTCTAACTGTCATGAAGTTCTTCCGAATGTTTAAATGGAATCTCTTTTCCTGTAGTTTGAAAACATTGCCCCGAAACCGGATGCCTTGTACAAGGTGAAAAGTTATTTCATACCAAGAGCCAAACTTCAGTTACCACATTTGTTCCTGAGGGTGGCATTCCAAGGTTGGAAAGAATCAAAGTCAGAAGGGTGAGACCAAAATTAGTATATTTTAGCTTAATGCTCTTGCAGCCAGCAGCTAACGGAAGAGAGGTGCTAGATGCTGGCAGCAACCTTGCTGTCAATGTTCCTGCTTTTTCCTTGTCCTTGGATGTCCTCCATTTTTTTACTATGTAGATTAAGGAGGCTGGGGTGGCCTTCTACATTGGAATATAAGAATATCTCCCATGTAGAAAACTGTAGTTGAGTTTAGGTTAGACACTTTCCTGGCAGGACATCTTTTTACACGTGGTGTACTTTTTAAGAATGTGAAATTCAGGTATCCAGGTCTTCTGTCTGCATTCTATAGTGCCTCATTCCTAAAAGGCAGTGTTTCAATATTACAGAATATTAGTAATAGTATGAGTAGCTACCTCTCTGTTCTGCATCACGGCCATAGAAACAAATCTTCCTGGAATGCCAGTTGGTGTTGGCCTTCTATTAGATGTTCTACAGTGTCATTGGCTGAAAATTGTTTAGGTTTTTTTTTTAATGATTGCCTGTCATGAGAGATTATGTAAAAGAGAGCAGCTGGAGTGACCTGTTACCTAAGAATCTTCTCAGGCTAAAATAGATAAGTGTCTGCTTTCCCCCAATTTCTTTGAAAACGGTTAGCAAAACAAATGTACAGAAGAGTCTACGTGCCTGCCCACATGCCAGGCTCGCTGTAGGGCTGTGAGGCGGTGCTCTTCTGTGTTAGATTTCTTGGATATCACCCGGCAGCTCCAGCTACCACAGAGAATATGATAATTACTTAGAAAAAGAAGTATCCTTCTCTCTGTTCTTCATCGCGCCACCCCATGTGTGAACGCTAACTTAATACATGCTTTTTCTGATAAAAGTAATCTGTTTCTATGGGGAGCATAATGTATGACCTTTCTCCCATTTAGCAGAGTTGGTACTACCACCACAAGTGTGTTCTGACTGACTTCAAGGCGGGGGGTGGTGAATTACTGAGCTACTAGTGACCCCATATCTCTTGTAAAAAATGACCCAAACTTATTAGCTGGTATCAGACAGAAGGCAATCTAAAATAGTTAGCAAAAGAAGTTGGATAATATGGAGCAGAAAACAAAAGGGAATTGTACTTTAGGAAAACAATGTCATACAGATTGTCTCACACAAAAGCAAAATGTTTATGTATTATATGGGAAACGTTATGTACTGAGAAAGAGGCAGACATACTATGAAAGTGTCTCAGCTAATAAGATAGCTGTCTTCCAAAAAGGGTAATTGTTTATGAAGCCTGAGGCTGAGCAGGGAACAGCATCAGAGAACAAACTAGGTTTGAGAATCCCTCCAAAACTGAAGTACGAAACAGGAGACATTTAGAGAAAATTCTAAATAAACAGCGGTAACCCTGCCATCACTTGTTTTCATTCTTTATAAATCTGTTCAGCATCTTCCATCATATGCTTTGCCACTTATCCTGAATCCAGTTCTTCACCTTGGCCTTTTAGCCAGTAAGGAGTGACACCAGTTTGGTTCTGTTGTACAAATGGGAATGACGTATTCTGTATAGTGTTGGCTAAGTCCACAGACTTGATTGCAGGGGAAAAGCTTAATGGAGGGCTGGTCAAGGCAAGGTTCCAGCTGAAGTAAAGGTGGGTTACCGGGACAATCAGATGCCCAAAAGGATAGCACTGAAGTCTGAGCCACGCCGTATAGTGAGGGAGGTTCCTGATGCATTGTCTACAAAAACTGAAGCATACTGGCCAGCCTGCAACATAAAAGTTAAAGGTGAAGGAGTCAGCTTAGCCAGATACATTTTGACATTGAAGTGAATGGGGTAGTTTATAGGTATCCAGGCCTGATGCTTCGTACTCTGTGTTTATGAATTCATTTTACTGATTGCTTATCCTAACTTTCTACAATTCCTTCAGTTTAGTACAGTGATGGCGAACCCTTTAGAGACCAAGTGCCCAAACTGCAATTCAAAACCCACTATTTTTTTTTGCAACGTGCCAATATAGTAATTTAACCTGTATACAGGTGGCTATGAAGGGGCGATGTTGGGTGCCCAGAGAAAGGGCTCCGAGTGCCACCTTTGGCACTTGTGCCGAGGTTCGCCATCACTGGTTTAGTACCTGTTGTTTAAGTTCAAAGAGAGAGCGAGAGAATGACACATTTGTCAAAACTGAGTCATAAGATGGCCCTTTGCTGTTTACATGTGAAAATGTTGGTTGTACATCAAACTCTCCCAGTTGGCCTCTAAAAAGTTGGACAGTGTGGTTTTCCTATATGACTTTTAATAGTGTTTTCTTATGTACTGGTTTGTTTACAGATACTCACTAGCATGAAGAGAACTCCATTGACAGAAATGGTGAAGTGTTTTTTGTTTGGGTCCAAACGGCTCACTGTTTTCAGAGAACTGAAAGCAAAAGATACCAGAATTTTCATCAGAACTACTGGATACAGATAATAGGGTCTCTTCTTTTTACTAAGTCAAATACCCATGGCCCTTTGATCTCATGGTTTATAAATCTGTTTAGGTGCACATCATCCTAGATACAAGCTTTCCATGTGAGGGGTAAGTAATTAGCTTCAGTGGGAGACAGGGCTGGGTAAGACTTTCCAAATTTAGTTTATAGGTCAGTTTGAGGCTTTGGAATATATCCTGATCCTGTCTGGAGTGATTTATTCCCAATCCAATTAGATTTATGCTTCAGATCCAAATTAATTTGTAAGTTTGTAACATCACACCACTGGAAAAATCAAAACAGTGGCTACTGTTTTCTTTCTGTACTGATGTACATGAAATTTTGAGACACGAAAGACCCTAATGAGGGGAGTAACCCTGCATTTATCAGAAATGTTATGGCAATGGTGACTGGAGTGGGTACAGATCAGCACACCTTAGAGGTTTTTAGGCTTTATAGAGGCTTTATTGGTTTTTCCAAGAGTGATCTGAAGCAGTTTGTGCCCCATCCTATTCAATGTGTATACTCTGGATCTGAATAGATGTATGAAGATGTTCCTTTTTACTTTGGGACCAAATCTGTCCATGTCACTTTGATCTGGACCTCACACCAATCAGGCTCTTTTAGAGCCATTCAACTTAGTGTGACATTTGTCATATGTGATCCCCAATCGCCCCATGTCAAAAAGACACAGGCAGGTCTACCTGCACTAAGCAAATGAATAGATGGCGGTTTGATTTCCCAGCCCAGATTACTTCTGCCACACATACTGACATGTTTTGGCGACACAGTGACTGGATGCAGATCAGCAAGCGCAGCCGATCTCTTGTGTGTGGCCGGTTCTTCGTGGGATAGTTCTCAGGAACTGCAACAAAGAACACCAAGTCAGGCTAAAGTGGAAATCAGGCGTACTGTGGGAATGAAAGCAATATTGGCCCCAGCAAGCAAATACTATCAGATGGCATTGCTTGAACCAACTTATTATCCCCATCTATATATCAGTTTATCTCCCATTTACTTCTCTACTATGCAATGAATGATACACAATGGTGGGGATCCTTTTGTATAAGATCTGCATAACTAGTTGTAGATAATTGACAAGATGCTGTAGTGTAAGCAGACACGTGCGCCTCAGCTCATTTCCAAGCAACTACAATTGGCTCCAGCAAATTATTCAAACCTTATGCAAACAGCAATAGGATTCAGGGCAATATACTGAACAATACAACACAAAATAGTCTTTGGGATCTCCAATTATATGTTTGCTGTGCCCCCCACCCAAACAATACACAGGAGAAATGAAATATCTTGTTGAGCGTGATAGATACGTTCCAAAGAGGATTACATATCATTGCTTTGTAACCCTTCTTCCATCATTTTGCCCCCTGTAATTCTATGACTCTACATTGCCCCAGCATTTTAGAGTATACAGTAACTCGCCCCCCCGCCATTTTGCGATTCAGGTACTGTGGTCCCACTATATTGCGGGATCACAGTACCTGCCCGGGTTCCAGCTGATTAGCGCTGGGGTGGGGGAAGAAAAACCTTTATTTCCCCAGCCCAGTGCCATGCTTTGAAAACCTTCCCCTCCTTCCCCTCCTTCCCCAAGTCCTGGATCCGATCCCCCATCACTGCCGGCCCTCACTCCTCCGAGACGCCTCAGGGCTGCACGGGTGGGTGGCAGGGGGCGATTGCATCACCCAACGCCACCTGCCCGCGTTGCCCCGAGACTTCTCGGAGGAGCGCGGACCGGCGGCGTTGGGCGCTGCCCCGCAATCTCCATTGAAATGTATTGGCTCAATGCATTTGAGTCAATGCATTGGCTCAATGCATTGAGTCAATGTATTCCAATGGGGAATTTTTTCTCCATTGAAATGCATTGAGCCAATGCATTTCAATGGAGACGGCCCCGGATGCCGATCCCCCCCACTCCCAGGAGCGCTGGTCCGAGAAGTCTCGGGGTGGCGCAGGTGGGCGGCGGCGGGAGGTCAGATCCCCCAACACCGCCTGTGCGCGCCGGTCTGCACAGGCGGGCGCCGGCAGGGGGATCTGACCTCCCATGACCCCCCAGGCCCCACCCGACCTGCAACCGCATATCGCGGATTTTCAGTCATCACGGGTCGGGTGGGTCCCTAACTCTCACGATAGGTGGGGGTTACTGTAACAATATTGGGCTGGGAAGATTTCCCATATTTGTATATTTAGGGTAGGAAGAGCTTAACTTCCATTTAGTAACAAAAATAAGCCTAACATTATTAATTTTAATGTATTCTCAAAGGCTTTCATGGCCAGGATCCAATAGTTGTTGTGAGTTTTTCGGGCTGTTCAGACATGTTCTGGAAGTTTTTCTTCTTGACGTTTTGCCAGACTCTGTGGCTGGCATCTTCAGAGGACAAGGAGCTCAGGGAACTAGGAGTTATCTCTGTGCTACTAATTTCTTGAGCTCCTTGCCTTCTGAAGATGCCAGCCACAGAGTCTGGCGAAACATCAGGAAGAAAAACTTCCAGAACACGGCCAAACAGCCCAAAAAACTCACAACAATTATTAGTTTTGGTAAAGCAAAGTGGCTGCCAGCTCCTGGCCATGTGCATTTCCATTCTGAAGAACCCATCTGAGGAGATTTTTTCCCAGCTGTAAACTTACCCACATGCAAAGTGGCACTGAAGATGTAGTATCCACTGAGAGGTGCTTCATATTGTCCATTGGTAAGGTTTAGTCCAAGGCCGCGGTGGAATCTCTCTCCATTTTTAGGCTAATACCAAATGAAAAGGATCATGAAATTTGGGATACAATCATTCCACTGTTCTCTATTGTGCTTGAGGAGGAAGGTGGAAAGGAGGCCTTTTGAATCAATGGGATCAGATACTAAATATAAGTAGCATACAAAAGGAGGACCAAACACGAATCACTTGTTAACGTATGCTTAGTGAGACCTAAACGTAGACATACTTAGAACAGCCTAGTGGTTTACGTGTCCTGCTCTGCATTTTGTTGATACAGATATATTTAGTGATTGATTTTGTGGTGTTTTCTTCTTATGGGTTGGGGTTGTCATGATGCCAACCTATGTTCCTAAATTTAGCACTAAACCAGTGGGTGGCAGACCTTCAGCACGCCAGATGTTTTGGTCTACAACTCCCAGAACGCTGAGGCTAGACTTGAATTGTGGGAGTTGTTGTCCAGAACATCTGGAGTGCCACCACTGCACTAGACCATTTTAGGAGCACTGAGGCAAAAGCCACCTTTACCCTTCCTGACCTATACAGGCACTGGGCAGCACAGGAGAAATGCATTCAACTAAAGATAATTTCCTGCCCATCTTATACTCACTATATAGTATTGCTGCAGCTCTTGCAGTGAGCGTCGTTCAATTGAAATGTTCCACCGTGTCCGGCAGTAGAATGCTGCCACCACTCTCCCTTGCTCTCTGCTCTCCAGCAGTGGGCCATGGAACTGGGCCAGGAACTTATTTTCTTCTCTACCCCTGTTCTTTTCTTCCTGGCAGTTTTCACAGGCTTTAAGATTGATCCTTTCCCGATCCCTGATAGCTCCTGAGCAATCAGAAAGACAGAATCACATAAACCACGGTGAGCCCTGTCCGGCTTTTGTGGTGGGCCAAAGCAAGATAAGTGAAGCGAAGAGGAAACACTGGTATCAAAGGAGCTGGGAAATGTTACTGTTGTGCAGGATCGGCCCCAATAATTCGTTGCCATCATGGCTGGAGAACCTTCCTGGGTACAAGATTCTAGAAGCTGTAGACCCAAAAGGTCACTTTTGAAAAATGTGACAGTAACTGCTCTTTCATCTCACTGCAGGCTGAATTGA
Source organism: Phrynocephalus versicolor (assembly GCA_023846285.1). Lineage (NCBI taxonomy): Eukaryota > Metazoa > Chordata > Lepidosauria > Squamata > Agamidae > Phrynocephalus > Phrynocephalus versicolor. The sequence goes on along the minus strand of JAHTLZ010000379.1, from coordinate 20,502,624 downwards.
ATTCCATATGTAAAGGCTGATGTATAGAACAAATTTTGATTGTTTGGCCAATCAATATAGATCAATAATCTGTCAAATCAGAAATCCTCTACTACAGTAGAAGTTTCAGAGAGGGTAGCCGTGTTAGTCCTTTCAATAACTGTAGGCAAAAATCAAAGAAAAACAAAACAAAACAAAAGACAAAACATGTGGTACCTTAAAGACTAACTTTCATATTTTAATGCAACATTTCGTGGACACGTCCACTTCTTCAGACATATAGCAGCAGAATGTGTCAGAATATGAGGTGTGTAATATGTGATGAAATATACCTTTCATACCAGATGTTGGTGGTATGAAATGTATATCGCAGCACATATATTACACACCTCATTCTGCTGCTACATGTCTGAAGAAGTGGACATGTCCATGTAATGTTACATTAAAATATGAGAATTACTTTTTCTTTGAGTTTTGCCTCCTACTACAGGGAAGTTATGATTTCACCAGAAAAGGGGCTTTAGATGTAATGGAGAACATTGTGCGGTTCACCATATTTCAATATAATGTTGTTTGTGGAGAAGACCATTTTAACTTAACTATCACACTCTTCTGGTCCTCAGGAACACTCACACGTGAGTTGAAAGTTTTATGACCCTTGAGAAGTTAGAGAAATTATAAAATCATGTGACCTAAGAGACAAAAATAAAAGCATTGTTTCATGTTTTGTTTTCAGAAGCTCTTACGCCTGAGGGTATAACTGAAGAATTCTGAAACTATTGAAGTATCTTGTAACCTAGAACATCCATTAAGGCAACTACACCAACAAAACCACCCCCTATTGAGGGCCAAGGTCATTATTCTGTGCATATATGCTGAGCAGTATTACAGTGTGTCAGCTTGGGATGAAGCAATATTCATTCCATACCTTTCAACAATGTTCTGAATTCCCTCAGCAGCTCTTCCCGAGTGATCATGACTCCAGGAGGTCCCAGTGGACCAGCAAGCCCTGATGGGCCAGGAATCCTATACTAGAATCCAAATACAGGACAGCATTTAGATCCATGTCCCTATGTTCAGATACCAAATCTATTGCCTGGGAAGAAGAGCAATGAATAAATATATCAGCCAGCCCTGCTGGGATTCCTGGACACAGAACAGAAGTTGCAGAAGGGGCTAATCCATCCAGTGTAGTGTCTGTCACATGACTGGTTACACTACAGGCACCTCATCATTTCTGCAAGTTCCTTTCTGTACATGGTAATCCCCAATGGGATATTGCTGGCCTTTGAATAAATATCAGTTGTCTTCTAATGGACAGCTACTCATTTTTCAAATGATGCTTCTGCTTGTTGATTGACAGAACATTTCTAAAATAATCTTTTTACTTCAAAAAAAGGGACTTAATCCACAAATTATAAATCAATGTAATATCAGGCTATATTAGTCAATATCAGTCTCCATCCTGGTCTACTGAGAATTTCAGGTGTGGATGATATAAAATGTCTAACCCATCAGGAAATCTAACTTGACAGCCTTCTTTAGAGTGATCTTTTTATGACACTAGTATATGGAAAACCACATTATGGCCAACTACATGATGGCTCAAATCCAGTTTCACTTGGTATAGCATCATGTTTCACCTGTAGACGTTCACAGAGAGTTATGGCTAGACAGCCTGCATTGCTTTTGGTTAACGGGTGCAACTAGTTGTGAAACTGCACCCATGGAACCACTTGCTGGATATGACTTGTCTTGCACAACTTGGTGTTACAGACATAGCTGCAGAAGATTCTGGCTATGGCCAGCATGTGTATGTAAAAAGATATCTTGAAACAGGGAAATTTAAAGCAGAGAAGTATCAGACCGCAAAGGGAAGTCAACCTTTTTCTCGCCTGCCATTCCTCTGCTTCAGGTCACACACCCTTGTGTCTTCTCACTATAAGGTGACAGAACCACACATAAAACTATAGTTCTGAGAAGATAAGAAAGTTGGCTGTAGAATACTAAAGTAGTACACAGGAGACTTGTTAAAAGCTTGACGTTAATGGTTTTTAGGTATCAGCCAAGCCTATAGCTGGAGGCTTTAGGGCCAGGAAGGTCATTCAAAGAAGCAAATCAGAAATTTCAGAAAAATAAAAGTATGTTCAAAATTATTTAAAAGGCATTAAATTTCATTTAAAATAACTTAAATGACATTCCTATTAAACTTTTTAGGAAGAACACTGGTTGCCTGTTTTTTCTCCTGTATCTGCAAATAAGATGGCTAATATGATTTGTTCCAATTAAAATATGAACTTATTTGGAGGGAAGCCTGGAGTATCCCTAGGGGGAACAGGTCCTATAGTTTCCTCATTGGCAACAGCCCTGAGAGGAAGCAGGTTTCCCCGAGTGACTAAACTGTTCATTAAGATACTGTCTTCGGTCTTAATATATCTAAGTTTGGCAGGGACACACACACACATAAGTGTAACCCATCATCATTCTCCCAATCTTTGCTATAGCAATTTTCATCTCTCCAGTTACAAACCACTAATACAAGTGATTTATCCTCTCTCTTTGGCAATGTTTAAACTTCCATAATGTAAAAGGATCTCTGTTAGGTAGTGCTTTGAATCCCACTGGCTGCATTTAATAAGACTGAAATAGTTTTCACCAAGCCTGGAAAAAAATTCAGAACTTGTAACACAAATGGATTCTGAACAAAGGCTGTGTCGAGAAACAGCTATCCCTTACCTTTACTTTTTTGGATTTGCTTTTATCCCCTTTTTTGCTGTTTACCCCGTTGCTGGACTGCTTCATAAGGAGCAACCAGGCATCTCGGGAATCATTGTGGTGGATTTTTCTTATAGAAGAGTTCTTTACATAGCAAGAAGTAAAAGAAAAGACAAATATAAAAACCACATAGCAATACAGATGGAGTACACAAGATAACCTGAAAGCAGACAACATGATATAACACTACTCCAGAAGCATTCTGCAAATTTCCTTTGTCCATTTATCAGCTGTACCCAAGTGACACCCATTATGATTCCTTTCATCCACTTCATCTGCCTAGCAGTGTCGTATTTTTCAGAAGAGATTTGCAGTCCTATCTCCAGTGGTTGAAGAAGTTAGACCGTTAGAGCTATTTGGCAGTGGAATATGCTGCCACGGAGGGTGGTGGAGTCTCCTTCTTTGGAGGTTTTTAAACAGAGGCTGGATAGCCATCTGTCGGGAGCACTATGATGGGGGTCCTGCATAGCAGGGGGTTGGACTAGATGGCCCTTGAGGTTTCTTCCAAAGCTATGATTCTATGATTCTAAGTAGCATCAGCTTCGTTTCTTCTTTGTGTGTGCCAAGATGCACACACAAAACTGGCAAGCTTCTGTTCAACCTCCCCTCACTTCCAGTTTGAAGTGTTCTACAGCAATTGCATAGTATGTCTACCTCCCTAGCCCAAAACAACTGGACAGAGTGCCCTTTTGATATATTAGCACCCTGTGTATTTATCAACCAATAAAAGGCAAGCCCTTGGAGCATACTAAAACCATTCCTTTTCCTTTACTCTTCATTGGAAATTGGTCACACCAGTATCAGTGCGGTGACACGTTCAGAGCAGAAGATTCAGTTGTTTGAAAGGCAATGAACAGGTCAGGTGCAAGAAGTCCTAAAAGCAGAAGCCAAGAGAGTGATTCATGCATATACTTACCAGGTTATTGGATGATGCCAAGGGAAGGCTGCCTGTTTCATTCCACCCAGATTTCTTCTCCTGGCTCCTTCCGCTCCCATCTTTCTCCATGTCCACAGCACAAAAAGTCACTGCTAGCAGTCCCATGGCCAATAATCGGAACGGACAACCGGAAAGGAGGGGGTTGGCCATCCTCTGGCACACCGTCACGCAGTGAGTTTCTATAGAGACAGATTCACGGGATTAGGCATCACCAACAACGTCTCAAGAGCAGAAAGAAAACGTTGATCCTTCCAACTGACATTCCTGGAGGAATCCCACTAAAAATAACAATGAATTTCAGGAAATATTCCTCTGGTATACTTCAGTTATTATTATTTTTTCATAGCAAGCCAATGGCAGGATTTGTTTAGTAAAAAAAGATGCCTGTTAAAGACCGTGGGAGAGAACACATTAGGCATCTTTACAAACCTTTTGAAAAGAGGAGGAACCTGGTGAAAAGAGAAAGAAACTTAACTCAGCACTGCACCAGCCCAAGGTTTGTGTCACCAGCTCAGGAAAAAGAAAAATATTTTTTTTCCTTTGTAGAGTAAGTGTGAGTGAAAGGAGCAGCTTCTTACAATTCCAAATTGATTCACCACCACCTTCACATCAAGGCCCTTGAAGGTATGGATCCTTGGAGGGAAGAGCTGTACCCAGATGATGTGGAGTAATTTGCCTTCTTTTTTCCTTGATCTTCTATAAAGGCTTAGACAAAACTCTTGTCTTGAGACTGAAGAAGTCCTCACAGCTTTAGAAGCCTGGAGGCACCTGGCCTATTCTGTATGCACCATTCTCCTGTTTTTGCTTGTCTGTTGTTAGGAGCTGACGTCCCGCCTCTGAGCAGTCCCTCAGCTGAATGCCCTGCTGCTCTTCCTTACTGCTTGCTGACTTTCTTCCCCTTAATAAGCTTGAATTCCCCGCCTCATTGGAGTTGCCGCCCTCATTTATTTTGGAAATCTAAGAGAGCCATCTGTTGGCATCATCAGCAAACAACAACCATCTGAACTAAAAATAGGTGAGAATTTCAAGATCTCTAGTTGTCTTTGTATCTGGAGAGGAGGGAACATTAATATTTCTTTAGAAATCAAATGCAAGTGGAAGAAACTGGAACAAACATATTTGTCTGTCTAAGTCCAGAGCTCCAGAAGCTAAAATCCTAAAAGATTGGGTTTGAGTCCAGGTGCATTCATATCACTTATTTAGGATTGCCAGTCTTCCCCACTCCCCACCCTGAAGGCCTCTTCATCTAAAAGCACTTGGCAGGAAAGTGCAACGTTGTCTTCTCATGCATGGAAACTTCCATTTATTGAATCATGCCTGGGAAAAAACAGAGAATTTCACTTCCTCTAATTTTAAAATAATGTTGTAAAAGTCACACATTTGGGGGGATTCAGGGTGGAAATTTAAAATATCTTCAGAAGAAAGCATCATTGAGAGACTTGTTCATCTTCAGTTGAGTCCACATTAAAATTTCAGAGTCCATATTAGTAAAAGGATACAGAAATAGTGTACACCAGAGATGGGCACGAAACGAGCAATTTTTCATTTTCGTTTTTTCGTTTCATTACGCAACGAAAACAAAAAAAATTTCAAAACAAAACGGAAACGGAAACAAACGAAAAAAATTGCTGTGTTTTTCATTTTCGTTGCGGCAAATACATTGAACTGAAAAGAATGCTAATGAAACGGCAATTATTCATTTTCATTTTCGTTTTCGTTTTCGTTACGTAACGAAAACAAAAACAAAAAATTTGCAAAAAAACCCAACGAAAACGAAAATGAACCGAAACGGACCCCTAAACAACCAAACGACAAACGAAACACCATTTTTTTTAGTCGTGCCCATCTCTAGTGTACACAGAACTTGGAATTAGACAGATCAAGAAACACTATGAGCAGAACCAGTAATGTTCCTTTTCCCATCCCAAAGGCAGCTTGGGTAGATGATAGTGGATTAATTATTCAGACCAGTGTCTGCTGTTGTTAGTGGGGTTGGAATGCACAGTAACCAACGGTGGGCAGAACTGCAAAATAAGTGTATTCCTACACAGAGAGTGTGTGGGGCTGCTACAGAAGGATGTATTGTGCTCAACCGAGCTGATATGTGTCCAATTTGTGTGGTTCCTTGGGTTCAATCAGGAAAAATCTCACCTCCCAAACTCATGTAGAGGAGTCCCAGGGCTTGTGGGGAGTACAAATTTTCTTTTTCACTTTTTCCCCTTCAAATCAATTTATCTTAGGACCTACAGCAAGTTAAAGTCAGTACTTTCATGATCAGAGAATGAAGCAATTATATACCACGGCCAGTATCCATGGGGCATCAGTTTCAAATGCTCGTGTAGATACTGAAAAATATGGATTATAATGAATGCTATTTTAAGAGTGAATACAATACATAGCATTCAGGGATGGGCACAAAACAGAAAAATAATGTTTTGGGTTTTTTTATGCTTAGCCCCATTTTGTTTTGTTTCATTTCTTACGAAATTTTTAAAAATATTTTGTATGAAACAAAATGGGTCCCCTGGGTCCTAGAGGCACCAGATTTGGTGCCCAGGACTCCAGGGGCCATTTTAAAGGGCTCTTGCTGGGCTTTTATGGGCTGGAGCCCTTTAAACCTGGCCCAGTCGACACCAGGGGGATCCCCTGGTGCCGACTGGGCCAGGTTTAAAGGGATCCAGCCATTGACAGTTCGGCATGAGCCCTCAGAAAATGGTCAGGTAAGCAGTGTGAACCTGGTACCAACTGTGCCAGGTTTAAAGGGGTCCAGCCATTGACAGAGCAGCAGAGCCCCAAAACGATGGAATGGAATGGTATGTTTCAATGGAAAAATGACCGTTTCATTTCGTCTATAACAAAATGCTGCTTCCTCGTTTTGTTTTATTTTGTTATGTAACAAAATGACAAAACAGCATTTCGTTTTTCATTTCCTGCCCATCCTTAATAGCATGGTATCTAAATCCCTCTAGTGGCCAGTTATGGTAGCTTCATTTTTAGAAAAGTACATTTTTAGGAATTTCTTTTAATATTTTCAGACTGGATATGTGGATCAGTAGATTCTGATTCCACTGATACAGAAGTCTTACTGTACTTTTTTCCAAGTTGTTATGGGAATATATTTCTGTTGTTAAACTTACAGAACATCATAGTTTTCCATTGCATGTAATAAAATGTGGGTCGCAGGCCACTTAGCTTTCTTTCAGTGTTAGAAGAAACAAGCACTACCATGAGCAATTAGCTACCGGACCGGATCCTCCTTTAGAAAATGAGAGGGAGGGAGGGAGGGAGGGAAGGCAGGTACAGAAACCTCTAGACTTTGCTATTTAGAGAAAGTTAGATGATATCTTTAGTACATTTTTACAAGAAGTGCTTCTGAGGTTGTAAAATATTCTAGTTTGTGATAGCATGTTTCTTCAATGATGTAGCCTGCATTTATAACTCATTGTTTTGTGATTGGTCATCCAAAGCTAAACATGGGTTTCATTCACAAATCATAGATTTTATTCAGAAATCTGTGAGTGAAACAGATTTCAGGGGTTTCATTCACAAATCTGATGGCTGAGACACTTATCTCTGAGAAAACTGCATTGTGAATGTGTGCTGGATTTAAGAGGAAATTCACATCCCCTTAACATTTAATTTTAGGGATGGAGAGCATTGTACAGTATCACCCAATCTGATAAATTCTGCCGAGTGCAATGAGATCTAGGGATCTTTAGTTCCTGCCTACAAGTTTCCTATGCACAGTAAGAATTAATGTATGTACATGTCATGCTGACGTGACTGGCTGCAAATGGGAGAAAAGCATCCAGAAACATAAAAAGCGTTTTAAAAAAGGAGCCAATAAAAGCAAAAGAGAGTGTTGAGGAAATGTTAGACATTTTTAACTAGTCCTATTAATTAATTAATTAATTAATTAATTAATTAAATTGTTATATTGGACCATAGCCAAAAGCCTACTCTGGGCAGTTAAAAACTGAACAAGGTACAGGTAATACATACAAAATAAGAATTAACATAAACATATAAGAAATTATACAAAAGTATATATTGAACATAACTGAATGGAACAGGCAACCTAAAACAATTTGTATATAAAAATGACACAACAAAATCATTAACAAAAATAAAAAAATATCTCTCATAGCTGAGACAATAAAACAAATACACACAAACAAGAGGCAGGAAAAAAAGACGCTTCCAAGCATTTTAGTTTGATTAACTTTAAGATTCCAGAAAAGCTAGCCCGAAGAGCCAAGGTTTTAGGTGTCTGGAAAATCTGGAGTGAGGAAAACAAACATTGCTCAGGCGGCAGTTTCTTCCACATGTGAGGGGCAACGACCTAGAAGTCCTGATTCCTGGTTGATACTTTTCAAGGCCTCCCTCAAGGTAGGCATCCTTTGGTGCCCAGCCTAGGAAAAACATGTGCTTGGTTATTTATTTATTTATTTATTTATTTATTTATTTATTTATTTATTTATTTATTTATTTTAACCCTGCATTTAAACTGTGCAGTACCATCTGTTCACGCACAGCCCGAACTGATCCCCGAGTCTTCTTTCCAATGCGGATGGCTCTACCCTTTTGCCTATCTACCTCACTTTTCTTGCCTACCTCCCTGTTTCCCATTCTTCCTTTTTTTAAACCTTTCTAAAATTATCAGACCTTCACATTTTCACCCCAAACCAATTAATGTTTTAATACTGTATTTAGTTTTCCTTTTACGCTATGGTGCAAAATGTATACATTGAACAGAAAATAGAAGGCAAGAACAATGGCTATCCTGAGAAATGGCAGTGAGGCATGGAGGAATGAAGATTCCCCAGCCAACCTTGCCCATAAGGAAATGCCATCAAATGATACAGGACAGCATGCATCTGCATAGCATTAGAGACCACATGAGCACAGAGCAAAGTGGGTGGTGTTTTTTGCACACACATGGGGGGTGGGTATTTGGCCTCCTTTGACTCATTTTACATTAGCTTTAGCTTTGCACAGTGTGAATAGGACATGCCTGCAGACTTATGTCTATGAGTACATTTTCAGCCAGGTGAGCACAACATTTTAGGGGTGATCTTATCCTTTCCTATACTGTATAATGAAGGGTGTACAGATAGGGTGGGCTTGATGGAAAGTACTGTAACCATTTGCCCCACCCCCCACCCCACAAATCATCATAAGGTTTTTGTGAAGCTAAATTACTTTATTACATAAGACAATAAGATTTATCATTACCACCATTAGACTGTGATGTTTTATTTTCCATTGCTGAACTTTGCTATGGACAATCTGTGGTTTTTCTGCATCTTCACATGTTTTTTTAGTCTTAGAACCATCTTCTGAGTCAGCTTAGGAGGAGACCACCTCATGAGATTTATGTGGTGATTGGCACCCCTGATTCCCCTGCTTGAGTTCAATGTGTTCCTTGTTGTATCCAGGAACTGATTCTATGTAGCACTTTCAGGTGCTGCTGTAGGGGGGCGTGGGCATGGAGGTCCACTTTTGCCCACCCTAATACCATGGATGGTGACTCAGATCACAGGACTTACTGTCAAGTTAAAGTTGTACCAGTGACACAACTTGAGGTCCGCCTCCCCAAGACTTGAACTTGGCTTGCAATGCAGAACTCACCCACCTGCTCCCTTTTTACTGGTTTTTAACAGGGACTCAGACTTGGGGCTTGGGATTCAGGTGTTTGTACCAAAGACTTGGACTCAGACTTGACACTTGGAATTAAAGACACAGATTGGACCCAATGACCTGCCAATGTCCTTGCTTGTTATTCACGTCTGAATCTAAATCTCATCATGCCACATTCACCCATAAATTACTCCTTTGTTAACGAACAAAACAATAATATAAATTGATTTCAAACGAAAGAATGGCGCTGAGGGTGAAGGGTGCATAAAGTTATATAAGTTTTGTATTCTTTGCTTTTTACTTAGTTTTTATATGTTTGTCTTATTGATGTTGTTATGCTTCTATTATTTGTTTTGAATAAGTACGTACGGCCTGCAATGTTGTATGAGTGTTCTATTACCAAATGTTTTTTCTATATATTTTATAAGCTTTCTATCTATCTATCTATCTATCTATCTATCTATCTATCTATCTATCT
>JAHTLZ010000379.1:20409569-20491315 GCA_023846285.1 Phrynocephalus versicolor | reverse complement strand
AGAAATATATATATAACAGACTGAACTGCAATGTTATCTTGCAGTTTGGAAACCTGTGACTCTGGCATCATATCCAATACTTGACAAATCTCACAGATACAATTTATTCTGATATAGGCAAGCACACATTAATTTTTTTAAAGAAATAAATAAACAATCCCCTAGGACAGTGCTGGAGAACCTTCTAGAGACCAAGTGCCCAAAATAAGATTCAAAACCTACTATTTTTCGCAAAGTGCCAATACTGTACAACAATACAGGTGGCTGTGAAGGGGTGGTGCTGGGTCCCCACAGAAAGGGCTCGGAGTGCCACCTTTGGCACCCGTGCCATAAGTTCACCAACACTGCCCTAGAATATGTTTTAAAACTTGCTTTCCAAACAAAGCAAACAAAAAAAAGAAAAGAAAAAAGAAAAACAGGTTTCCTATACCAAAAATGTGTGTTCAGCTGTACATAAGCTAAAGAGATAGCTTTAAATCAAGCCTGCTAAATCCAAAGCAAACCCAGGAAAATTTTGACATGCAACTGTACCCAAAACGAGGACATCACCCAACACAGAGCAGTGCAGTTGGTCCTCGGTCTATTCTAAACAACAGAGTACTCTAATTTTTCTAGGAATTCTGTCTTGTACAATGTGACGGTATTTTTGCTTCTGCACAGAAGCTCCAGTGTTAGTGGAGGACCTACACCAAATGAGAAGTTTACACAGTGATCCACAGCGTTGAACCCTATTCCTCTTCAGATTTATTAGGAGCATCAGATTTACGATGACATATGTTTAGACGTAGTAAGTTATCTATGGTTGTTAACTGTTCCTATGTTCATAGTGTTGTAATGCATGCAAATGGAATCATGTTGCCCAGAATATGCCAGTGATGCAAAAAGATCTTTCTCAATTTTCTGTCCCCTTCTTTACCCCACCCCAATACAGTTTTTTTTTTAAAAAAAAAAATCTAACAGCTTCCGATGTTAACAACAGCCTGGGATGAATGCAGCTGCTCAGCAGTGACAAATGCCAGAGAAATGCAGGGTATTAGATCATCTGCATATCTCTTTATTTGCCAGGAGTGGCATAATTCTGGGTTGAAGTCCAAGAGTTTGTTGCTTCTGCCTGTGCTGTGTTTGTTACATAAAATGGGTGTGGATATGGATCATATCACAGCTCCCTTTCACTTAGGAACAAGATAAAGGGAGCCCTCGCAACAGGGCAATCGGAACAGATAACAAAATAGTTAACATCCCTAGTCCAACACAGCTGAGGGAAAGAGAGATAATATTGTTCATCCTAGAGGAATTTCATAAAGAAATAGAAAGCAAGGAGCTGTGAATAGTGAATGGGGAAAACACTGTAGTGAAACTGTAACCATGGCATCCTGTGGAATCCTTCCTGCATTTCTGAGAGACTGAAGTCTCATCAATCTGTCACAGTTAAATAACTGGAACAGGGGATTCCTTGATTACTCATTGTTTGTGACTGTTGTCACAGCAGGATCTTTGCAGATTAACTTGTTTTGTTTTGCGACTGGGTTTCAGGTCATGAGCATGTTCTTCATTTGCCATTTTGATTTAATGATATAAAAAGGTGTCTCAGGCCAGAAAGAAATAATGGAGATCACCCATAATTAGAGATGAAAACATCGTTAATGTTGCGGGGAGATGACCAGGGCTGTCTTTTCACATTTGTGAAATCATATTTCTAAGGAATCCTGTGATTCAAGAGGTGTCATCGTATTGATGACAGAATAATACTATGAGTGGGAATAAGAACTTCTCAAGTAAAGGCTGATGTATACGAGTTTATTAATATGAGACACCCGTGAACAGTTTATTTCTACTGTTTCTAAATTCTACAAGTGATTATTTATTCCTAGAGTCCTGACCTTGCTTACCTTCAAAGCAAAAAAACCCATGTGAAGAAAATACGGCAATGGGACCAATGACCTCAAGAGGTGGTGAGTGCTCCAACACTGGAGGCCTTCAAGAGAAATTCAGACAACCACCTGGCAGATATCCTTTGGTCTGTATTCCTGCATGGAGCAGGGGGTTGAACTTGGATGGCCTTCTGGGCTCCCTCAACTTCACCATTCTATGCTTTTTCGATTCTGGAATTGTTCGGGAACCAAACACTTACTGGTTTTAGGGTTGTAAAACGCGAAGTTCCTGGAAATTGAAGGCAGTTGTGCTTCTTCTTCATTTTCTTGCAAAGCCCTGCCTCCCACCACCACCAATACCTCCTCAAGCTTCTGCGGGAGAGCTTTTAGTCTCTGCTGGACAAATGGTCTGTTCTCCACCTTCCAGAAAAGGAAAACGAAACCAAAGTCACAATACTGGAAACCTACAATTCTGCTCTCCATCACCACCACTTTTTTCCAATCTTTTTTTTTTTTTGGTTGCATATTATCCTTATATAACAGAATGAAGCAGTCCAAAACTTAAAAATATTCCTATAGGATACAATGCTATATAGGCTTGATTAAGGCAGGGAGTTCAGGCTTTCCTAATATGGGAGATGGGCATAGGGAAGTACAAGCAGTGGCTTCCTCCACAGCATTACAATTGATATATATTTATTTCTTTTAAAAAGCATTTGCTTGTAGCCTGTGCTTCTAGCAATAGATTGACAGTATTAAAAGCAACCTAAATGAATTCAAAGCATCCTTCTAAAAGCAGACCCTAATGTTCTCTTAAAGCTAGTGGTTTGAAAAAGCAACAGCCCTAGAAACCAAAGGCCACTGAAAACAATAGTTTTAATTGCTTGAGCTTGTCCACATTTCTCAAAAATCTCACAATATATAGTGTTTTGATTTTAGCTTACTCAAGTAACATGCTTTTGGAGTTGTTTCCTGCATTCCTATTGAATAATTGAAATGTGTATCTTCTCCTGTTGTAGCAATTTGGGAGGCTCAGCTTGTATTCTTAAACTGGGTACTAGAGATGGGCACGACTCAGAAAAAAATTTTCGTTTTCGTTTTCATTTTCGGCTAGGGTCCGTTTTGTTTCGTTTCCGTTTTTGTGAGCTAATTTCAAAATTTTTCATTTTCGTTTCGTTACGTAACGAAAACGAAAAAACGAAAACGAAAAATTTTTCATTTCTCCCCATTTAGCTCCATTATGTGTTTTTTCAGTAACGAAAAACGAAATTTGGCTCAAAATTAGTCATTTCGTTTCCGTTTTCGGTCCATTTTTGAACCGTTTTTCGTTTTTGTTTCGTTACGTAACGAAAACGAAAAAACGAAAATGAAAACGAAAATACCGCTAAGTCGTGCCCATCTCTACTGGGTACACATGGACAGGTTCCTTTTTAAAACTGGCTGTAAGGGCCACAATGGGCTTAAGTTAGTTAAGAAATTGGTGTGTTAAAATAAATGTCCCTCTGGTGGCAATTTATTCTAACTCGCTTCCTAAGAAAAAATACATGCCAGAGGAATATAAGTATGCGCTTTGGAATTCTTTGTGTAATTGTATTGTTTTTAGCACAGGTGTGTGTGTGTGTGTGTGTTTTGTTGTCTTTACAGATTGAGAGACAGTCTCAGCCTAATCTTTCTTGGTCCTGTCTCAGGTATCCAGACCCTTGGCCCCTTGAGGTATCATTCAGGACACATAACAGGGCCAATGTTTCTCAGACCAAAAATATAAGGAAAGACTGAACAAGAGACAGGGAGGAAAGGTTGAAGGGGCCTCGTTCAAGGAGTCTTTCTTACAACAAACCCTGACTCTGATGGGGCCCTAACTCCTGGCCAAGAAGCTAAGGTGTTATTGGAATGATTGACAGGTTCTGGTTTTTCCCCCAGTTTTGTAACTGCTTCTGCAACTCCATTCTAGTAAAAGGGGAAGAACAAAAATTGATTTGTCTTATTTCACTTGTGAATGTTAGGTACTGTATATAGATAAGGGGAAAGTTGTCTCAAAGAGCAACTCTTCATCTTGTTTTTGTGCTTGTTTTATGCAGGGGGAGAAATAGCTTTTGAGCTGGGAAGGGGTGTGTGTATGAGGAAAGCAGTATTTTTAATTGTGTACAATAAGGAATTGTGTGTGTGTGTGTGTGTGTGTGTGTGTGTGTGTGTGTGTTGTGTCATTACAGCCAGGACCAACTCTTCGTGACCCCATGCCCATGGTGTTTTCTTGGCAGGAATACTGGAGTGGCTTGCCAGTTCCTACTCCAGGCGCCTACAGCATCTGGTTTTCCTTGGTGGTCTCCCATCAAAGTACTAGGCAGGGCTGACCCTGCTTAATAGAGATGGGCACGACTCAGCAAAATTTTTTGTTTTTGTTTTCGTTTTTTCATTTTGTTTCGCAATGAAAACGAAAAAAATTTCAGAAGCAAAACGACAACGGAAATGAAATGAAAAATTTTGCCGTGTTTTTCGTTTTCGTTACGGCAGACACATTGCATTGAAAAGAACTAACGAAATTAAAAATTTTCATTTTTGTTTTGTTTTTTTCGTTTTGTAACGAAAACAAAAACGAAAAATGCTCAACCCCCCAAAAAAAACGAAAACGAACCGAAATGGGCCCCTAAACGACAAACAAAAAACAAAAAAATTATTTTTCTGAGTCGTGCCCATCTCTACTGCTTAACTTCCAAAATCATGCAAGATTGGATGTGCAGGGCATCCAGGCAGCTTATAATAAGCAATGAGGGAGATTTTAATTTCTAAAAACACATCTGGGATGGAAGGAATACTTCCTATATGTCCTGGTCTTTAATTTCCAGGGAGAAAGGGTGTATAAAAAACTGGAAATCTTAATCTTTGGCAGTTCCTAGAGTCAGATCCATGGTGCTGGCTAGAGGAGTCTGTGAGTTGCAATATTGTTCCAGTATAAAATATTCTAACATTTTTTCTGCAAGAGTGACCCAGGTTTGAGTGTTTGACGTGGATCATGAATTTGTATAACCTGAAAACATGTCCCTGGGAAGCACTATCTTGACCTCAAGCCTTCAGTTTATCACCCTACCAAGTGTAGCTTAATTGGTGGATAGAGTTGGCTAGAAACAGAGATAGGGGCCCCATTTTACCTCAGCAGAGAATCTAGTGTGACTGTATGGAAGTCTACTGTACAAAATACAGTGGTACCTTGTATAAAGGAATTAATTTGTTCCAAATGAAATTATGTTAAGCAAGTTTTCCTTTATACAGATTCTCCATAGGAATGCATTGAAAACAGAGTAATCCCTAATCGCAACCATTTTTATGTTGTATTGATTCGCCCCATAGACGATTCTGTTAAGCAAATTTCCCCTATCCCCAGAATTTTTTATGTTGTACAGATTTTGTGTTATACAAACCTTTGTTATATGAGGGTCAACTGTATATGAGACCATATTTCAGTTCACTTAGATGTTAAAGTTAAGAAATTGTATTGTGGTATCATTACAAGGGAACGGGAAGAGGATGAAAGATGAATTGGTTCCACTTAATGATAATTTTGATTTTAGCTTCCATTGGCCACCCCTGTAATATCCATACCAATAGGCATAAGCTCCACTAAATAGCATAACATAATAATAATGTTATGTAGCATCGTAGGGCTACAACATTCCACGCACGCTAACTACTGCATGGTGGCAACTAAGTCTCAACCTCTTTCATAGCAACGTAAACTGTGTTCAGCTCCATGAGCTCTATTGACTGTATTCTTTGCGTCATACTGTCTCTCTTCTAGCTTTAGGGGACTGAAACTAGAGACAGATTGCCATAGTGTGGTGGCTTCAAGAACTGACCGTGCTGCGATGTCTGGTGATGATGGTCTTACAAGCTTCTGATTCCTGAATCAGCGGTTCTGATGACAAGAGGTTCTGCAGATACTGGTCTGGCAGCGAAACCAGATGCACAAGGTCTAGGAGCTCTGGAAGATTCACAGCTCTAGCAGATTTGTCATACTTCACCCACCTCAGCACAGCTTCAACTAGACTCTGCTCTTCTTGTACTTGGAGTAGATTGTTGGACAGGTAGGTAACCAATCTCTCTTTGGGGAGCTGCAAGAACTCTTCCTGTTGAGACACAAGCTCAAAATTCTCCTGCAGAAATGACCAAGCTTTGGATGACACTTCCGTGCAGCCATGTATCTCCCCAAACTCACAAATGCCCAAGCAGTTCGTCGCATCCATCTGCTGCCTCAAATACCGACTGCAGACCTTGCGAATAGTAGGAAAGTGGAGCTGGTTAGATGTTCGAATTAATGCCTCCACATTCTCCTGGTTGATGGTTACTTTTCCTGTGTATGCAAAGTTAATCAAAGATTCCATAATGACAGGATCCACATCTTTGATCTCCACCCGGGCTGAAAAACTTTCTATGAAGTCACCTGCAAACATAGCATTGAAGTAGTGACTGCATAGGGCGAGGATGCTGCGATGGCAGAAAAATTCACGCCCTCCGACAATCAGTGTGACATCTGAGAATTTTGGATTAGAACGCAAGGTCCGAAGGCCTTCAAGGATGGACTGAGAATGAGATGGAAGGCAAAAATCAAAATCATCAATGTTCCTCACCATGGTGGTTTCCCCTAGAAAATTCCACTTCTGTTGTGAGAAATTGTGTTGGGTACCTCTGATGGAAAACAAAATTCCAACAATTCTTTTGGAATCCTAGTCAGAAAACAAAGAAGAATAGAATCATAGTTTTGCTTTAGATCAGTTTCCTTTTATAAGTGGTAAATATTTTTAAATCAATGGGACTTTTTCAAAAAACTGCATGCTTTCAGAACCTGACCTGATATTTTATTTTATTTTATTTTCCTTTTGTTTGTTTGTTTTTTATTTATGGTGGCCTCACTCAACTGGAAACTCTCTATATGTGTTTGGCTATAACTCCCACCATCTCACACCCAGTTAGCATCTCTGAATATTCATGATGGCATTTTACTGTGCTGAATACTGTATGCCACCTAATCTCTGTGGATAAATTTCCCCCAGAATATGGTGGAGAATTTTGAGGAGCCATTTACACATAGCTCAAGTACTGTCTCCCTTCTTCGATTGTCTTGCAAGGCAGGAGGTTTTTTTCCTACTAAATCCCCATTTTAGTTTTGAAAAGCTAGTCATAGGTACAAAATCTGTTCCATTATCTCTGTAAGTTGAGTCATGACAACTGGATTTATTTTCTTTCATTCTTTTCATTTTACATCAGAACATTTCACTACTCATTCAAGTAGCCATATGAGAGCAAAACATGAAATGTTTTGATCTCACAAAAGGAGGAGGAGGAAAAGAAGTCCAGTTTCCATGACTCAACTTCCGGGTAACCTCACCTAGATAACTGAAAATCTTCACAGAGTGTTCCATTTTATGTTGAGTACGCATGGCAATGACGAGTGATAACAAACCAACAAGAATGTTAATGAATAAATGGCTGTTGTGAGTTTTTCAGGCTGTTTAGCCATGTTCTGGAACACACTCTTAATGGAAAACAGAACATGGCCAAACAGCCCATAAAACTCACAACAACTATCAAATCCCGCCCATGAAAGCCTTTGAGAATACATTAATGGGTAGTTAATCGTTAAAGCAAACTCTCCTTTTTTCCCATTAAGACCAAGAAATAACCTCTTCCTCACTAGCATTATACTGATGAGCTTTTTGGTATTGCTTTCTGCTGGCTCCTAGAGAAGCATATAGAAATGCAGGTCTTGCTGGGTCCTGAGAGAAGAGTTCCCCTCCCCAAATCCATTTTAGCTCTTCAGTCTAAATTCCCACCGTTTGCCCTACTAGAAATCCCAGCTAGTTAGATCACAGCCTTACCTTAACTTCTTTTGCATTCGCTTGGCAAGTTTGATCTGAGTAAATGACTGGGCAACCGACTGGCTTTTCTCTGGAAGATGACAGTCACCCTGAGTCAAGTGTCATTAGGGAGTTGTGGACTGCCCGTAGCAACCAATGTGTTTCTCAGTAGATATGTGTTTATATTTAGAACCAAGCTCACAGACAGAGTTTGGGGAGGCTGAGAAGTGCTTCAAAAGTTATTCTTACCACACCACCTGCCCTTAAAGAAACATATCAATGAGCAAATAGGAAGAAAGCTTAGAAAAGATGCATGCTTACTGGAAAGAGAGATTTATTTATTTATTTATTTATTTATTTTAGTGCTTATATACCGCCCGTCTTCCAAAAGGAACTCTGGGTGGTTTACAACAAAGGACTTTTCAGTTTGGCTATGGTGGATGCACAAAAGGCGGGAAATTGCTCAGGTGAAAAATCACCTGTTGGCCAGAATCCTATTAAAGATTCACACTTGCCTAAAGGAAATTGTGCAAGATGTGGTAAATTTACAAGTTACCAATTATGTTCCTGTGTATGTGCCCAGGAACGTTAATAAGCATCAATTTGTCATCAAGATTTAAATGTTTCCCTTACTCAAATGCAAATCTGCAATAAGACTCAGGCATTTGTGTTCTAGATATGTTCTCCATCCAAAGTGGCAATTTTATAGGGAGGCCCAAGCTGGCTTCAAGCCTCTGGTACATCTCTCCTCCCTCAGTTTCTTGTGGAGCTATCTGGAGATAAGCAGTAGTAGGAAGCTGGCCTACATTTTAACTTTTAATATTGTTTCCAGCTCTGAGAAATTGGCCAGAATCCTGTTCTGATATGTGTTGGTATAAGTGTGTAAATCATGGTGGTGATTTGCCACTAATTAACAAGTTGCCACTCACATCCCTAGTCACACACTCTTCATGTAACTTGGTTTATGAACCAGGAATGTGAGCCGTAGCTTGTTACTTAATGGCAATTCAAGTGGAATCCTTGATAGCACACTGTCACAGGCACTTCAAAAATTCTGGATCAGATCAGACACTGTTTTATGTTGTGTGTGTTTAGTGTATTTTCTTTCCCAGAGCATGGTTTCCTCAGGGTTGCATATCTCAGTGAGCAAACTTGCAGAATGTAAAGTTATGTTTACCTTCTAGTAACCAGGCACAAAACAAAGCATGGCTAAACTGAAGAAAAGATTAGAGAAAAAAATATATTCATAGTTTCCTGCATCTAACAGGGAGATGATGTTTACCTGGGTCCTGGAGGCTAGATCTAACCAATCTATGTACATTCTAGTATAAGGCAATTTCAAATATTCAGACCAGTGAGAGTTAAGTTATACAAACCATGGTTTGGTGTTATATTGAAAACCACCCAATATAAGCTGCTTGCACACAAAAATCTGTCAGTGCTTGTCCCCTGGTGCATAACTCATTCAGATCCAGAAAACAGCTATCTTGACTGGGGAAGAATCACACTTTCACAGCAGTATTGGATGTTTGAATTATGCAGAACAAGATATACAGATGTTTTGGGGGAACACACTGAACTGAAAGATTGTCATCCAGGACAGATGCAAGATTTACTTCTGATTCACAGACTGCCCAAAAGTGATACCAAACAGGACCATTTGGGAACTATATAAGATGCAGGGACAGCAAGCTGCCTCATCCCCATCGTTCAGTAGTGATGATTCAAGCAAAAAGGTTGATTCAAGTACAGGACTCTTCTCATTTCCTTCAAATTTGTCTGTCATGTCCATGTTGCTTGCTAAATGTACTCCAGTTAGCTACTTACAACAAAGTTTGGCACTTGTCCTCTTGTGCAGCACTTCACTCTTTCTCTGGAATGTCCACAAATAGACCAGGGCAGCAGTCACAGGGAGGTTGGGAAGATAACAGTTCCCACTCCTTTGGAAAGCTAAGTTACTGGACATGACACTGAATTCACAAAGGCCAAAAGTGATGTGCAAGTTGCACGGTGGTGACTCAGACTATTCAGCCGACAGAATGCGTCTCTTCCTGGTATGTCCTAGCAACAACAGGGATGCCTCAGTGATGACGACAGGAATTATGTTTCACAAAATATATGCAATGATTGGTTGCCATAGTAAGGAACAGATGAAGTCGTTCTCATATGCAAATATGAACATGAGCTGTGCACTTGAAGTGGGAATTTCTGTGGCCAGGCCTGAATGGATGAAATGGGGAGGTGCTTTCCCCTAGTTTTGTTGTACTAAGGATTGTAAAATCAGTGCCTTTTCAGGATTACAGTGTAAGAAAAGGTGTTGCTTTGTTTAATGATTAAGTTCACAGCACTATACTTGTGAAGTATTGTGAAAATCACAATACTTAAATGGCCAAGATCCATTGTTTAGAGCAGTAAATCACACCAGAGGAGACACATTTTATCAATAAGGATTTGGTAAGTAAACATTCCCATATATTATGTTGATTTTATACTGCAACTTGCTTTAGTGTGATTTGTTACAGTTAGAGTAGGCTCATTTGAATCAATGGAACTTATATAGCTGTTGACTTTGTACATCTCAATCATATCCCCCCTCAGGCGCCTTTATTAGTTTGGAAAAAAGGCACCTGAGGGGGATATTATTGAGACGTACAAAATAATGCAGGGCCTGAGTAAAGTGGATAGAGGGACGCTCTTCTCCCTCTCACAAAATACCAGAACTAGGTAACATACACTCAAGTTGAGGGCTGGGAGTGTAAGAACAGACAAGGGAAGGTATTTTTTCACCCAGTGCATTGTTACTCTGTGGATGTGGTGATGGCATCTGGCCTGGATGCCTTCAGAGGGGGGTTGGGCAGATTCCTGAAGGAGAGGTCCATTGCGGGTTGCAGGCCATGATGGAGATGTGTGATCTCCGGGCTTAAAACTGGGGTGCTTCGGGGGCCAGGTGTGGGGGATTGGTGTCGGAAGACAGATGTCTAGTTTCGTGCGCTCCCGGGCGCATCTGATGGGGCTGCTGTGGGATGCAGGAGGCTGGACTGGATGGGCCATTGGCCTGGTCCAGCATGGCTCTTCTTATGTTCTTATGTTCTAAATCCCTATTGATTAAACAGGTCCGATCTAGTGCTATGTATTATTCTATGCAAAAGGATTTTAGCCATTGTGATTTTTGTTGCTGATTCTAGCATTATTTGCCATAGAAAAGCAAAAGGCAACTATTCATTCATGTTGTTATTTTCCCTTTCTTTTAGTAGTAAGCTCACAGCTTGAGTAACTGTAGTACTTATGGGGGTACCTGAGCAGCAGTACTATACAGTGGTACCTTGTATAAAGGAATTAATTCGTTCCAAATAAAATTATGTTAAGCAAAATTTCCTTTATACAAATTCCCATAGGAATGCATTGAAAACAGAGTAATCCCATTTTTATGTTGTATGGATTTTCCCCATAGGCGATTATGTTAAGCAAATTTCCCCTATCTCCAGAATTTTTTATGTTGTACAAATTTTATGTTATACAAGCTGTCTGTTATACGAGGCTCCACTGTAGTCTGTTATAAGGAAATTTTGGAGATATAAATCTGAGATTCTGAGTTTTCATCATGTTGATACCAATAAGGATTAGGGGAATTCTTCAGTAAGAGTCTGGTGGAAGTCCATATCTAACTCTGTGATTTTTTTTTATGGTTCTAGGAAGAAGGTCTTAGGATCAAAACACTGCATTTTGTTTTTTCGTTGGAAAGAGAGGAAAACACAGTACAGTAATTTTCTTTTGAAACCTATTTCATAGAAATAATTCTTGTCTGTACTAAGACAAATGTTTTACCTAAACCTGCAGTCCAGATAAAACCAATTTAAAATACAAAGGGAAAGGAATGACTTTTAAATACAAACTAGACTATTTATATGGATGTATTGACTCAGAGCAGTAATTCAGTAAGCCTATGTAAAGTAGTAAAACATGACAAGGACATGTTTTTGGTTCAATAATACATGCTTTGCCAGAGACAAAAAATAATGTCCCATCTCTTCTACTTTTAATCCCTGTGCAGGCTGTCCCTGCCGAATTTCTCCCTTCCACAAAGCTATTCACATGACAGGGGCTCTGTCTTCTTTCACTTCTGGCTACCCAAGTCACCACAGTGACCAAAGGACCCCAGAGCCAGGAAAAGTTACTATTTCAGACTCCAAGCATCCCAAGCCAGCATCTCCCACACTCCAAATCATGTTCCAGAAGAGAAACTATTAATGAAACATGCTTGATAGGATTCTTAGATTGGATCCCCTTGTCGGCATATTTAAAACGTTGAAAACAAGTTCTGGAGACCAGCTGTTATCCATTTTTGAAACCATGGAAGGGTAAATAAAATGATTGTTCACAGTGCCATAAAGCTTCACATCAGTTAAATATTGGTGTAATAGCTCTCAGAGCTTTCTAATGTAAGCTTTCTGATTTCACACAGAGGCCATTTTGGACAAAGATCCTCTATGCAAATGTATGATGGCAGAGAAAAAGAGCTGCTGTGGCTATTGTAAGATACCTGCTAGAAGTACCTAAGATGGAATTTGTTGTGATTTGAGAATTACCAGGCTTATATCTGTTTTAAATTAATTCCCAGATACATGTTTAGAGGAGCACCTTCCAATAACACATCTGAGAAATAAACAGATGGATGGATGTATCTTCAGGCCATGACAGAAAGGTACCTGGTACCATAGTTGCACTGTCAGTCACTGCACTGCAGCCAAGACAGTTCCTTCTCTTAGGTGGACAAAGAATGCACAGTAGGTATGAGCATGGAGCAAGGCACGGGGGTTGCTTAATTCTAAATCTGCCAATCCTCTTTCCCTTCATTATTACCACCACACAGTTCTTGATTCCCATTTCCAAATAAAATCCCCCAGCTACAGTAAGATATTTGTTGAGCAGAAAGAACAGGCATATGAAGAGTTACGTCCTCTCCAGAGGGTGCTTTGCTGCAGACAAGTAGCTACGAGGACCTGTATTTTGTATGTTTTTATTCATTTGCATTAGCTATATGTCTTTGCAAGCCGGCAGAATACAATATTTTTAAAAGTCCACTGGGCTCATGAATCCTGCAAACATTTCTAGCAGATAAGAAAGTGAACAGTTTATGACATTATTCTGTGCAGTATCCATGAGGTGATACAGCTTTGTGCCAACAGGCGTCTCTGCGATGTATATTTGGGATCTGATCTGCATTCTCAAGTAAGGGTGCTAATGTAAAGAGTCTGACTCGGCATAACTAAAGATCTCTGCTTCCTTTTCTTTCCAGAAAGCAAAACTTCTCTCAATGTAACTGCAGATCTCATCGTTGTTGAAGTTGCCTAGTTCAAAGCATTTTCCTGGACCATGATCTGGCTGCTCCACAGCCATATTTGGGACGCTTGTTTTGGATACTGGCTTCAGATTCCTTTCCACCGGTGGTCGTTTGAGTTCCATATTCTTAGCTGGGCCCTTGTTGTTACCAAAGAACTGCATCTTAATATCTTCAAAACTATCTTTCCAGCTTCTTTTGCCTGCAGCAATTTCATCAGTCACTGCTCTGTGGAAAGCGCGGACTGTCTCCCACTGATGGCTCCCTAAGTGGTCAAAAACTTCAAAGCAAAGGAGATGCCTTGCCTTGCGCTCTTCGGCAGAGAGGTCTAGCTCCAGGATGTGGAAATAACCTAGCATAAACAGGTCAAGACTTAAGCCATTGTAGTCAACAGGCTCACCATTAATATAAGGCAAGAACTGTTCTGGAGAATAGATGGTGTGCTGGTGGTTGAGGCGCCTGATCTGACGGGATGGTACAAGAGAGATGATGTCCTTCCAGCGGATGATCAGATTCTTGATGGTATATCTCTGCTTAACTAAATGGCCAAGCCTGCTCATTTCCATCAAAGGTTTCCCCACAGCAGCCTGCTGCTTCTTGACCTCTGCCATCACCTGCGCCAATCCCACTTTCCCAGGCTGTTGGGTGTCAAGAGTCTTCTTGGCCATGAGTTTCAAAGAAGGGGCATAGGCAGATTTCTTCCAGTGACTGAGAAAAAGCAGCACAATGCGCTCTTTTCGGAGGGTGCTAGCCTCCCCAGTGGAAATATGAGAGCCAGTACATTCCGGGGTGTTTCCCTCACAGCTGATTCCAGAGTCAGTGGCATTCTCCGTGTCTCCAGTGTCATGTTCTTCACAGGCCAACAGCTTCTTGCCCTTACAAGTACCTGCTAACAGTGAAGGAGCTGCCTCACAATCTGCCCCAGGTTGCAAAGGCACAGTCTTCAGCTCTGAGAGCAGAAAAGGTTTGCATTGTCCTACCAGATCTTGTTTTTCAAAATGGCCCCTGAGGTCCCTTACAGAGACACCACATTCTAAGATTTCCCTCTTGGCCGTTCCTCCTGAAAAACTGCTTCTCTTGCTTGACTTAGATAGGACCTCCTCTTTATCGCCCTCCTTCTTTGTGCCACTGATGTTGGAGAGCAACAAGGACATGCTCTTGACCACACCAGACATGTGACTGCACCAGGCAGGGAGCTCCTGGCTGTCCTCTTCAGAGCCCTGTTCCAAATACTGACGGTTGACTGTAATATTGACAATGGGAGCAGGGAGAACTGTCTGCAGCTCCTCTGTCAGGCGTCCCAGCTCACTTTCATACTCTTGGCATTTCTTCTTCACCTGTAGCTTCTCAATCTGCTTCTCTAAGTAAAGTAGGTCATCCTCAGTGAGTAGTTCCCCATAGGGACCCAGGATGGCATTGTGAGCCTGGGAGTATTGCCAGTTATCCATCTGTAGGCCACAACTTTCCTTGCCCTAGATAAAGGAAGAGCAGGTGAGTAGACAGAGGAAGCAACCAGAAATTACACAGAATCAAATGATTACTTAAATTCTTAAGTAATGTGCCCCCTTCTCCAGTTTACCCACAATAGAGGTAAGAGGAGCAGATTGATCAGCAGAGTCACAATGTGGGTTCAAGTAGCAGCATTTGTCTCTAAGTCCAGTGCAGAAAGACTTCCTTTTAAAATGATCATCATAGGACTGTGTACTTTCAACTCCACTTTTGGACACCATGGATAATTACTTTAAGACCCCTTCCTGCATGAGAGACTGAGTAAATCCATATAAGTCTAGAACTGGAACTGCCTGAACTCTGATGACCAAATGCTTGTCTAATCTGGACTAAAACCTAATTAATATGCATCGTGGATCACATGGCTTCTAGTTCAAAAACGGCATGGAACAGAGCTCCCATTGCAGGGTGTGATGTCAGGAGATTAAATGTGCAGTTGCGACTATACAAGGAATCAAATTAGTCTTTTGGAGAGAAGTGGTGTTTGAAATCAGTATGGCTGAAATAGCTGAAAACTAGTGAGAAACCAAGGGCCCCCATAACAACACACACAGCAATGTTGGAGCTGAATTGCATGTTGTCTTTCAAGTGAAAACTATAAGCTTCACTATGAATATGAATTAGATTTTAGCCAAGACTAGACAAGTACTTAATTGGCATAGTTCAGACAAAGTGCTAACGAGACCATTCCTCCCCCACCAAATTACCGATCGATAAGAGAGATACTGAGTGAAGAGGGGATTCCATGATTAAACATGCTTCAACTACAAAACTGGATGAAAGAAGGAAAATAAAAGTAGGAGAGGGCAGAATAGTGGCAAAGGTTGTGAGGTTATAGAAAAAAGTAAGAAAATAGAAACAAGGGAAATCAGAAAGCAAATTGATCACCATAATATACAGAACATACAGGTGGAATAAAATGTATTAAAAGATTTATGGCAAGAAGACTTGATCAAGGAAATTAAAAGGTAAAGTAAAATAAGAAATAAGAAAATAATGAAAAATATGCCTATGAAGAGTTAAGGAAAATTGTTGTACAGTGTGGAGATGATATATAACACCTGTAAAGTTGAACATGATAAACAAAAACATACTATCACAATACTGGAGATAAAAAGGGGGGATGTATATACAATATATAGTAGCTTTGTGAAATAAGGAAAAGGAAAGGCCAATGATTTTTAAGGTGACAAGAGAAATAATTGGTATGGGAGTACAAATGTCCCCAATGATTGTTTTGTTGGATGTGGTTAATAATAATCAATTGAAGAGAGAAGAAAAGGAACTGGTGGCAAAGTCAATGCTTGCAAAAAAAAATGGAAAAATAATAAATTAATACTGTACAGAGAAGTGGTATAGAGAAATGTGGAATATGGCAATTAATGATAAATTAACCTGTGAAATTAAGATTAGAAGAGGAATGCTATGTAATGAGCTTTTAAAAATATGGAATTTGTTTTTGGTACATGTGTTTCAAAAAGGGAAGAGGTATAAACTGGAAGAAGAATCAATATACAGTATTAGTGGAGAGAAACTGGGCAATTTGAAATATGAGAATGAAGAACATGAAACTAGTCCTGAGTGTGGGGTTGGTTACACAGAGCTGAGAACTGGGATTGTGTTATAAATTGGCTTGTGGTACTGTAAAATTGTAGTTTTTGTATATGTCTATTTTTTTGTTTAATGAAATTTAAAAAAAACAAATTACCATTTGACATGCATGAACTGTATCATATTTTATTGGTACTGAAATTCCCACCATTCCTGGACTGTAGAGCCATACTACTAGCTAGGGTTAGTCTAGGGGTGGGAACCTCTGGCCTTCCAGATGTTGATGAAATACTAGAAATAGAAATTTGAGTAAAGCAACAAATGGGAGTGGGACATAAACTCCCTTGCCCAGAGTTGTTAGACAGAAACAAATTACCCAAATAATTAACAAAAGCTAGTAATTACTTTGAGATCCACATATCCGGAGACTAATATTCAGCACGACACAGTTACAACAAATGAACACTGTATACTATTGATTCATTGAAATTTACATAGGTGGTGACTCACCAAATCCATTTGTGACTTACTACTGGATTTACCATACATACTCGAATATAAGCCAAGTTTTTCAGCCCTTATGTTTGGCTGAAAGAACACCCTCAGCTTATAGTCAAGTGAATATAGTTCCCGCACTTCTGCTGCTTCCCGAGTGCTTGTCTGCATTGGGGCGGGCAGCGGAGGGCAAGTCCTACCCGTTGGAGAAGGCACCTTAGGTTTATACTTGAGTCAATAAGTTTTTTCCAGTTTTTTGGGAGGGATATTAGGTGCCTCAGCTTATATTCAGGTCGGTTTATACTCGAGTACATTCGGTAATCCAGAGGGAAGTACTGCAGGTAAAAGTACTAAAATCTTAATAAAAGGGATTTTTAAAGGAAGCCAAAAATTTGAACTAGGAGAGACTGTGCTGTAAGCCCTTCCTTTTCTCTTATCTCAACACAGTACCTTCACACCCATCTCTTCGTCGGATACCAGCTGGGCCTCTAATTTCCGCACCATCACCTGCCGCTTCCACTCTGGGATAGAACATCCTCGCTCATCATGTGTAGGCACCAGGGAATCAATGTCTGATGTTCCCAGCTCGTCCAGCACTGATAGGCGTTTCCTTTGTACTATGGTGTTTGGAGTCTCTGTTTTCTCACCCTGCGTAAAGGACAGCTGGATTCGTAAAGGACTTCTTCAGCATTGTGATCAAGAATATATGCTCCAGAATATAACCATGATCAATCTTCAAGACATTAAGATATGTTTGTTCCAAAGTCAGATGAATTAAAGTGGGATCTGAACTAGGAAACTGAAATTTCTTTGGTTGGTTGATCAAAACCCTTTTGAAAAGAGATGTTCTGAGGATTTGGATAAAAGCATAGGTCTTGCAGGGCAACAATAAGCAAAACACAACACAGCATGGGTATGGGTGGCAGAGTATCCCAGTACACGATATAATGGGTGCTTTCACACAACCCCTAAAATCCGCTGCAAAGTGCTCGCAGATGTGGAGCATAAAATTGTTTTCCCATCAGCAGCGGACTTTAAAAAAAATAAAGTACAACCACGCCCACTTAAGCATGACCCAGCACATTTTATAAGTACCTGGTCTCCAGGAGGTAAAATTTTTGTCATTGTTCCAATGCAGATTTTAAAGCAGTGCATGCCTGGCCTTCCTCTGCCTTCTGTTTGTTTTTGTTGCCCCCCCCCCCTTTAACAGACAGGAATCCCTAACAGGCTTCTTGTCCTGCTACAATTAGCTGCTGGCGGAGGTGAGTCTACATTTTTCCTCCTCCCCTCACAGCAGACAGAAGCAATAGAATCAGAGTGCAGGAGGGTGGGAACACAGGAACCAGGACAAAAACCACATGATCTCTGGTTGGGGGGGGGTGTCCGCATTTAAGTTGCCAGTGGATTTTAGTGGTCGTGTGAAACTGCCCATAGAAGGATTATAAAAAGAAGATGAGACAGTCGCTGGAGATCGCTGCTGAACTTACTGAATTTGATAAGAACGTTGTGATCCTCACTTTCTGCAGAGATTTGCTGATCTTTGGCTCAGTTATTGATTTATTGGATTTAGTGGGTTTCGTGATGTTGCAGGTCTTTGAAGCTAAAAGAAAGACAAAACATAGTGAGACCTGCATGTCCTACCCAACAAGTCCATCGTTAATATTACAGTATGAAGCTCTTGGGGACAGGTTAGTATTTTTTTTCTCACTAGGACAAGATAATTTAAGTTTGTGGGACATTCTCTTTCTTTGCCCATCCCCTGACACAGGTCCTGCTCTGTTCTGAAATTTAAATAAAAGCTTGAAAACTAGTAGGAAGAATATAGTCGTGAATTTGATCAAAATTCTCAGTCATGTTTTGCTTACATGTTCACTGTACACCAGAAAGGATTGGGTGATTTTTAGGAATGGTCCTTGGATATTTCTGTCACATTTCAGTTTAGCAGACAAGCTATGCGGAAGACTTTACTCACAGACTGCTTTCTGAAGATTGCTGTTAATGTCTTTCTGCATGCTTGAAGTAGGACTTATATTTGACTGAAGAGGTCTTACTGGGTGCTGTGTCTAAAAATACAAATACATAAGAGCCTGGGAAATAAAATTACCTTTTGTCTTTGTTTAGAATAAACAACAACATTTTCTTGTCTTTTCCCTTTTATGTTATATCAGAGTTCTTGCATGAATAGCAACATGGCTATATGTGAAGAAGTTAGAACCTAGTCTAAAACACAAGACAGCCAATCCTTATTTCCTACTGTAGCACAGATATCATGCATCATTCAAAAATTGTAAAATTAATGTGATATTCTTTTGCTTCACAGGTGAGGTGAGGCTAGAGTCTTAAGCCAAGATGCCATAACAGGATAGAGAAGTTAAACAGCACAACAGTTCCACAGAATAATGTGAATTAAACAATTAAAACCTTTACCTGGCCATGGTCCATGCAGTCTTGTCTAACTGCTGGTGTACAGTGTTCATCTGTTATTTCTGAAGTCCCTCCTTTGGTTTTGATTAGGTGAGCCTCTTGACTCCTAGAATCGCATGGTTTGCTGGCCTATTTGAATGGAGATAGTAGGCATGCGTTAATGAAAAGTCAACTTTTGTTTTTATGGCTAATTGCAAGAAAATATAGATTATATTCTATGGAGGCACTTGGAAGAGGAACATAAAAGTCCATGATGAAATCCTCCTCCCCCCAAAAAAAAGAAAAGAAAAGAAAAGAAAAAATAAAGAAAAATAAAGGAATGTATATGTATGCAGTCACTATTCCGTTGGGCAGAAACACAACACCCACATTGTGATAGTTACTCACAAATAAATTTATTCTATTCCTTCATTTCTTTTAAACAATTTCAATTCTGCTTTCCAAGTTGCATAAGGGATGCTAAGGCAGTTTCCAGTTTAAAAAAGAAGCACATTTTAAGAAATCCAGATGTAATACATTAAATTAAATCTTTAAAATAGCAAGTTAGGAATACAATTTAATTTAAAAGTACATAGCAAGAGGTTAAGAAGATTAAGGAAATGATCAAATGGAGATATTTTACTGCCCTCCTAAAACTAGAAGGGGCAAGGATGAAAAAAAATTCATATAGTTCCACATCCTCAGGGTCACCACCAAAAACACTCATTTTCATGTTTCTCCCAAGAACAGCAAGAATTGCAGGGGCTTATCACATGGAGTGATACAAAGGCACAAAGGCCTACATCCAATTGCTAATCCTGACTACAGTACTGTATACCTATATAGTACTTAATCAGTAGGGTTTACATAGATATTGATAGTTCAGTAGGTCAGAGCACTTAGTTGTAGAATAGAGTTGGGAATTTGAACCCTGCAATGCCACTGAGGGCCAGGCAAAGATCACCCAGAGTGTATATGGAGCTACTGTATATGCCCTGCTACCAAGCTGGATGGAGCGATATATAAATTTAAAGAAATGTGGTAAATAAATAAATAAATACCTGTGTTAAGACATATGAGCAAGCACAGTCCCAAAGCAACTCCAAAAGGAGGGACTAGCAAACCCCTTCTCAGCACTTTATTCCTAGAGAACTCTGAGAGGGTCTCCATAAGTTGGAATCAACTTGAAAGTAGAGAATTAATATTAATTATTGACTATTGGTAGTTGATTTAATGGGTCTAGTTTGGATGGAGCTAGGAGTAAGAATTAGACCAAAACATTTAACACTATACAGTACAGTCTACGATACTCAATTGGAAGTAATATAGCTATTGCCATTTTAGTTCACATGCTCGCTTAGATCTGTACATGCTAGTTGATATCCTGATTCCTGACACTAGATTTGTGTTCTGGTTCTTTGGCTGTACTATCTGTTTGCTGCCTAGTCTCTCATGTGTGGAGGATTTGTTCCAGGGCTGTTTTAGAACACTATCTACAGTAGCTCTTTGGAAGTGACCTGTGCATTTCAATATTGTGGATGCGATTGTTTTATGTCCACATCATCTCTTCAGTGTGTGGCAGGAATTGGATGTGCTGCTTGTTTTATAAAGGTTCACAGTGATATCACTCCTAGCTTACCATACATCCAACAACCAATTTATACACCAGTAACCTGCCTTCGATAAATCTATGAGGTGGGACATAACCTAAAAATAATAAATAAAATTAAAATAAAAATAATAAATTAAAAATAAATTAAAAATTAAAATGATAAATAAAATAAAAATTAAAAATAAAACAACAAAAACCCCTGCCATTTTCCCACTTGTCATACTAACCAAATCAAAACCAAGTGACCTCGGTACAGTGGTACCTTGTATAAAAGAATTAATTTGTTTCAAATGAAATTCTGTTAAGCAAATTTTCCTTTATATAAATTTCCCATAGGAATGCATTGAAAACAGAGTAATCCCTAATCATGACCATTTTTGTGTTGTACAGATTCGCCCCATAGGCGATTCTGTTAAGCAAATTTCCCCTATCTCCAGAGGTTTGTACAGATTTTATGTTATACGAACTGTTTGTTATACGAGGGTCCTCTGTATAAATAAACATGCCTTTGGTCTTAAGCCACTAATTAGTCAATTAAATTAGATTCCATCACCAGCCCATGTTACAAAAACACATATTTTGTTGATGAGAGATCCCATCAGTGAGACCATTCCTCAGAGGAAATCTGAAACAAATTTCCATCCCTCAACATTACTGGTGTTTAGGACATTCAGACATTTGCATTTCTTGAAACCAAGGTAGATTTTACCCACACTTCACAAATCTAACGTCCAAACCCGCACACACCTCAGTTACCACCAGTGGGAGGCCTCACAGACTCCACTGAGAAGAAGCAAACACATAAGAGTCTGGAATTTTTCAAGGAGATACATACCAGTAATACACCTCTGGTCCCTGGGGTGGATCCATTTAGAAAAGAAGAGAAAGGATGTACAAATACTGCTATGCAAGGAGTTTGTACTTAGGAAAAAAACCCTAAAATTTCATAACCAACCACGAAAAGGTACTCATCTTAAAAGAAGGAAAAGCTGGAGAATGGAACCTGTCTAGAGGCAGCCAGAAAACTGTATTATGTGGTAAATGACAACAGAAGAAAGATCGGAGGTCAGGGAGTCACAATTAGCATCCCATTAATATTTGAAGTGCGCGCATCAGGTGGCAGAAGAGTAAAAGGGGACTGGAACCTTTAGTTGTTTGAGACAGCCACTGCTGACTGTCTGAGCACCTTACATTGCCTTCAACGTTCCTTCTTTTTCCACTCATTTCCTAGGATAGATTGCTTTTGAACAGGAATACAGGAGCCTCGTGGCGCAGTGGTTAAATGCCTGTACTGCAGCTGTAACTGTGCTTACGACCTGTGGTTCAATAGCAGGTAGCAGGCTCATGGTTGACTCAGCCTTCCATCCTTCCGAGGTCTGTAAAATGAGTACCCAGCTTGCTGGGGGGTGGGGGGGCAATGTGTAACCTGCATCTGTAATTCAAAAACTGTAAGCTGTCCAGAGACTATTTGAAGTGCTATGGGGCGGTATATAAGCAGAACACTTACAAGGGTCACCAGAGCAAAAAATAAAATAAAAAAATATACTTGATTCCTGGCCGAATCTCAAGGGCTAGAAATCAGCAGAGACATACAAACTACAAAATCCATATGATGCTGGTTCCAACCTGGAACCTTCCTACTAAAAATGAACTAACGAATCCTCCCACATTTCGGTGCAAAAATTTAACCAACAATGTGCCTGTGGTTCTGTAGATGTTGTTTAACCTTCCTTCTTGACCATGTCTTACCAGATCTACCCCAAAGCTGGTACAAACGGTGTAGTGTAAGAATGTGAGTTCACATTCCAAGCTTTAGAAAGATTATTTCAGAAGAGCAGAATAGAGAGAAATGCTGATCAGAATCGGAGCTCCTGCAGAAACTTTCAAGTAAGCAAAACATGTAGTGACATCTGATCATGAAAACTAATGTCTATGCCATGCATAGCATTGCCCTTACATGAATAACTTCTTTCATCACAGCAACCTGCATACATTATATATGGATATAATGGATTAGCAAGGATAGGTTACAAAATGTTAATTTAGCTAAGGGGTTAGAATAAAATAATGAACCACGAGATGAGTGAACTCAGAACAATTACCAGAAGGGATATAACTGCAGGCTCAACCTGCTAGCACTTATCAAAGGAATTAGGTTTTCAAGGCTCGATTTCATTTCCTGAACATGTAACCCTGTCTAATTTTTTTTACTTTATTGGTCATACAAACTCGTCCAAAGTTCTTCAACATTTTACCTTGTTGGTGCTAATAATTCTTTCTTTCTTTCTTCAATTTTTATACCACCTATCTAGTAGCATGTCACCACTCTGAGCTGTTTTACAGCATAAACATTGACCCACCCATCAACAGTTAATCTGAAAAACAATCTCAAAAAGAATCCCTGGCGGTAACATCAATCTAAAACAAGACCAAAAATATGACACAGGCATGAACACTATCCAAAAGGCTTTTCTAAAAACCTGTGTTCTCACTAGCTTCTAGAATGCTATGAGGAAATAGCTTGGGAGACTTCTCGCACCAGGGAGTTCCACAAAGTGGTGGTCACCACTGAGAAGACCCAGTTCCTGAACATAGGTTTCTGGGCCTCCCTTGATTTTGATGGCAGAACAGGTGACAGAAAAGGAAAGTTGTGATCAACTGTGTCCTTTCCGACAATGTTAACCTTTTGGCTTTAGGGCCGAAGTCCTATGGCAGTTCTTTTTACCTTTCTGGAGTTTATTAGGAGCATGTTTGATTTTGTGATTGAAACTCAGGGCTTATGTATGTACAAGATTTCTTTAAGACTGGTTTCTGAAACATGAAATAATGCCTCAGTCATATCTCTCCAACACTACTTAGGAGCCTTGTGGAGCAGTGGTTAAATGCCTGTACTGCAGCTAAAACTGTGCTCACGACGTGGGGTTCAATCTCGAGTAGCAGGCTCACGGTTGACTCAGCCTTCCATCCTTCCGAGGTCAGTAAATTGAGTACTCAGCTTGCTGTGTGTGTGTGTGTGTGCAATGTGTATCCTGCATAATTATACTGCAAACCGCCCAGAGAGTACTTGAAGCACTATAGGGCGGTATATAAGCAGAACACTTTTTGCTTTTGCTTTGCTTTCAAACTTAATGAAATGCTATATAATGTCTTTTGGCTGTGCTGATTATTCTCAGAAACCACACATTTAAAACAAAAACCACCAAGAGACAGACAAATCAGATTTCACTTTTTGTTGTTTTCATGTGTTTCTATAATTCTAAACAAAAGTTGACACAACATATACAACAAGTGGTGGCAAACCTTCAGCACTACAGATGTTTTGGACCACAACTCCCAGAATTCCAAGCCTGGATTGCCATTAACAAAGGACTGTGGGAGTTGTGGTCCAAAACATCTGGAGTGCCGAAGGTTCATCACCACTGACACACACTGTATGTTTCTAAGAAAACAATGGAGACACGTGCTTCTAATTTATTCTATTCTAAAATATGTCTAATATGATATACGTATACGTAGAACTATTTGCTGGAATCTTAAAATTCAGGGAGATGCAAATTTTGAAAGCTACCTACATTTGCATCCATACATCGCTTGGGTAGTACAAACCTTGAAAATCATATTGAAATTAGGAGGACAGACTCAGAGACAGCTATCCCTGCTTGTGTCTCCTTAAAAGGTTATAGTGTGGCATGTGTGGAATCAAACTTCACTAAATGTATTAACTGGAACCCAATTTTACAAAACGTATGCCATAATATCCACTAGTTTTTAAGACTGACCGGACAGTCTAGTACTATCTAGACCAGTATGTTTCCAGTGTGGTGTAGTAGGTAGAGAGGTGGAATAGGACTCTGGACAATAGGGTTCAAATCCCCACTCAGCCATGCAAACTGACTGGGTGAGTGGAACTGGTAAAACTACTCCTTAAGTATCTCAGTTATCTTGAAAGCCCTATTAAGGTTTCTATAAGTCAGTTCTGATGTGACATGACAGAACACACACACACACACACACACACACATTCATACCATCACCAGTATGGCCAATGGTCTGGAATTACAGGAATCCAAGGGTAGGCTAGAAGATGTAGCCTAGAACATCTAAGAAGGCATTGGTTTGCATTCTCCTGGCTTTAGATGCCACAGACTTCTCCTTTGTTTTTAAATCTAAAACAGGTGCTTATAAATCAATCAATCATCTGGAAGTTATTATGAACACCTCAGTTTCATGAAGATTTCAGGACAATTGGCAGAAGTGCGTTGATGACAATATCTAACAAAAACATCAACTCCTCCATGAAATATTAGAATGCCAAAGGAGACCATGATATCTCTTTATATGGAGATAGTCCAAGTCTGGCTGGGCAAGATGCTTTCAAATATGCTTTAAATATAGAGTTCTAAGTTATGGACTGAAGTTGGAGATGAACCTCTGACAGAGTTCCAGCTCCACTATTTTCATTTCTAATTAAAAAATAATTTTGCAGAAAAAAGAGGGATAACTGCATAGGAATGTACATGTTCCACACCCGATGAAAAAAAATGCTTCCCATCTTGAGCTCCAAACACATCTCATAAATGTACCGGTAAATAGTACATGATCGATGCTGCAGCAAAGTCTCTGTGCAAAGAGGAAACAAGATAAAACCACGTATGTCAAAGGAGCCGAGAAGAACATGTAATTCTAGCTAGGATGTTAGTGAACAAAGTCTGTCTCAGTGTTGGTAACTTTGTGCAGAAAAACTAATTAAAGAAAAGACAGAACAAGAGGTCTGCAAATGCCTAACAAGGAACAGAGATGGCTGTTCTACCATGCATGATCTTATATCTATACGAGCTAAGAACAACAGTTTAATGACTGAAACATTATCTATGCAATCTATTGCTGATGCACAAAGGATATAATATAGCTATGGTCTAATCTGGAAAGAAAAATTAAAGAAACTATGGACTAACAAATCTATTGGGAAATAGCTTTGTGTGACACCTGGAAAGTTTCTGTCCCTAGCACTTCCAGCCATAAGGCAACAAATCCATTTTCTATGCATTGATAGATTTGTTTATTTATTTAGTATGTGATTTTAAAAAGAGAATAATTGGTGTGAAAAGACAACAAGGTTATAAATGGATAATCATGTCCGTTGAATCCACCATAACATTATGTGAAAGGTGGTATTGCCCATTTGGAAATCCAGACCTGGAACCACCCATATAACAACACTCTGCTCTCTTTTTAGTGTTCTGTTCAACAAAGTATGGGAACAAATGGGAAAACATATAGTGCCAACAGAGGCATGTGACCTCTGTTGTTTACAGCAATGATAAATGGATGAGAAAAATAATACTTTACATTTAACTATGAAAATGTATACCCACAGCCTTCAGCTGTGACCAAGTGGATCCAGCCAGTTAATTGTCAAAGCATTATTAGCTTGAACTGAGCTCCAAAAATGAAGAAAAGGCTGCGTCAGTTTTGAAATTTAAAGTAACCTTATGTATTTTTAGAAACACTACCCTAAGCTAATGAGGGCAATCAAGCCATATCTGGCATTAGTGTTGCCACTGGATCCCAGTTTGTTAAGTGCCAGAGCAGACTGCATCACAGCTGGTAGGATGAGGTCAATATTGTTTAATGAAGTCTAGATTAAATATGTAATGTTGCAAACGACACTCGTCCCTCTCCAAGAAAATCTGTCTGCCAATGAATTCATGTAGAAATCTGCCCTTTTCATATGAACCAAATCAATTGTGCATCATGTCATGCTAAAATTTACTGAAAACAAGTAAATACGTCTGGTCTCCAAAGTCAGACTTGTTTGAAGGATAGATATGTGCTATTAAATTGTTTTGCTTGGAACACTAAGGACATATACAGGCAAGATAGCAGCTGCAGAATTGGAAGGCAATAAAATATTAGCTCTCTAATACTTCCTTTTTGAAACCTCTGGGTTTAAACAATAATTTTCCAAATAAACAGTATTCCCATCTCCCCCTTTACCATTATCTGACACAAGCAAGCTGATATGCAGCTTCCAGAGTTATAAAAACCATATGGTAAGAAAAACTGCTAGACACTTATTGCTGGTTCTAGTTACTATATCTTTTTGCTGGTCTAAGAAAACTCATGCCAAATTTGCATGGTATCATTAAAGTTCAGTTTTACAACATGGACTTAATTATGGTAGGAACATATCTGATGTGCTTTCTTTCAGAGATGGAACAACATCACTTTGGGATCCTTTTGCCCTGACAGTGTTTGTATTCAAGATCTGAAGAGGAACAGTTAGTGCTCCTTCTGTTATGGCCCATAACTGGGCAACAGTGTTTTAATTAGTTATTGCCAAGGAGTGTGCTGGAGATATATATTTTTGCCATGAATATTTTACTGGGAAACTGAGTGATAACAGAGAGCTCTGGTTTCAGAAGGACCCATTCCAAATCACAGGCTATGGCAAGGATTTAGTTGGCTTTGTTCACTGAAACCTAAGAGCGTGATTAGGATTGCAAAGCAAGCTTCTCAAGTTCACCCGGCTGCCAACTTGATGCCCTGCAATGCTTCCCTCTTACTGAGAAAGAACCTCTGCTATGGAAACATGAACAGCAAGGTGCTCCACCAAAGTCTCTCCTCCAAGATGAAGCAGCTCACGCAACTCAACTCTAGGCTTCTTATCTCCTTCCACTGGGCCACCTGCTAATTGCTTTCTAGGGTCCGTGTCCTATGAGTAGCAGAAGCAGCCCGTCGGTGCTCACAACATCCTTGCCCGGTTGTTACCCAGTGTGCCAGAGATGGGCAGAGGTGAAAAGTTTCCACTCTGCTTAACAGCAAGCCAAAAATAGCTGGGAAGGCAGTGGGGGCACAGATAGAATTCCTCCTGCAGTGCTGCAACAGGGGCCTGGCGTCTCACTCCAGAATTTAGCTGCTGCTCTTCAGCTACTTCTCAATGAGCTATCTCTTTTTCCATAAGCCGTGCTTCAGTACAAGCAAATCAGCAAGGCAAGGCAATGGTTTCATGGAGAGAGGTATCAGGTGGACAGAGAGGGTGGTCCCACACTTGGAACCATCTAAGATAATACTATATCTAGAAAATATCAGGGAGCAGAAAGACGATTTTACAGCTGGAGTTTATATTGTTCCAGTCTTATTTTTTTCTTTTCTTTTCTCTTCTTTTAAAAGGATGTCTCATTTCACCCTCTAGCCATGAAGCTTAATATTCTGGAAATCACCTAAATATACTTGTTCCTTAATGGCTTGTTTTGGGGGCTGTTCCCTCTCCCCCCCAAAAAAACTGGCCACATGTGACATGTGTTTTTCTGCAATCCTTTGCTTTTCCAAGGCAAAGGATTTCCTCTGAAAACCTCTTTTGGCTAAAGAGCCACTGAAACTCAACACCACGGTTTGCTTAGAATATGCATTTTGCTGTTCCTGTAGAGCAGTGGTTCTCAACCTGTGGGTCCTCAGATATCCCTGGACTGCAACTCCCAGAAGCCTCCACCACTCGCTGTGCTGGAAGAGATTTCTGGGAGTTGCAGTCCAAGGACATCTGGGGACCCACAGGTTGAGAACCATTGCTATAGAGTCATGTTAACCAACCTGCAATCCAGTGCCAGCCTCCATGACTACCATCACGTCCTGCTCCAAATGGCAAGCACTTCCCAGTGACGAAACTCCACAAAGCTGTCCATATTCAAGACATGTCCTTCCTTGTCAAAGAACATTTCTTGTGCATTTCCACTCATATGGCCTATCTACCATGTGCATGATCCATAGTGTTCCTTTGAAAATAGTGTTGAAAAAGAAGTGCACGATAGCTCAGGAGTTCACGTGTCTGGCTATGGAGCCAGCGGTTAAAAGAGTTCAGTTCCCCCACTGTGCCTCCTTGACAGCATTTGGACCTGGTCGTCCATAGAGTCCCTTCCAGCTCTGCAGTTTAAAGATGTTTAAAATATACAATATGTAGTGCTGTTAATTGGCACTTGCAATCCCTTTTCTAACGACTAACAGAATATGGCTTATATGGCTCTATTAATAACATACAATTATTTTTAGTTATTTTTAGCATTAAATTTTGCTTTCAGTTGATATTTGATTTTCTAGATATTCTCACTGGTTAATTATTTATTATAGTGATGTCAGGAAGTTGGGTCATGGCAACTGGACTTCTTTTCTTGAGAGATTGAAACTTTTGCTGCTCATCCAAACTGCACTGTCTGGATGAGCAGCGAAATGTTTCAATCTCTTAAGAAAATAAATCCAGTTGCCATGACCCAACTTCCAGATCAACTCATCTGGATGACTGAGAATCTTCACATAGTGATGAGTTACATGCACTTCCTTCCTTCCTTCCATAACATTTCCAAAAGTATTTATTTCCATTTTTAAAATGGGGTGCAACATTTGGAAAACGAACATAAAACCTTCCTCATAACATGGATTGGTCATCTTTCCTCCTGGGATGGCATACTTCCTCAAGGCTTTGGGCCTGCAATGCATGACCATTTACCTGCAAGGTCTGATGAGGAAAATAAGGTTTATATATCAAAAGATAACCCTTCAGTTACCAGTTTCTCTGCTTCCTGCAAGTAACAGGCACACTGCCTGTGTCCGTTGTATTCTGCAAGGTCCTGTGCAGTGTAACCATCCACATCACGGATGCTTGGGTCAACGTGGTGGGAGATCAGTGTTTGACAGCACTGCAAATGAATACAGAAACACCCGTTTTCATCCAGATTCACACAACTCACTTATATACATTTAATCCAGGAAATATCCCCTGCGTACTTTCTGGACAAGGACGTTGGATCAATGGGGCAGGGAAGAGTCCATGCTTGGGGAGATACTGGCCAGACACTAAGTTCTGAGGAGGCTATTCTTTCCTACCTAAGCTGTCCTCCACCATATACAGTATTAGTAAATACCTCCAAATGTCCATTCTCTGCTGCATCATGAAGAGGGGTTCCTCCCCAATGGTCCAGCACAATCTCAGCCCCCATCAGGAGAAGTCTGTCAGCAATGGCAGCGTGTCCCTCTCTGGCAGCAAAGTGGAGGGCAGTGGCTCCTTCTGCATCTTGTGCTGCAAGCCCGATATCAGTGAATGTTCCCTACGCAAAAGGAAAGAGGAAGAGAATCCTCACACAAAATCATTGCTGCCTTTTTCCGGCAAGTGTTGTTTCATTCACTTGGTACACTTTATCACAAAAATGGCAGGTTAAAACAAAACCAGAGATTTAAAATAGAAACACCCAGAATGCCAGTAATTTGTTTTCCATACACAACTTCCTCAAATATACAAACTGCAGCAGGGGTTTGCAATGGCATGTGAACGACAAGTGAGACAGATAAACACTCCGGGTGGAATGCAGGGTTCTCATAACAATGATCTAGAATTACTTTCTGTCCGTCTTCAATGACCTCCTTTTGTTTCCTATTGGCTTGACCTGTTATGTATTATCCATCTATTGACTTTTGACTTGCTTGTAATTTTGAACTCTCAGTGTTTTTCGTAAACCTTTGTTTCCCTAACAACCAAGTTGTTATAATTTAGGGGGTCAGCAAAAAGTGTCATGTGGGCTGCATTTATCCCTCAAGGCTCCCAGTGTAGGTCACCTGGACCTCCAAGGACCACAGGCTCACCCAATTTAAAAGGTAATGTCAAAATATATCCCGGTTCTTACTGAAGTGGCAGGAGACAGCCCTATTACCCACTATGCTTTCAAAATGTTTTTGCTTTTTCTAAAATGGCCACTAAATTCATCAGAGTTTTCTCCAGTTTAAAAACAACAACCACAAATTAAAATTGTTAGAGTAATTGATGGGACATGAGACAATGATTTGTCTGGTGTTATTTATTTTGACTTTGACTAGTTCAAAATACAGTGTCAAAGGGATGGTTCTTCCTCAGTATGAGGCAAAGAGACAATGGATCTAGATGACTCTTGAGAGACCTACGGCATATCATCCATCACGTTGCCTCAGTTACAAAAACTCTTTTTCATAACAATCAACATTATTTATATTAAACTTTAGTGGCACTTTCAAACCATGGGTAAGACTGCCAACTGCAAAATATGCAGACACTGCATATAGTTTTTAACCAAGAAAGTGCCAGAGAAAATAGAAAAGAACATTGTTTTCAGGAAAAGCTGGTAGAAACATCTGCTGAGCCTCAGAAGAAACTCTCTGCTGCTATGCCAGAGGAGTTTAAGGCCACTGGATTCAATAAGGACATAAGAACATACGAAGAGCCATGATGGATCAGAACAAGGGCCCATCTAGTCCAGTTTCCTGTATCTCACAATGGCCCCACCAAATGCGTCTGGGAGTGTACAAGACTAGGTATCTATCTCCTGATACCGCTCCCCTGCATCTAGCCTTCGAAGTACCCTGGTTTTAAGCCTGGAGATTACACATTCCCCATCATGGCTTGCAACCTGTGATTGCAATCTGTCCAATACCCTTTTGAAGGCATCCAGACCACATGCCATCACCATATCCTGTGGCAGGGAGTTCCGCAGACTAACAACACGCTGGGGAAAGACGTATTTGTCTGTTCTCACTCTCCCAACCCTCACTTTGAGTGGATATCCCCTAGTTCTGGTATTTTGTGGGAGGGAGAAGAGCGTCCCTCTACCCACTTTACTCATGCCCTGCATCATTTTATACGCCTCATTCATATCCCCCTTCAGGCACCTTTTTTTCCACACTAAAGAGCCCCAAATGAGCCTTTCCTCATAAGGGAGGTGCCCCAGCCCAGTAATCTTTTAGTCACTCTCTTCTGCACCTTTTCCAGTTCCACTATGTCTTTTTTGAGATGCGGTGACCAGAATTGTACACAATACTCCAGGTGCGGCCTTGCTATCATTTTGTACAATAATAATAACATTTGAACTGCAGAGCTGGAAGGGATCCTAAGGAAGGGATCCCTCGGTCCAGCCCCAATCAAGGCGGCACAGTGGAGAGTTCAATCCCCAGCCTGCGGCTCTGCACCCAGAGACCTAAGCCAATGAGCCATCCAGCAGTTGCTAAAATATTCTTGGGCATAGCATAACAATCATTACAACTCTGATGGGAGGCTACTTTAATTGTAAAAATGCAGGTTTACCAGCCAGATGACAACAGCATAATGACCACCACAAGCAGCTGCATGTAGCACGGTCATGCCATCATGTGCTCTCAGATGCACATCAGCTTCGCAGTCCTTTACCAGGAACTGGACGATGTGAAGGTGACCCTCCTGGCAGGCAAGGTACAGTGGGGTGGCTCCACTCCGAGTCTGCTTGTTCACACAGCTGTTGAAGAAGAGGAATGAGCCCACATTTTAGAAGTTATAACAGGGCTCAGCCATTTTCTTAACATGTATTTATGTCCTTAGAGCATTTACGCCCTGGCCTTCAGAATAATTCTCAGAGCAGCCTACAATGAAATACAGTGGACCCTCGTATAACAAGCAGTTTGTGTGTGTCTTGTGTCGTTACAGTCATTACCGACTCTTCGTGACTCCATATCCATGGAGTTTTCTTGGCAGGAATACTGGAGTGGTTTGCCAGTTCCTGCTCCAGGCGCCTACAGCACCTGGTATTCCTTGGAGGTCTCCCATCCAAGTACTAACCAGGGCCGACCCTGCCTAGCTTCCGAAATCAGGTGAGATCGGATGTGCTTAGGGCATCTAGGCACAACAAGCAGTTTGTTTAACAGAAAATCCGCTTTAAGGAAAAAATATTCCGGAGATAGGAGGAAATTGCTTAACAGAATCGCAATTAGGGATTAAACAGTTTTCAATGCATTCCTATGGGAAATTTGTACAAAGGAAAATTTGCTTAACAGAATTTCATTTGGAACAAATACATTCCTTTATACAAGGTGCCACTGTATAGGCAACAATAAAAATCTGGTGTACGATTTAAAAAAGGAAGCAAAGCAACAAGTGAAGGAGAAGCGTATCACAGAGATAAACTTCCTAAGGAAGTGGCCAGGTGACCTGTCTTTTAAGATGGTGGTCCCCAACTTTGAGTCCCCAGATGTTCTTGGGCTACAACTCCCAGGAATCCTGGCTAGCACAGCATGCTAGTCCGAGAACATCTGGGGATCCAGGGCTGGAGACCACTGCTTTTGGCTGTCACCACACTTACCAAGCAGAGTATTTGTGACAGCAAAGGATCCCAGTGGAGTGCCTCTGAAGATATCTTTATGGAAAGGTGGGGAAGCT
This sequence comes from Phrynocephalus versicolor, assembly GCA_023846285.1. Taxonomy (NCBI): domain Eukaryota; kingdom Metazoa; phylum Chordata; class Lepidosauria; order Squamata; family Agamidae; genus Phrynocephalus; species Phrynocephalus versicolor. The sequence continues at coordinate 20,458,485 of JAHTLZ010000379.1, read as the reverse complement.
GTGATGATGCCCAGCACATTCCTGTCAACTACAGTCAGTATAACCAATGGGAAGGATAGCAAGAGTTACAGTGCAACAACATCTGCTGGGCTACACAGTGCATAGCCCTTTAAACCATATGAGGGCTTATACAGAGAAAAATTAGTAGAATATCATTTAGATTTCAGCAGACAGGCCTAACAGGTCAAAAGCCAATGTAAAATTATGCATCCTCTGAGCCTGTTACCACAGCCATAATAAACCAGCAGAGGGATTGATTCTTTTTTGGCTTTGGCTAAAGTTATGTGGACTTTAGCCCAATTCCAAATGTTTTGTGCCAGTGTGTGTGTTACCACCACCACCACTGCACTGCATCAGGCTCCCTTTGTCTACTATCACTGTCATCTCCATCTCTTTGAACAGGTGGGTCTGCTTGCCAGGATGGGGGCGGCGGTGGGGAGAATGGAAAAGGGAGGCAGAGAACAATGAGAGGAAAAGAGGTGGCCGGGAAATAAGGGGCAATGAGTAAGGATAGGAGATCACAGGGACAGGTGACTGAGGTGATTGGACAGGGAGGGAGTGATTAGTGGGGAAGAGTGAGTGGGTGGACAAGTGAGCGAGTGAACAGGGGCAACCAGGAAGGTGAAGGGACAATTGGGTAGATGATTAGGTGGCTGCCAACTTTTTCAACAACTCCGGCCTTTTTATTTTTTAAAATATAAAATTCCTGCTATCTGGTATAGCGCTGCATCAAATAGCAGGAAGTTTTTTGAAAAAACTGATGGGGCCTTCAGATATTTCAATAAATCAATTCCAAGCACGACAAGACTCAAACTAAGCTAGGTTGCCCCTAGTCTTCAAAAATGTACAGTATATTAGATGCAAGGTAAGGAGATCTTGGAAATGTAACTTTTTGGAATATGAAAAAGCTATGCTGCCTGTTGGCTTTTGGGAGTTGTGCACCCTCAAAGTAAATCTGTGAGACTCTGAGTACTGTAATTCCAATCTGTTATCAGCTAATGACTCCCAATGTGATAATGAGAACTCACCGATGCTGTGAGAGACAAATATCAATCTGTCTCTCAAATCCAAAATTTACAGGACAATCATCCACTCTATGGCACTGTATGGCCACAGAGGGCTGGAAAACAGCAATGGGTGTAGAGAGAGGTCTTTAGGCCATGGAAATGCATATGCTCTGATGGAGGTCAGATACTTGACCATATCACAAATCAGGTACGTGGGCAACCAAAACAGAGATGGCAGGACACTGTCAATAAACACATGCAAATTATCACACACACACACACCAAGACGTGGTTGATTGGGCAAAGTGGCATTTCAGGATCTGAAAAGCGGAACTGTCACCTGCAGGAAAATGCTAGGAAGAAGACTGACATGTTTATGTTGTCAACTACCTTGCAAACACTGGAGTCTTGAAAGGTGGCTAAAAATATAATAAGGAAACAAAGTCTATAAATACTGGCCAGAATTTATGAAATCCTAAATGGTGTGGACAAAGTAGATAAGGAAAAACTGTTTTCCCTATCGCACAACACTAGAACTAGGGGGCACTCCATGAAACTTTTGGGTGCTTATCTCAAACAAATAAGATAAAGTATTTTTCCACCCAGAGGATCACTGGTATAGGGAACTCCCTGCCAGAAGAAGTGGTGACAGCTGTCAGCATTGATAGCTTTAAGAAAGGATTAGACAAGTTCATGGAGGACAAGGGTATCAATGGCTATCATTATGGATGCCTAAGGACAACCTCCGGGCTGTCCTTAGGTATCCATAAGGACGTTGGATTGGAGAGATAGGCAGGATATCTCTCAATGCCATTTGCAGGGAATCGTAAGCAGGTGAAGACATCTGCTTGGGAATACTCTGAAGCAAATGGTGAGCCACTGTGTGAGACAGAATGCTGCACCGGATAGGCTGTGGTCTGCTCCAGCAAGGCTGTTCTTATGTTCTTATGTAATCCTACTGAGGATTTACATCAGTTATCTCTAATATAATAAATTGCAGCAGTAAGTTGGCGCTGATTAACAAGTTGACACTCTTGTTTCTAGTCAAACATGAAGTTACATGACTGGCCAAGCGTAGGGTCAGTTTCTGGCCTCACTGTAAGGAGCTGGGAAGGAGCAGTCTACTGCGGAATGTAAGAGCTCTGGGACAGATGGTTGTGGAGGATGTTTCTGGAAACACTATACTCTTCAATAGAGATCAGGAATGCTTCCCTTCTGCCTTCTCAATAAACAAGTACAAGTGGCAGCTGGAAATGCGAGGCAATGGAAACAAAACACCAAGAGTCTTCTACTCTTATACCCTCTTTGCTATGTGGTTTCATCATTCATGTGGTTATTTTCACTGCTTTTTCTCCTTATGAATATATGCAACTGCATAAGAAAGTATAATTTTTTTTGTTTTCTTGATTGTTTTTGGTGATATATACACCTTGCCATTTGACACCACAAGCCCAAGACATCAGGCATGGGCTTCCTTCCTTTTATCTGTCTTACAAGAACCCTTTGAGGTAGGTTACAGTGACAGAGAGGCCAAAAATCATTCCGTAAATTTCATACCTGAATAAAAATTTGAATTCAGGTCTCAAACCAAAGAATGCATGCTAGGTGTGTGACGGTCCTGCCAAAAGTTACTTTGGTCTAGAACATTCTGGGAATGGTTCTGTGTGGCTGCAAGACTTCCTGATACAGTATGTACATGCAAAGAACCCATGAAGGAGAGCAACAAACAAAAAAAATTCCTTTACTCCAGATACAGAATCCAGCTGGACTGGTAGATGGGTTTCTCTAGCCAACAAGACTATCATCTGCTACACCTGAAGACTGCAGATTAGTTTACAGGATTTGTTTTAGGATTGGCTCATTCTGCTTACTGGTAGGCTTGATCCTAGTTGGACTGAACCTCCAGGAGGCCCCAAGGGGTTTCTGGGACTTCTTGTCCAACATACAGTATCTGGTGTGTGAAGGCTACTCACCACTACTTGGGTTTGCTCCATGTATAATTGTCCAAGTCTGTGTGAGCAGTACAACTGGGGAAATGACATTGATTGAGTGTCATGTGCTCTGAAAAGTAGCACACTCTGATTTTACCTACCTGAGATCTGCAGCAAGCAGCACTTTCAGGCACGTGAGATGTCCCTTTGCTGCTGCGTAATGAGCCGGCACTGCTCCTTCATGTGTTTCCACTGCAGTGTCAAAGCCTGCCTGGACCAGCCATTCAACAGCTTCTGGATGACCAAAGCGAGCGGCTAAATGGAGTGGAGAAGCCCCCGAGGCATCTTGCTCCTGAGGAGAAAATGACAAGCAGTTTAGGACAGATGTCGCTGCTTTTCCATTTTAACTAAATCCACCAACCCCACTTGTAGTGTCAACAGACAGACCACTCAATATGGTCTCCCTACAACAGGTTCAGTACAGTGGATTTTCATCTGCATAATCCCACTCACATTCATGCAATCGTCATATTCCTTTTTGAATAGTAAGTTGGGTAGAAGTGTGAAGTGGCCCAACATGCATGCTAAAATACACACAAAGGCATATTTATCTATGCAGCAGCTATAACCTATCAATTACCTTGCCCCATGACATCACCATTCCTCCTTCACCAATTCATCTCCACATATGTTAGCACCATCACTAGCAACAGCAGGAGGCAACTCTCTCTGTGTTGGGATGATCCACCAGAATTCATATTACCAACATTAATAAAAATAATCGAATTATAACAAGTGTGCTGAGGACTGAGGTGTCTCTGTGGAATGACCTAGAATAGATCTATAGTTTCCAGCCTTGGATTGTAAACTATATATTGTTTGCCCACAAATAACACAATCCCTTTTCATAGGCCATGTCAACAGCAAGAGCTGCAGCCTGAGAACCTAAGGTGATACAAGGGAACCATTGGCCTAATGCAGTGTACAGTGACCCCCCGCCTATCGTGGGGGTTAGGGGCCTGACCCGAGCCGCAATATGTGGATGCAGGTCAGGTTGGGCCTGCGGGGCCTAGCTGGGCCTCTTGTACTTAACCCCAGCCTGGCGCTGCCCTGAACGGGACTGCGAGGGCCTTCCCAGGCCTTCTGGAGGCCCCCAAAGGGCCTTCCTGAGAACTGGAAGTGACTTCTGGTAAACTGGAAATGACTTCCAGATCGCCAAAAATCATTTCTGAGGCCTCTGACAGGACTAGAAGGGCCCTTGAAGCCTCAGAAATGATTTTCGGTGATCCGGAGCTCACTTCTGCTTTACCCTAAGTGGCTTCTGGTTTGCAGGAATGCCGTTTTGGGGCCTCCAGAAGGCTCGGGAAGGCCCTCACCGGCCCATTCAGGGCAGCACCAGTCCTGGGGTAAGTATGGGAGGACTGAAACAGGCCTTTCCCCCCTTACCCCAGGAGGCCTTTTATTATATACTGTGGTCCCACGATATAGCAGGACTGCAGTATATGAACTGCGAAAGGGCAGGGGACCACTGTGTCTTTTTTTCAATCGAATGACCTCTACATGTATGGCAGCGCTGCCATACAGCTTTCAATGATTCACCTCCAATATTTAGTGAATACACAGATGACAGAACAGGCTTCCTCAAGTAATTAGAGTATCTGATTGTGAGAGGATAAATGTTTTACACCTACTGTCATTTGCAAATAAGCTGGGTTTTGTTCCTGGTCATTGGGAGCTAAGCCCAGGCTTTGTTCAGCAGTCTGAACAAGGCCTGAATCAAGTCTCTCAGACACTTTCCAGTTCTAATGTCAGGTTATTTGTAACACGTGGTTTGGCTTTGACTCAAGAGCCTTCAGCTGAACTGGTACTGGAGGGAAGCAAGCATTTTCCTGCATATACCCGCTCCGTGCTCTCAGCAAGGGAATGAACAAGTGATAAAACATTCTAACATGCTTTATCTAGAGCAGGGGTCCTCAAAGTTTTCAAACAACGGGACGGTCCACCACGCTCCAGGCACCACTGGGGGCCAGACCACAGTGGGTGGGGGGAGCGGGGGACCTTGCCGTAGCCCTCCCACTCTAAATGCCCCACTAGCCAGCATGCTGATCATCTGGGCGGTAGTTGGGGGGAGTGGGAGAAGTGACAGCCCACTGCTTTGAACTGCCTCAGCAATAGAAGCAGCTACAGAGTCTGGCTTGCTCACAAAACAGGGGTAGGTGGAGGGGTTGCAATTGGTCCTGGGGGCCGGATTCAGAACCTTGAAGGGCCGCATCCGGCCCCGGGCCCTTAGGTTGAAGACCCCTGATCTAGAGGGTAACATCTAGAAGTAGGAAGATCAACACAAGTTTTGATATGCTTTCCTTGTGCTTATTTATCTAGCTTCTTCTGATGCCTGTTGCCTATATAATCAGAGATGAAGCTCATCTCCACTCTGTAATTTTACTGTATTTGAAAGCCAGTTTCCCAACTCTAAGCCTTGGCCAAAATGAGGTATCTACCTCACTTTTAATGCCACAAAAGAGCAAAAATAGTCAACTATTTGCCTTATGATTTCTACTGTAGAGGGGATTGTAGGGTTTTCTGCATCAGCTGTTGAGCTAGCCCACTTAGCCCTTGCTCCCAGAGTGACCCCCCTGCTTAGCTTCAGGGATCAAAAGGACTTCGGTTAGCTCTGATCCAGCCTAACAGAGATCAATAGCAATAGGAGCTGGATTCTCAGAATCCGGGGCAGTAGAGACAGGTGACAAGCTTACTGCCCGTTCCAGTGGTGTCCAAAGAATGCTATCCTACTCTCTGCTCTCTGACACTTCTGTTTAGAGATGGGCACGACTAGGGAAAATGACGTTTTCGAGTTGTCGTGTGTCGGAGGCAGCCTGTTTCGGCTCGTTTCCGTTTTTCGCGAAAATTCGCAAAAATTAGTCGGTTCGTTTTTTCGTTTTTTCGTTGTCGTTAGTACTGGTTTGGGGGGGTAGCGGGCTCCTGGAGGCAGCTGCAGGAGTCAGCCAGAGCCACAAGTGACGGACTGGCAGACTCTTTGCACGTGCTGCGTTTCACGTACTTGCATGTAGTGCAATGCAAGTAGATCTGGCTTAGGGTTAAGATGGGTTAGCGCAAGGGCTAGGTAGGGTTAGGCTAGTGACAGGTGAGGTTAGGGTGAGTATTGGGGTGCACCTCTGGGTGCCTCTCTGACCCACTTAGAAGGACAGTGTACTGGCGTATGGGTTAGGCTTAGGCTTAGGGTTCAGGTTCGGGCTACGATTAGTGGGCTGTTTATGCCCGATTGGCACATCCCAGAAGTCTCTGTGGTCAACCTGGCCAAGTGGCCTTGCGACTGGTGGAAAATTTGCATGTTCCACTCTCATGGGCGAGCCCATCATTGCGAATGCACAGGTGTAAATAAAATAAAATAAAATAAAATAAAATAAAATCAACGGAGACTTTTTTTGCAAGACAAACCCACTGCTGCTACTGTAAAAATTCAAGCATTTAAAATAGCTAATTTTTGCATGTTTCTGTGGTGCTTTGGTGGGGTTTTGGACCACGATTTAAAAATAATATTGCGGTTGGCATTTTGGATCCCCCCGCCCGCACACCGCATGGCAAAGGCAGACGAGACGATTCCCCCCCCGCCTGGTACCAGCAGCGCAGCAGTAGCAGTAGCCAAGGAGAGGGGGGCGAGGAAACCCCCACCCCACCCCAAAAAAAACACCCTTCTGGCCTGGTAGGTGCCCTCAGACAGTTTTCGCCTGCTTTTAGGGCCGGGAATCGGGTTTTTTTTACTTTTAAAAACTTTTTTTCTGTGCCGCTTGGCATCGCGCGATCGCGCGATGCAAGTAACGAGCACGACAAATCAAACCAAAATTGTTCGTTCGTCGGTTCGAGCTCGAAGTCTGGGGCAGTAATTCCCGTTACCGTTTCCGTAGAGTAACGGAACCGAGTAACGGAAACGGAAACGGGAATACCGCTAAGTCGTGCCCATCTCTACTTCTGTTCTACAATTGGAGACAGCTACTATGGCAGACTCAGCATACAGTGACAGAGTGCCCATGGAAGATGCAGTGCACCTTTTAGGACAGAGCAGCACAGCGTACACTTCTAAGTGCGCAAGGCACCTGATGAGGAATGAGACACCAGTACCTCTTGGGTGAAGAAGGTTAAATGCTACTGACAGTCCAAGCTGAAGGGCGCTTTGGAAACAGGGATTTCAGGCATTCTCACTTCATCCAGAAGCAAGGATGCAGACAAAAACACCACATGTACACTTGGACCAGCTACACGAAACTTCCACCTCATATTTGCCAGGTAGCCACCTTACCTGCCTGCTGTACCCTCCATCTTTGATCAGCCACTGCAGTTCTGCCAAGTTGCCCATGGCTGCTGCGTCATGTGCCGGCGTCGCACCATTGTTTGCTCTCTGATTCCCGGGAAGCTTTGCTTGAAGTACCAGAAACTTGAGGCATTCCAGCCTCCCTGCTCGAGACGCGTGGTGGACCAGGCCTGCTCCTAAGGAGTCGGTGATGTTCTGGCCCAGTGTACCATCTATGTGTAGCTTTTCCAAGGTAGTCAAGTCTCCTTCCTTAGCAGCTAAAATAGCCTTATGATCTCCCATCTTCAGGAGGCTTGCTGTTATCTTTACTGGAAGGTCCTACTTTCTCTGAGTGCTATTTATGCACTACGCAGATGCTGTGTGTCTCTGGTTACCTGGTCAGGTACGGCAGGAAGCATATGTTTTGCAGGGGGGGGGGAGGAAAGAACATCTGAAAGCTACAGGCAGAACTAGGAATGTTATTAGCTCTTTCCTCATGTATGACTCAATTCTAAATTGTTAGAGGGGGTAAGATTAAAGGGAAAACAACCCATGCCTAATTTTTGAATTATTAAACAAAGTTCCCAAGTGTAGCACCTTAACAATGCATGCAATTTTGACTTCTCTGCTCTTTCCCAATTAAACACACTCTAGTTTATTTTAGAATCGTAACAACAGACATGAATAAAAGAGCTGCAGTGCTGTATCTGTTCTCCTATAGTGATATTTTGCATCAAATCACGACGATTCACGTGCAATAATTAAGTACTGCTAATGACACAACTTTGGGGATAATGAACAGACTTTGTTTTCAGATCTAGACCTATAGGAATAGGGCTAGAAAAAATTTGTTCTGAGAAAAAATGTACCATGATTCACATATTTGTTCATGCAAATTAAGCAGTTAAATCTCAGTTTGAACTCCTGCGTAGTCCACCATGTTAATGATGTTGGATTAGGGCTTGCCATCATTTTTACATTGTCCCCACAGGCTTTTTGTATTTAACAGCTTCTTGGCACAACATGGCCCATGCTGGGAATAGCTGTACCCATTAAATCTGGCTGATGAAGATGGGTCTTATCATGGGTCATTTTAAAATAAAATAACTTTACCAACAATCATAAACAGAACTTTATTACTACTTGAAAATTGTAATGCTGACAGTCAGCCACTCTTATAGGGCAATTCAATAATTCATCAGAATCCAAAGCATTAATATTCTTTATCAGACAAAACAAAACAGAAAGCCCACCAAAAAAGGACGATAAATGAAAATAAAAATGTTGCTGTTGCTGTTTCATTTTTCTTTTGTCTGATATGCTTGTATGGACTAACACAGCTAATACAAAAAAATCAGTATTCCAGTCTCCTCTACTGTCACCCAAGAGGACAAATGCTCACATTTCATTGTGCTTTTACAAAAAAATTGTTATATAGTCAAAACGCCAGTACTGCCATATATTCTACTCCTCTTTCCTCATACAGAATGTGCAATCAGATATTTGCATTATGTTCCCAAGCTCTGGAATATCTATCTATCTATCTATCTACCTATCTTAGCAAATTCAAAATAAATCACATTAGCAAATAATTAAGTAGAATATTTTTGCTGTTAGCTCTTTGAAGTTGTCTAGTTAAGATTATGAATTGCATGGAAACATCACTTCCAAGATTGTTTTACTATTTGAGGAAATAGACTTTTGTGTTCATTGCTTGGTTTAGGAGGTAATACTGTAAATGTAAAATGAAATAACATTCAACAGGCAATGAAATGAATGACTTTATTAGTCAATCTAGTACAGTACATAGCATATTCAAGTTAATTTCAAAAGTTATGTCTAAAGGGCATTTGAAGGTACTTTTATGGGATTTTCAGTGCAATATATCATATTTTACACCATTCTCTCACAAATTCTCAATCAAATTCTCAATACCAAGAACAGAAAATATCATAAAAGCAATAAAAAATATAATTACCACCCCAACCTACCATCAATGACAATAATTGTTTACTTTTCAGAGTAATGAGCAACAGAAATGAATTAAAAGAATTACTTTTTAGCTCTGTATCAGATTAACTCATTGCTGATGATGCTTTCAAACCACTCAATGCCTTTTGTTTGGCCTCTTGTTACTACTACACTCCAGATTAAATCTCCCACCCCAAGTCCTTGGCCACATATGAAAGCATACAATGTCATGGACCTCACAACCACAACCAGGCTAGTAGTTCTCCTTAGATCCCAAGCAATGCCATCCCCAGACTAGCTAACTTTATTTTTTTTAATTAGATAGGCCTGAGATTGCATTGGGAATTCAGGTAGTTTTATATGGTGCAAGTCAATTACTTTTAACAAGGAGCAAAACTATTTCGGCTCATGAACATACAGAACAAACTGCAGAAACTTAATGGTATAGACAATTGTTTGCACTCTCAGATTTCAAATTCTGCATTTTGGAGAACAGGTAAAACTGCTCAGGTGTTGTAGAGCAGAGAAGACAAACACAATAAAAGGCACTTAATGGCAGCATGTGAACCAAACAGTGCTTCCTTGTGCCCAATGACATCTGAAGAGAGAAGGCAGTAGTCCCTTGTGCTGCCTGTTAGAATACCAGACCTGTGACCCCACTGCTACCGAAGCCTTAACATCAATACTGAAAACAGGACAATTCAAAGCCCTGGCGTAGAAAGTCAGCGGGACTGATCAATGCAATGCCCTGGATAGCTGCACACAAGTGACAGATGACCAAGGGGTCTTCATCCAAAGCTTGGGATAATTCCTTATTACAACTCCAAGAATCTTGAATTGTGGGGTTTGGGGAATTCTAGTCCAGAAGAGAAGCTTTTGCAAGCTATACCTTTAATAAAACTGCAATCCAAATCAGAACAATCAAGTAAGCTATTTGACAGAAACAGTATGAGAAACTGCCCATTTTCCCAACCCAGCAGAGGGATTGTGAGTCTGAATTCTTCGTACTACCACTGGTTATTGATAATATTCAGAAGTAGTTCATACTAATGAATGGAAACAGTTGAAGGGGACAGGATTTCTGACAGACCAGCTTCCTCTCAGTTTCTTAAGTGATTCACAAAACCTGTCTAGTCAGTTTAGCTGACTCTTTTGAAAGTGCCCATAGCTGTAAGGCCAGGCCCCAGAGTAGAGAGCTGTTATGAGTGGGAATATAAAGCCATCCATGAGAAAACAACGCTCAGATTAACACGGAGAGTGGTAAACATGCACACAGACCCAATGAATGGCTGGTGCTTTTGCATGCTAAAATCTGTATTTCTGTGAATATTATTTATTTATTTACAGTGGACCCTCGGATAACAAATGGTTTGTATAACATAAAATCTGTACAACATAAAAAATTCCAGAGATACGGGAAAATTGCTTAACAGAATCGCCTATGGGGTGAATCCATACAACATAAAAATGATTGTGATTAGGGATTACTCTGTTTTCAATGCATTCCTATGGCAAATCTGTATAAAGGAAAAGTTCCTTAACATAATTTCATTTGGAAGAAATTAATTCCTTCATACAAGGTACCACTGTATTTGATTTATATTCCGCGCCTTCTGGCCCAAAGGCCACACGGGTTGATTTACAAAATTTAAACATAAATAGAACAATATACAGTAGGGACCTAATCGTCACAGAAAGAGGCTTTGTCCCAAATTCACACTGAAAAAAGGGGGTTGAGCCATGTGGCCATCACAAAACACAACTGCCTGTAACCTAAAGTCACACTGGCGTAGGTGAACATTTTAACTCAACAATTTCCCCCTTGTTTAAATATTTTAAAAGCTGAAATATACAATGTTGACTGTCTAACTCTAAAGGATCTGAATGTGGCTTCTGATGGACTGTTCCTCAGAAAAATAGCAGAAGAGGAAACAACTTGTGATCCTTTATTTTGTTAACCTTATCAAGATAAATTCATCTGGTTGTAGGACAAAAGGAAAACATGGTAGGTAGCCATCTCAAGACCTCTACTTTGAAATTCCTCCGACCGTGGAAAACCGAAAAGACGGCAATTAGGAAGATGTCCAACGCATTTCTATCTCATTCCTTTCAATCGGCTTCAGTCATTTCCAATCAGTGTGTGCCAGCAAACCATTCTCCAGAGGTTTCTTATTTTCCTATGAGTTGATCCACAAGCATATTTTAGGCCTTCTTCCCACAGATACAAACAAAAGGCAGTCAGATATGTAGAATCGGTTCAGGTGTCAGTAGAAGCTGGACTGCTACAATTCTGTTTCCGCAGAAGTGAAAAATCCTCTGAAACATTTAGTACCAGCTACAGGGAGACAGGTGACTGGTGAAGTTAGTTTTCAGAAATGCCCAAACTCATTGACAGAAAACAAAACAAAAAGACACCTTAGTATTCTGCCATTTGAGGAAAACTTGCCCATAGAAGAGCAAAGACTTCAATCTCTCAGGACTGAGTGTAGTTGATTATCTTCCTGTGGCATAAGATTCAGTAGATTCTAGAACAAAACAGAGGTATGCTGTTGTTTTATATGAGGAGGAGGAGGAGACTCAGGCCGTGAGGGAGGGATGCCCCTGGCCTGCCCTGCCATCACCCCCTAGCTGGGATGAAGGCAGCGGCTGCAGCCATAGCCACAGTGGAGGAGGGGGTCACTGCAAAGCAAGCACCTCTGATGCTCCTTTAGCAAGACATTGCTCACAAAGCAAAGCAAAATGTTATTAAAATTCTTCCTCATTTTGCAAAATACTCATAAACCAACATACTCATAGACTGAGGTGCCATTGTATCTGGAAACATTTCCCATTATTTCCTAAAAGCCACCGGTGCAACTTTCTTAATACAGTGACGGCATTTAGTGAGGACTGATTTCTGAAAGCCAGAACAACAGTCACAATGGGTCAGGATGGCTCATGCATCCTGACCCATTGGTGGTACAGCTGCAATCCAACAGCCAAGAACTGATAAAAACTCGCATTCATGCTGCCAAACCTAAGTGGCACTAAATCAATGGGAAATCAGGAAAAATGTCTTCATGGGCTGTGGTGAGGATCTGGCCTACTGCAGCTGGGCCACAGCCAGCTTCAGATCTTCTATAATCAAGTCCACATCCTCCTTGCTGGTATCACGGCCTACACTAAGGCGCAAGGCATTCTGTGCCACATTGTAAGGAATTCCGCAGCTCAGCAGGATAGCAGATGGCCTGGTGAACAAATAGAGCAAAAGATAAAGTTTTTAGGGTATGCTTAGTACAGTGAGTTTGAGAAATGCACCAAAGATGACAAACTCCACTCCTAGCAATGACCATCCCTAAACCTCTTTAATTCCCCAAATGAGAAGACTTAGAGCCATATTTTTCACAGTCCAGAAAGGTGTGTAGAGTGGTGACTAACAATTTATCAAATATCAAATACTTTTACATCCATGTTCTAGTACTATCAGAGAGGCTGATAGTCACTCACTTCACTCACTTAATGCCCAGAAGCATACGGCCAAGTTCCAAAGAACACAGCCTCCTTGGTGGCATACTCTCAGTAATATTTCTCTTAAATAATAGCACAGCTCTACTTAAGAGGAGGACCAGCTGAGACATCGATTTTAAAGAATGAGCAACACTCTTCCCTTAACATGCTTTTCCATTACCTATCTGCTAAGAATAGGGATGGGTACAAAATGGAAAAATTATTTTATCCCATTCCACTCCCCCTGCATTTTGTTTTATATTGTAAGTAATGAATTTTTCCCCAAAAAATTTCATTACTTACGAATAACGAAACGAAACGAAGTAAGGAAATCCCACAGCAGGGGGCTGAGAGGGAAGTGCTAACATCAGTGTTTTCCTCTCAGCCCTCTGCCATGGAATTCCCCACCACCTCCCAGCTGGGAGGCGGCAGCAAGCAGAGCAGAGAGTCCAAGGAGGACTTGCGCCCGCCTCCACTGCTGCCTTGCCAAGGCAGGCAAAGGAGCGAGCTAGGAGGAGAGCAAGTCCTCCTCCAACACTCTTCTCCGCTGCCATTGCCATTTTAAACTGGCTCCAACCTATGACAACTAGGCTGGAGCCAGTTTAAAATGGCAGCGCCAGTGGAGAAGAGTGTTGAAGGAGGACTTACCTCCTAGCTTGCTCCTTTGCCTGCTTTGGTGAGGCTCCGGAGGCAGGTGCAGCGGCGGCTAGTCCTCCTGGGTCACTCTGCCTGCTGGTGCCTCCCAGCTGGGAGGCGGTGTGGAATCACGCAGCAGGGGGCTGAGAGAGGAGCGCTGATGTCAACACTCCCCCTCTCAGCCCCCTGCCGGGGGAATCTGCCATCACCTCCCAGCTGGAAGCCAGCAGCGCTGGAGCCTCTTCAGTGGCTTGCAAGCGGAACGAAATGGTTTATTTCAAATGAAAAAAACAAAACAAAACACAATTTCATTTTGTTTGTAAGAAAATGCTTCTTCGTTTTGTTTCGTTATGTAACGAACCAACAATCAGTGTTTTGTTTTTTGTTTGGTGCCCATCCTAGTTAGGAATGCTTGAAGAGTTTTTCCACTTTTATGAATTTCTACATGCACCAATGCAATGTACTTCCTGGACCAAATGCACATAGTTAACATTTAAGTTTCATTCCCCCCCCACCAAATGTTGTGATACAGCTGAACAAAATGTGCTAAAATGTGTTACTGTGGAGTAAATGCATTTAAATTATGTACCTCAATATAAAAGTCATTGAAATGGATGTTCTGTGCAAGAATATTTGCATATGAATTTTAATTTCATGTATTTTTAGTGCAAAAGCTGCAGACTGATACAAAACTGCGATGCCATCGTTTTATGAATGAACACATGCAACACAGAGATCGTCCTGTTCTTATCTATTTCATAGGACTGCTGTGATGATGAGGAGGAGGAGCTGGGGAGCAAATAATGATAGAATGGGTAGAGTTAGGATGGAGAAACTGCTCAGCCATAAAACTCTCTCTGTGATCTTGGGCCAGTCATTATCTCTCAATTCTGCTTACAGAATTGTTAGGAGGATAAAATGAGAGGCATCGATCATGGGCTGGGCCCTAAGTTCTTTGAAAGAAAAGTGAAATACAAATGCAGCAAACACTTGGCACTCACTTCTCAAAAGCAATCCTACAATACTGGATATTTTTTTTTGCACATATTTGTTTTGCTGAAGCATGAAGATATGCAAGAAACACAGATTCTAGTTATGCTGCATCCTCATATGCTCTAGAGATACATAGCTGGCCAGCTTGGCCTCCAACTCACTATACCAATGAAGTCCTATGAACATTTTAAAAATGATTCTGTGAGCGGTAATTATAATACTAGACCTCAAAGCAGTCTGAGAATATTGTCAAGAGCAAGATCCACAATGCAAGGTGCTTAGGTCCCCGTACCCACCCCGGTATCTGAAATATGCCGCAAGCAACAGCAGCAGAGTAAGTTGTGACTCAGGCATCTGATCTGTCACACACTGGTGTTCATTTCATTCAAAGCAAAACCACATTCTGACATCTTTATCCAAATTACTTCATTGATCACCTAGTTTAAATCACCAGTGAATCTGCAAACAGTAGGCCTTTAGAAGATGCAAGAGAAGGACACCAGTGTGCATAAAACATCCACTTGCACAGAAATGAAAGGGATATGTCCTTCAATGGGATGTAAACACATTTGGCAATTCATTGCATTAAAGCAGGCTGACCACCTTCCACAGTGGGTGAAATCCCTGAGCACCTGACAACTGTTTGTGGCAGGGGCAATCTATCAATAACTCCTGCTATTAAATATTTGATCATATGCTGCAATTTTCATTGAAGAAACAAGAGCAACTGTGCTGTTATTTCTCTTTCAGATCCAAGGTAGTAGCTGGTGCCTCATGGCACAGTGGTTAAATTGCAGTACTGCATTCAAGACTCTGCTCACAACCTGAGTTTGACACCAAATGGAAGGGGAATGAGTAATTGGATCACATGATGGAAAGTAGCATAACTAGAATTTAAGGGTGGATTGTGGAACGCAATTCAGGCATATAATAGGAGAGTGACTTGACCTACTGCCCCTTGTTATTGCCTTCTTAAACACTAAAGAGCAGAGGGTCTTATCTCCATGTAGGGCTTGAAACACAGCATGACTGTGATTCTGGAAGTCTATTCCTAGAGCAGAACTGTGAGCTGTGTAATGGGTGAAACTTGGGAAATTCTTGAGACTGTGCAAATAGTTTGCGTAAAACTTGGAGGCATGTAAGAACTAGGAATATTGTCAGAATGTTTTTAATCATATGTAATTAGCAATTTTTTTAAAAGACTGTATGCTTTCCTTTCACTTTTTAACCTGAGCTTAAACTACCCCCTCCCACCACAAAATACTCAATTCTCCCATGCAACTCCTTACTGGTCACCATTCTCAGAATGACATGCAGCACCAACACTGGCAAGCAGGGTCCTACAGTGAGACAGCACCAGCCGACCTGCAGAGAAGACAAGACACAAGCTTCCTCTCAATTTAATGAACTACATAAAGATCTAAGTATGGTGGTGTGGTGGCTCAGTGAGCTAGAGTGCTGAAATGTCAGCTGCAAAGTCGGCAACTCGGCGATTTGAATCCCGGGTGCCATGCAGCGGAGTGAGCGCCTGCTGTTAACCCCAACTCCTGCCAACCTAGCAGTTCGAAACATGTAAATGCAAGTAGATAAACAGGTACCGCTGTAAAAAGTGGGAAGGTGAACAATGTGTTCAGCCATGTCGGCCACATGGGCATGGACTTGCACAACACTGGCTCTTTGGCTTGAAAACAGAGATGAGCTCCGCCCCTAGAGTCGGACATAACTAGCATGCTGTCAGGCTCCTGCCAGAACATATTCCAGAGACTGAAGAGTTAATGCCCAGGGAAGCCCCAGATGGGGTTTCAGGGTTGTCAGTTCCTCCAGTGACTCTGTGTCTTCAGGGGATTCTCTACCCCCACAGAGGGCTGCTTGTCGAAGGCAATAAAAACTTACAACCAGGAGAAGCAGAGATAAGCTATACCTGAGCTATAGACATCTACGGTTAGGCAGTCCTGAGTTTTGACAGGGTTATTTTCTGGGGAAGTTATGTTGCTCTCTGGAGACATAAATTAAGCATTCAGGACTGAGGCAAATTGTGGGAGCAACGCATTGATATGTGCTACTACTTTCCTGCTTGATCCTTGTTCCTGCTCAGAATAAGGGAGAAAATAGCTGTATGCTAAGAAGCCTATCCTTACATTTAGGTACAGATTAGGAATTGCAGATCAACCCCAATTCAGTCCCTTTCTCTCCAATTTGACTTTGAAATTCCTTTTGTCTACAATTGCCATTCTGAGGTCAACAAAAAGTTGAAATGTTGCAGTGCTGATTTTGTTTACTGTCATTTCTAATGTCAGATCGGTGTCCTTTTATTATCTTGCATAAAGATAGTCCTGCCTGCCCTTTGCAAAAATGCACCAAGGGACACTGCTGATAGACAATGGCATATATCGCAGCAGAAGATAAACAAGGAAATGAGGCCCTGATATCAAGTGACACCCATACTAATGGCGCTGCCTTTGTAGCTTGTAGTGGTGCTGCCAGAGTTGACCTTTGGCTCGTGTCTCTATCTCTGCAGCCATATTGTCTGGTCTGTTGTCACTGAATAGCTGCTTATAAATAGGGGTTAGTCAGTAAAGTAAGCAAGTACAGATTTGTACCCAAAATCTGTAAGAAGGAAGGACTACTGCTCTGAATGGGCAACAACTCACTGATAGGGTGAGTGGTCCCACTGGGGAGCTGAGTGTCAATGCATCTTGTATAAAACTATCAAAGGCAAATTTGATCAGAGAAACATGTTTCGAATTGCAAAAGCGAGTCCTCGTGTATAAAACCTGCAGATTAGTTTCACAGTTAAAATACCTCCCTCAAAAACATGGAATTTATTGTCCTTAAGGTGTTTAAATGATTTTTTCCAGCTTGTTTAATGCAGCTATGAAGCCAATTTTGCAAAATGCTACCACCTTTATTTGCTCTTCAAATTGCAGAATGACACATTTCAGGGTAATTGGAAGACCCATTTAAAGAGCAAAGGAACTTTGAGGCCTATAAGGAGAACGTAGATGCTGCTTTGTATTGGTCCTGGGGAAGGGTGGGATAGGGACAATGAATAACATCATTGTTTAGCTGCTGAACTATTGCTCCCAATGACATCTCATCTGTGGGAACTGGCCTTCAACAATACCTGGAAGGCCACAGATTCTCCAGTCTGCCTTAATGGATACAAATTCAAAATTGCAAAAGCTACCTTGTAGTCCTGGGCCCAGTATGGAGAAATTGCTTGTGTTGCAAAGTCGTTTAGAGCCTTTCAGTCGACAGTTAAAATGGACTCCTTGATTTTCAAACACAGCCTAGACAGCAAAAGCAATATTTTCAAGTGTGAGGTCATTATTCTCCCCTCTTCCTGTATGTGAGCTTATCACTTTCACAACACGAAGCACCACACAATCTTATATATAAACATGAATTAAACACATGTCCTAGTGTCCTATTACATATTTATGCCAGCAATAATTCCGAGAAATAAATTTCAATGACGGACTACTACAAGTTAAGATGTTAACACTGGCATTTGCTGCTGCACACTGACTCATAACATGACTTGTTAGAGTCACTAACAGGATTCTGGCTTGCTCAGGCAAGCTGGGAACATATTTCTCTAAGAGAGGGTAAAATATAATCTTCGGGATTCTTTCCTACATTGTAATCAGTAACCACGTTGTGATTCTGGAACTGTTCTTTTTTTTTTAATTGACAACACTCTGTTTAGTTCTCTCCAACCCCTCTTTACGTAGGTTTGTTTAATAAACTTTGTAAAACCCACAAGCCTTGTCTGCAAGCTAAGAGAACAGGATGGTGCCTCAGTTTTTCAGTCTTATCTTATCCACTTGATAATTTTGCTGAGTTGAAAGTAATTTTAAAGGTCCCCCATAAAATAAAATAGAATGAGTGAGGGGTGGGGGGGTAGCAGCAGCAAAATGGAACACATTCTGCCTGGGACTTGTGGGCAATTCAGTCACAAAGAAGATCCACGCATGCTGAAACTGGGTGGGTGAATGAAAATGACCACAGTGCAACATCACCATCCCAAGAGAATGTTCTACTCCTTCCCATAAAGACTGCAGAGCTCTCTTTAGACAACAAGGAAGGACATGAACTCACGTGAAGCCTCTCTTCTAGGTAATCTCGAACCTTTCTCATGTGAGCCTCGTACTCCTCACAGTGCTGGTTAACCAGTTCTGCGGCCTACAGAAGAGAGCACAAACAGACTCGGTCTTCCCTCCTCTGCCTCACCCAGAGAAAACCAGGGTTCAGAATTCGAGATGGGCACGAATGGCTGAATTGTTCAAAGTCAGCAGCATGGCAGCACAGGTACCACAGGTTCTCTTCCCCTACCACCTCCCCGCCCCGGCTGGCTCCCCCACTCACTAGTTGACATGGGTTGCACAGCTCCTCCTCAGACAAGGAGGCAGGGCAGGGATTTCTACAGCCCAGGTGGCTCTTGGAGCAGGCGGAGGAGGGAAACAGGCACTCCTGCTGGGACTGGACAATTGCACGGCAAGGGAGAGCTGAACAGCAAGCACCAACTAGTGAGTGAGTATATTAGGACATTTCTCTGATTCCCCCCCCCCCCCACACACACAAGATCTGTAATGTTTTCTATCCTGTTTTGTGGCAAGGAAGCTCTTGCTGTTCTTGAATTCAGAACAGCACCTAGGTACTGGATCATCCATGTCATTATCAAAGGTAGAGATGTAATATTTCAGGGAATTTCTTGGGGGGGGGAGGGGGAAATTGTTTAACACCCCCCAATTTTTTCCCATGGCTTCAAAATTTCCAGATATTTTACATCTATAATCAAATGTGACTGTTTTATCTTTACCTGTAGGCTGAGATTCAACAACAACAACAAAAACAGTTGCACATTGGTCTGGATAAATTCCATGGGCTCCATCTTAAAGGAACCTTGCAATATAACTGCCATAGTTCCCTTTGAGATTGTGTCAGCTGCTTGCAGTGACATTTCCC
Source organism: Phrynocephalus versicolor (assembly GCA_023846285.1). Taxonomy (NCBI): domain Eukaryota; kingdom Metazoa; phylum Chordata; class Lepidosauria; order Squamata; family Agamidae; genus Phrynocephalus; species Phrynocephalus versicolor. The sequence continues at coordinate 20,439,187 of JAHTLZ010000379.1, read as the reverse complement.
AAAGGTAAAATGTTAAGTCTTGGCTGACTTTTTCTTATGGCAACCTTTGCAATATTTTTATAATTTTGGCACAATTGTGTTTGTGGAGGAGAGGCATTCCAACTGTCTCTCTGTCAGAGGGATTTTAATTTTACTAGAATCACACTTCTTAAATAGGGTCAAGCAGGCAGTAAAATGTGGGAAATAAAGTAGATGACAAAATGCTATATTTCCATAATGTAAATTACATGACAAAATATAAGGTGTTTAAACACACACACACACACACACACACACACACACACAGACACAGTTCAACCAGAAATGGGGCTAACTGAATGAAAAAGGTAAGAGTGAAAAAAATATGATCATTCTCCAGGTGACCACTGGGGTGCTGAGAGATAACTGCTGGGTGAAAGAACGTGCACTATATGTGAGGGCAGGCCTAACAGCTTTTTAGGCTCTGAAAGAGTCCCAGGGTGCCTGCTGAGGTACAGAACAATCTATTAGTGTGAACCAAAGAAACCATGAGGAAGAAGAACTGATCACACACGTAAAACACCATTTGAATCATTCCACCTCACATTTAAGAAACTAGAAGCTTCCAGTAACAGTGGGGGGAAAAGCTTCTAAAGCAAAGATGGACAAGCTGATTTACATCAGTTAATGTGTCATGTCATCCATTTTAAAAAAGCAAGACATCCATTTTACTTCTGCAGTAAATCCCGTAATATTTACTTAGCAAGTAGCAGCCTGTCTGGGCTCTGAATTATCTGTATCTATCTATAACTTTTAATATTACTACACAACCTGAATCTGGTGAGGGCATCTGTAAAATCATATCAAGGTGACATTTAAAAGGGGATCTAAATACTGTATACCTACTTTAATTGCCAGTCTAAAACTGAAAAAGCACATGTGGAAAATTTTGGTGAACCCTCACCATGTCAGTAATAGCCCATCTGTTAGCATCATTATTCCCATCAACAAACACATAATGGGGCCTGAAAGTAATACAATTTAGAACTTCTGTTCCATGACTGGGTGTGGAAATAATATAGCACAAGGCATACTCTAACCCTTGCATAAGAGCCAGGCATCGGACAAGTACTGATCTTTGCTTTTGTCTGTTAGATTTACTTGGTTGAGTCTGAATTTGAACTTTGCTAGTAGATGTGTTTCTCTCTTAATGGAATATTGAAAGACTACAATAAACCATGAAAGCTACTGAATAAATTATCCACTCTCATCTTATATATTCTTTCTTATTTCTGAGCTCACCTTTCCAAGACCAGCAATCACTGGTGTATTCTCGGTTCTAGAACAGAATACAGAGCGTATGTTTATTCTTACAGCACAATGAAAACTGCCCTGGTAAAGCAACTCTTAGTCACTTTACACCTAGCACCATGCAGGCCCTGAATATGACACAGTACATGATGGGAAGGATCTACTGCTATTATTAAAGTGAAAAAAATATTGATGTGTTTTAATCAGAAAGTTTCGCATCCACCTGGGAAACGGGAAACATTTTCAGAAGCTGAAATAATCTACTTTCCCTCCAGCCATCAACTCCAAAGAAGTTGGCCATGTATAATGAATGTGACGTGACGCAGACGCTGTTTTTTTCACAACAATTAAAATTTCCTATTTTATATAAGATGACCAGTGATAAAAGTAATGGAAAGAGGGAAAATTTTCAAAACCTAGCCTTTTAGTAACTTGCCTATGTATCTTTGAGATACAAGTCTTGTGGTCACAAGAAAGTATCCCTAAAATGGTATCACTTTTCCTTTTTCCAGTACTCTCTCTCTCTCACAAATCCTTGCTGCACAAGAGAAAGGAAACAGGACTAACGGTGCGCATGTAGGACTTGTATGGTCGTATCACTAAATGGCCTCCAAACAAGTTAACTGGCTCTCAGCCATCTTACCCAGGGCGGAAATTCCGTTCCTGCCCCCCTCCAAACAGCATGGGATAGAGTGGGGTGGTGACACCAGGCCCTCGGACATATAGCGCTCCAATGCGCGGGGCATAAAACTGCAAAGATAAACCACAATGCCAGATTGATAAGTCACAGTGATAAGTCAAGCAGTGGGTGAAAATTTCAGGGAAGAAGATTTCTCCTAAATATCCTAATGCTGAGTGCTGTTTGACAGTGGAAGAGGTGGTGAGATGTACAAAATAATGCAAGGCATGAGTAAAGTAGATAGGACACTCTTCTCCCTCTCACGAAATACCAGAACTAGGGGACATCCACTCATATTGAGCTGGGAGAGAGAGAGCAGACAAAAGAAAATATTTTTTACCCAGTGTGTTGTTAGTCTGAGGAACTCCCTGCCACAGGATGTGGTGATGGCATTTGGCCTGGATGCCTTCAAAAGGGAATTAGACAGATTTCCTCCAGGAAACCATGATGGAGATGTGTAATCTCCAGTCTTAAAACTGGGGTACTTCATGGGCCAGATGCAAGGGAGTGGTATCAGGAAACAGATATCTAGTCTTGTGCCACTGTGAGATACAGGAAACTGGACTAGATGGGCCTTTGGCCTGATCCAGCATGGCTCTTCTTATGTTCTTAACTATACAAGCTACAGCTACTCCTCACTTCGCTACCTACCTTTTTAATGATCGTTCTGACTTAAAACCCCCAGCGATGGCGAAATCCACCACCAGTGCATAACTGCTGCCTCAGGAGGAACCTGCTGTTCCAGCCCACGAGGCCTGGGCCAAATCATCCAGCCCACTCCTGCTTGCCGGCTTCTAACTTGTCAGCCAGTCAGTGGGGAGGATGCAGGGCTACCAAGTCTCCTACCCTGCCTTCCTCCTTCCCCTCCACGGCTTCCAGGGGGCGGGTGTTGCTGCAAGCATCGCATTGCCTCTACCCGCCTCCATCTCTATTTTCCTCTCCTTTTTGTTCTGCTTTTTCTGTGGCTTTCTCGCTCCACCTGCAAGGAGGGAAGCCTCAACAGGCCACAAGGTAGCCACCTTAAGCTCTTAACTTGACAATCAATTCGCTTAATGAACTCTGTGGTTTAGTGAGAAGTGCCTGTATTTGACCCATAGCAAGATGACCATTCATCAAAGATGCTTTGATGAACTGCAGAGCCCACACAGAGTGTGTTTCCTAGAAGATCTTCCAGGTCCCTTCCAATTTTAACTTGATAATGCAGATAAGAAGACATCTATAATAAAAAACTGAGAGTCACTGACTATGTATAAATAAAAATGACATGTTTTGCAACATCTGTTGGAAGCTGCTGGTAAAAAAATCATTCGGTAATTCACTGTCATCAACAGGCAGATGATGCACAGCTCGCTCACTCTCCTTTTTCTTCATCTGCAGATGATGCAGTGCAGATCCTTCAGCAGGCTAGCAGCAAATAATGGATTAGAAAAAGACCAATATACTGAAACTTAATCCAGATAAAACAGAAATCCTACTGTTGGAAGGATTGTCTGACTTGTACAGGGGAAATTTCTTGCAGGGGTTACACTCTCTCTCTGAAACACTGGATTCGCTGTTTGAACCCAACTCTCTCTATTGAGGCACAAATAACTCTTGTAGCCAAACATGGGTGTTTTTTTTAATCAACTATGGTTGAGTGCCCAGCTAAGCTCTTATCTGGAGATGAACTATCTAATAACAACAGTTCATGTTTTAGAAATCTCCAGAATAGACTACGGCAATGCTCCTGACTCAAAGCTTTCTAACAGCATCAGATCACACGTTAAGGCACATATATGCAGTAATACCTTAGTTTAAGAGTGCCTGGTCTACGCATATTTTGCAAAATGAGCAAAACTTTTGGAACATTTTTGTTCCAGTTTATGAGCTCATCTTGCAAAATGAGCACCGGAACACCAAGTGGGCCATCGCCCGCCATGGCTGTGCACCCCTTCCCTGCCACCGCATGGATGTGTGCACTGCCGCTGTGCCCGGGTAGGGCACCATGGATGCCGCTGCTCTGCCCAGGCATGCCCTTCCTGCTGCAAATGCGAATGCGGCATCCGTGGCCATCATGAGCATGCTTCCAAAACAGATTATGCTTGTGTGACAAAACCCTGGAAACAGGAGTAATGAATATACAAATCATCAGCCAATCCCAGCAGGAGGGCGGGGAATGGTATGATATAAAAAGGGTGGAGCCTATTCAGTGGAGGCAGTGCAGTGGAGTTCCGTTAAGTTGAAGGTTTTGAGAGTGAGTGCTGGGAGAGAGCACTGCTCTGTGAGAGTTCTGTCAGGCAGTGAGGGCTATACTGTTTACTCGTTATTGAAGACACGGGGGCTGGAAGAGTTGATGAAATCTATTATATGTTAAAGGCAACGCATACCATCCTCAGATATTGTTATATTTATTATTTTCTCAATAAACTTCGTCATTAATTTTATATTATATATCTCTGAGTCGGTCCCAATTCATGAGGCGACGATTTTAAAAGGTGGCAGCATTACCAAGTAAATAAAAGGTGGCAGCATTACCATTTCCATCACAATTCAGTGTATAAAAGGAAGGTGTCGTCACAATTGGTGGCACAGTAGTGGGATGTTCAAATAAACCCAGTTGTGCTTTGAAAACTGTCTCTGAAAGGGGTGTCGTCACAGCTTGTAACCCAAGGTACTACTGTATTTGCTTTTTTATCACATTATCTTTCCACACACTCAAATCTTTCAGTGCTATATGCCAAAAACACCAATCATGTGAACAAAGAGAAACAACATCTTGTCTTGGGAGATCTATCTAGAAAGATGGCAGTTTTACTAGTGGCAGCTATTCCCAGAGTGCCATCTAGTGGAGGAATCCTTGCAGTCCTACTAAATGCAACAGCAGGTTTTAAATTGTATCCACTGAGTAATTTATGTACACTTCTGGACAGAATGTGACAAAAATAAAATTCCTCTTTAAAACTTCTTCTGCCTGCCAGTGCAATAATAATACTTCGTATGGGAAATGCCAAGCACTGCTAGGCAATACAGATATATGACTAGATTTGTATGGCTATATATTTGTATAATTGTGTGTCACTGAGTTTTGTGTTTAGTTACTCTTCAGAGCTGATATACCAATTACCACAGAAAAGACTCTCAAGCAGCCTCCACAACTGCTCTGCAAAAAAGCACAGCTACCAAAACAGTCAAGTATACCAGCACAGAGGATATCTATTCAGTAACAGTTTAAGAATTGCTGCTCTAAATTCCTCACATTCAGGTGAGACCAGTGTGAGATGGCCTCACTGTTTATTCAACTATTATTCATACCCATTTTGTCTGCAACAGTAAAAAAAGAGAAAGAAGCTCTCAAATGAAAAGGGATGAGTTTTATACGGACACACAATGCCTTGGTGACAGTCTTATCCACCTTCTTGCATAGGTCTACTTGGTGAATAAGAGGGCACTGAGAGCCATCCATCTCGAAGACAGGAGAACTAACTACAGAACTGCATGCCATAGAATAATTCGTTGAGGAAATGGAGCTGCAGCTTCTAAGGATCTTGCAGCTTCAGCAGGCAATGAAAGCTCTTGATACAACTTGTCAAAACAACACATTCTTTTTTTTAATTGGATCAGAATGCATTTTGAGAAGGACATTTGATTAGTATAAGCAGGTAGAGAGAGTTGTGGAACTGTGTGACATTTTGTTGGAGGGGGGAGGTGTTAGAAATTACTTGGCTGAGCCAGGAGGAAGCACAGAACATTTCTGAAGGAATAGCATTCCCACGAGAAGCACTAACTCCAAATAAGCCCTTTTAAGCAATGCAAAGAGTCATTTCAAAGTGAGTTTTAAAAGACACATATTTGTTTCAATAAAAACTATCTAATCATGCAAGCATTTTAATACAGAATGAAAAATTTTCAGAAGATTTAAAGATGACATACAAATATCTAGAATTCTGAAAGAATTCACTGCAAAATGTGTTTGGTTTAAGATAAATCTGATAAAATTTGACAAAGTGGAAATTAAAAATTGCTTGTTTGATCAAAATCAAGAGTGGGTAATATTTTGCACTGTTAAAATCGCATAAACAGGCAAGAAAGAGTCAACAAAACTTGAAAAATCTCACTTATTTTTGAGATTTTAGTGGTATTATACAGGTATCACCCATCCTTTCAGATATGAACTAGGGGCACCCTATTTCTTTTTTTTAATCTTTTTCTCCCCCTATTTTTTGTTTTGTTTTGTTTGTTTGACTCTTATCCACAAGGTATTTGGATCGCCCTATGTGCAGGTGACCTGGATGCACGGAAGATTTATGCATAGCCTTTAGACCAAACTTGTGAGATATCCTTACCTTGTGTCCTACAATAGTGAGGTAATCCACTCCCAGCTCCTGCACATCTACTCGGCCCTTTCCGATCATCTGAGCTGCATCTGTATGCACCAAGATCCGTGGCAGACCAGATGCTACTCTCTTCTGATTGACAACTTGAATCTGCTGACTGAGTTCTGAGATGGGCTGATAGGAAAAAACATTGTCAAAGGTCGGGAGGTCTTCCCGCAATGGAGGAAGCTGCCCGTTGTAATAATCTACCCTGCTAGGCAGTATATGATGCCTCTGAGGAATAACTTAAATTGATATGTTGTTATACTTGTGATACAATTCTACAATCATTCCTTCTGACTCAGTTAAATATCTTTTTACAATAATAAGATGAGCACAACCTTCAGATAAACAGGTATCTAATGAACCTTCATTCATGCGTTATTTTCACTACCATTTTATAATTTTTAAAGCATAAAACGCTAATACCTGATGTCAAGGGAAACACTGCTCTAGAATATGTGAGCAGAGAGGAGAGCAAAAACAATATAAGAAGAAGGAAAACAGGAAAGACAGCCAGCCAAAAGTCTTTGGTGTATCTTTAACACTAAGCAGCTTTAACAAGTAGAGGATCCAGTTGAGTTCGGGAAAACTAGTTTGGGAGAGTGGCAAAGATGATTACTGGACCGCATAAGCAAACATAACTATAGCTGTGCCTGAAAGCTTACAAGACAAAATTTATTTGGAGGTGAGGGAGCACTTGCTATTCACTGTCCCGTTAATGGCACAACTCACCATGATAATTCCTGTCTCATTATTGGCCAGCATTATGGAAACCATACATGTTGTTGGACGGATTGCTGCAAGTACATCATCTACTTCTACCTGTCCCGTTGCTTTAGACACGGGGACAAAAGTGGCTTCTATAAATCAGGATGAAGGGTTTGGGGGAGGGGATGGAGAAAAGAAAAAGGAAGAATTTGTTATTCCAATGTTCATCAGCAGTTCTTGTATTTCTGGCAGGAGACTTGGCAGTTGGGGTGCCAGAGAAACACCAGCCCTACTGTTACATACAGTGACCCCCCACCCCATCACCAGGGTTAGGGAGCTGCCGCGACCCGCCATAATTGAAAATCTGCAATATGTGGATGCATATCGGGTCGGGCCTGGGGGGCCTAGCTGGGGGTCCTTGTACCTTGAAAGAGTCTGCAAGGGCCTTCCTGGGCCTTCTGGAGGCTCCAAAAGGGCCTCCCTGCAAACTGGATCGGCCAAAATCATTTCTGAGGCCTCTGACAGGCCTAAAAAGGCCCTCAGAGTCCTCAGAAATGATTTTCAGTGAACTGAAAGCCACTTCCGGTACACAGTAAAGCCATTTTTTGGGCCTCCAGAAGGCCCAGGAAGGCCCTCGCATGCCCGTTCAGGGCAGCGCCAGTCCTGGAGTAAGTATAGGGGGCCTGAAACAGGCCTTCCCCCCCTTGCCCCAAGGGGCCTTTTTTCATATACTGCGGTTCCGCAATATAGTAGGACCACAGTATATGAACCACGAACGGGCGGGGGACCACTGTGACAAACAGATGTTTATTACTTTTGAGTAATGAAGCTATCGGGAGGGATCTGGGAAGGAACCAGAAAGTGGCTACTTGTTTAGAAAAGACACTTTTAAAGGTAAAAGCACCTGCCCAACTACTGTTCTCTGGGAACTCCAGGTGGAATGTGAGGGAAATGAGAGGGAAGTAATATGGGCGCTGTTTAATGATTAAATTTGGCACAACCTGACTTGGAGGTCTTAGAGCATTGCCTTCAGCTCTGCCACAGTTTTGCACAACTGGAGATACCAGAAATCAAACCTGGGATCAAATGCTTGTACTTTGTCCAGGGAAGGGATGAACCCATGGAAGGAATGCCCTTGCTGACTGTAAAATAGTGTCCTTTTGAAACAGCCAATATACAGCAACTCATCTGTCAAGTAAGAGGACTCTGATCTCTTACCTAGAAATCACAGTTGCTGAAAAAGACAAGTTGTCCAGTGAGAATGCAAGCAAGTATCTTTCTTTGATTGGGCTGTGCTCACCAGCATCATGCTCTTTCACCAGCTGCTCCACTGGAAGACGGACAGAGTCATGCTCAATGCAAGAAGTAATTAAATGTGGAGATGTCCCTAAAATCCTCTTCTTAACTTCTGGGCCAACAGGCCTGTGTTTGTTGTTCTCCTTAAAATATTTCACTGCAGTGTGGATCACTAAATTATTGGCCTGTGTGGGTGGAAAAAAGAGAGGGGGTAGAAATCCCACATTCATTTATTAACTACTTAAGTACCTTAAAATCCAAATTTGAGAGACTAGTAAACTACTTCTGAATACTTAACTACTTGGAAAACCTGGCAAGAATTACCACAGGTCAGGATTGATTCGATAGTACATAATCAATTTATCATACCTTAGCAATAGGCATGGGCCTTTCATTTTGGATTGGGTCCAGTTCCAAAATGAATCATGACAGCACAGGTGCTGTTTGGAACCGGGATCCAGCTTCCGAAACAAAATCACCCATTGACTTACCTTGCCTTACCTCACGCAGGGTGCAATTGCAACCAGGAAGAAGCCTCCGGCGCATAATTGTTCCTTCTCCCTGGCACTGGCCAATCAAGAGCTGTGCAAAGACATGCATCATCCCACCTCCCTGTCTGATTGGCTAGCGCCAGGGAGAAGGAACAATTATGCACCGGAGGCTTCTTTCTGATTGCAGTTGCACCCTACATGAGGTAAGGCAAGGTAAGTCAATGGGTGATTTCATTTCGGAGGCTGGATCCTGGTTCCGAACTGCAACGAACGAACCGGACCCATTCCAAAACTAAAGGTTCATGCCTACTTAGCAAACAACCCTGAATTTAATGGCAATGTATTTCCAAAGCAATTTACTTATCAAGAGAGTCATGCTTCACTCTTATGGGCACAAGAGATTAGAGCACTGACTTGTACTCAGTGAAAGAAAATCAAATTGTAAAAGAAGCTTGTCGCAAGTTTTAAGTAACAAAGAGGGCCATACTGAAGAGGAACAAGCTCTCTTTTAATCTGACTGGCATTTGCCCAAACCCTCCTGTCAACAATAAGAAATGATATGTGCACAACAGATCACAGTGAGATAAAGTCACTATCAAATCACAAGATGCACTCTCAAGCTCAGAACAGGCCTCCTGGCACCCTGTCTTCTCACCTCTGTCCCTCCAGATGTGAAGATGATATCCTGGGGGTGTCCTCCTACCATTCTAGCCAGACTTTCACGAGCTTCATTTATGATCTCTTTTGCCCTTCGACCTGGGGTATCAAAGAACAAGAAATGCCTTTAAAATTAAAACATTAGGGTGGGAGGAATTCCAAAAGTTGTGTGTGGCTTATTAAAAAACCAGGAGGAGCCTTGATGGATCAAGCAATGTTTCTTCCTATCTAGCATTCTATTTCAACCATATTACACATGGGGTGTGTGGTAGAGCATATATGAGACATATGCGTTGCCCATAACTGGCCTATAAGAGGACTGCAGAATATGTCAGTGATTTAGGCATCTGACTGTGTAGCCAGAGGTTGTGAGTGATTCTCCACTATGCCTCTTTAACAAGTGCTGGGTCCTTGTGGTCCCTTGCAGCTCTGGACTTCTAAGATCATATATATCCCTGCCTTAGCAAGGGCATTCTCCACTTCTGCAGTACTTAATGCAACAGTAAAATACACCTTAATTCTTAATTTTAATCCTTTAGGAAAGGCAAATGACACAATGAAAATAGATCAATTCATACACAGTACTCCTCACTAAAATGGCAGGGGGGACATACATAGACTATTAATCTATATCTATTAATTTTTACTGCAGCAGAAATCCAGTTTTCCATTTATCTATCCTACTTTGAAGTGGAATATCAACATTAGCTACTGCAACACCTCCTTGTTCTTGATTGGTTCATTTTTTTCTCTACTGCATAATCAGCAGTAAAATAGGTAAGTAAATAAAAATTGCTCAGATGAGCAAAGCTCACTATTTAAATATTCAAAGGCAGACACATTTGTACCCCAGAAATGTTGCTCTCCCAGAAGACCTTTACCCATCTTTGCTCTGACCTGCTATGTAAGAACTACTAGGATTGCCCCATGCTTCACTCATGGCTGCAGTCACTGTCTGAACCACTTCTGGTGCCAGAGGAGTGGTTGCATTGTAATCCAAGTAAATCTTTCTGCGAGAAAGAAAAAGAAAGAATTGTTGCAACTGCATGCAGCATTCAAAAGTTGTCAGTTGGAGAAATCCAAGCAAGCTACACACCTGGTTGAATTGTTCTCTTTTCCATCACAGCCATTTTTTTCATTGGTCTCTTCATCTTTGTTCAGCTGTACCTTCTTCATTTGGATCGTTTCCATTCTACATCTACTTCCTTAAAAAAAAGTTTTTTTAAAAAAACCAGCATCCACAATTAAATAATGTTTCAAGTCACTCAAAGTGTAAAAGAAAGTCACAAGCAGAAACCAAGCTAGACAACACTATGTTGCACTTACAATAGGTGGTACTGCAGAGAAAAAGGCCCTCACAGCAGGTCATCTGTAGCTGGAGCAACAATTACAACAGAGCCAGGAAAAAATGCACCATCTCCAGCAAACCATGCTGTCATGCATACTTTCCCCTGGGGTTATTGGGAATTGCCCTGCTGAATTAGGTAAAGACCTATACAGACCACTATTCTGCTTACCCTCAGGGGCCCAACCAGACATCTGTGGGAGGCCTAGAAGAGAAGCAACCATTATCTGCTGTTGTTCCACAGAAACTGAACTCAAAGTCATTTTCTCTCTGATCCTGGGGGTAAGACAGCCACCGGAACGAGCAGCTGGTGACTTCTTTATCCTCCATGGCTGCATCTAATGACTTGTTGAGGCTGCCAAAGCTATTGGCCAGCCTAGCATATTGTGCAAATTCCCAAGAATCCAAAATGATTTTGCTGTTTCACTTCCTCTCCAGCAGTGCTTGATCGCTCTCTTTCTGCTTTTCTCTTGCAAGGGATTCTTTTCAGTGTGGAAAGGCACTTCTTTATGGGCTGCTCAAGTCCGAGGCTTTCCCGCTGAAAAGAAGGAATCGATCCTGCAAAAAGCAAAGCGTAATGGAGTCTCCAGAAAGCTGAAAGGAAAGGAAACAGCGTGGGGGGGGGGGAGGAAAACTCAGGGAGGATTTATTAATTTTATTAATTTGGGGTCTTAAAATTCGGGGGAGGCATCTAATATATGGCTGCGCTATATTTCAAGAGGCGGCTACGAATCCTTCACCTAAGAATCAATCTGCGCCCCACAACTCACGCCCGGTTGATTGGCTCTATTAAGATTCAAGCCACGGTCAAATGAGGTTCGCGTAAGACACGGGGACATTCCCGCGGGGGAAGAACGTGTAGTCGACGGGAACCAAAACCACGCATTTGTCTTTCTTATTTCTCCCTCTCCCCACCCCCGTTCCCACTGGATCCCAAGACACCCACCTCCCTAAAAGAGCTCATGGGCTCCCAGCGGAACAAGGCACTGGCATGGCTTCAAAACTTGCCCCCGAAAGAGGCGCTTCGACTAGTCGCGACCCAAACGCGTAGCCCGTGCGGGGACTCTAATCAACTGTTCACGCTCCCGACCGCCTATTGGCTATCGGCGGACAGCGATTGGTGGCCGCTGGCCAATCGGTTTCTGCGAAAGGACCACGGCGTGGATGAGAGCCGCCCCTCCACTCCTTTTGAAGACCCGACCCACCCCCACCCCCCACCCCCACTCAGCCACGAGAAGCCAATGTCTCCTGTTTCCCTCTGGGCTCGTTCACTCCGTGGCGCTTCTCGATAGGCGGCGGTCGGTGGCTCTTATTATTCCTTTGTCGTTGTGAAGCCGTTCAGTTACTCCCCCCCCACCCCCGCATAGCAGCTCTCCGGTGACAGTTCAGACCATAGAGATACTGCAATTAATAAGAAGGGCTTCCTGGAGGAGGGAGGTTAGCCGTGCCCTTCTTCAAGATGGCGGCGGTGACGTTGCCGTCCCTTTTCCTGCTGCGTAGCTTTCTCTCCGCTTCGCTCGCCAAAATGGCGGCCGAGGATCTGCGGGCCCGGAGCTTGTAACGGCCGCCTTGCCTGTTTTCTGCTGCTGCTGCCTGCGAGCTAAGGCAGGTCTTGGGTTTGGAAGGGGAATGGGGTTTCGAGGGCGGCTGGGTCCAATCCAATCCGTCGCGGTCGGCCTAGTAGGGGAAGTCGAGCCGGAGCCTCAGGCGGCCTGGCCTGTAGGGTGGGGGGAAAAGTTCTTTTCCGGGCTGAGAGGGGGACGCCGGCCCACTCCCTCCTTCTCTTGGGAGGCTGGAGCCTGCTTTCACATTCGTTGGTAGTTTTCAGGCGTTTTTTTCCTTCTGCAAAAATGAGAAATAATGACAGGTAACAAATCCGAGGAGGTGCCTTTCCTCCGCTTTTGAGCCCAGCGCCAGATCCCCGTCATGGGAGCAGACAGTGGAAGCGCATAGGACTTCTCTGGTTTTCTTGCCCGCCCGATAAAATGAATTGCAGCAGCATGGTTGTATGTAACCTACTACACCTTACGTTTATCTTCCTGTTTTCCATTCCTGAATTCGTTATGTTTCCCCTTTTTATAAATTAATTTAGCGTACTCTTACGCAGATTTCTGTAAAAATAAATTCTGTTGAACTTCGTGTGAGTTCTGAGGCTACGTTTATAGGATTGGGCTGCATATGCAGGAGTGAACTTGGAAATTAAATATTTCACTGAGGCTTATTGCCTAGAATAGGATTCGTGTAGCTAGCATTGCTGGGAAATGTCTCGTTGTGGACAGCTCCAAAAATAGTATGGTCAAGAAAGGACCTAGAATAGATACTTGACACTTTGTACTGCAATGAATTTATGGCCAAAACCTTCCTGTAGCTACAGTGAACACATCACATATCTGGAAACAGGCCACCACAACATTCTGATTAGATTGCATTGACAGGATTGTTTATCAGGGTAGTCTATGATGAAATAATTAGGGAATTACCAATTTTCTTTAAGAATTAGTCTTGTAATGTACAAGTAGCTTATAAGTGTACTGCAATAGTACATAAATTGTGCTGAAAATACAGGAAATATATATCTGCTGTTTTAGAAATCATAGTGACATTTGAATATATACTTTTCCAAGAACAAAATATTTTCTTGATACAATAGTACGCAGTTCTGTTTTGCTTTCAAGATCTTAATACACTTAATACACTATACTTTCTCCTGAAATTATAGAATAACCAATAGAGAAAGTCAATGTAAAAATATTTTAAATAAACAGTCACTTTTGTTTTGCTTAAGGTCATTGTGCTATGCTATTTCAGCTAACATCTTTTTTTCTTTCTTTCAGTTTTTGATGTGAAGTAACATTGAGAAAGAAGGATGGCAGCTTTGGATACTAAAGCAAAAGCAAAAAAGACTCTGGGAACTGTTGATTATGTAGAATCATCAGAATTTGCACAAGGAATTTTGCCAACAAAAAAGGATGTCATTCAAAATATGTTGTATCTGCTGCATCCCAAAAGGGCTGGGCAAGCCCAGCGATCCAAAGAAGATGCTGCCCAGTTGCTTGCTGAACTTCTGCAGGAACACTGGCTGTTTTGCAATTTGTATACAATAGCAACACAAAGCATTAAAAAGCATATTCTTAAAGTATATGAGGAATTTTCAAAGTTGTATCAGTCCAGAAAGAGAAGAAAAAACGAGCTGTTTACACAAAAAGCCGATGACTTCAACAGGAGCTCAGCGCAACTTTTTGATATATTTTGTACAGACACTGGAACAAGAGAGAAGTTGGAACAGTACAGTGGTGTGAAGATGACAGACATTGAGTGGAAATTTCTGGAAGATCAGAGAAGTGAAAGGAAAATGTACTTTGAGGATTTCATGGACAAGAAACAAATGGAAACAATAGAAAGACGAAGAAAGGTGGAATCACTAGAGCATTTCAGGAAGATTGCTGAAGAAGAGAGAGAGGCATGCAAACGTAAAGGAATGAGTTCCAACCTAGATGAGCCGCCTATGGATGATGTCAGTGAAAGGAAGAAAGATGATTCTTGTCTTGAACGCAGCAAGGGAATTGGAGGCTTTTCTCATAAGGCAAAAAGAAAGCGTTTATCTTCTGGCTGGATTACTGGGACAGCAACTTCAACTAGCTATAGTGAAGCAGTTACCCCTGAATGTCAACATATACGTATGAGCATCAGAAAAGTCAGGCCAGGGTTCTATGAGACTTTTGACAAATATGAAAACTGCTAACTGATCATCAAAATTTATAGAGCAGGTTGTTTCTGTTGATGTTTACAGAGTTTTGGGAGGTCTTAAATGCCCTGATTAATTGGAAGTTGATGTAGATAATTAAGGCGTTTCCCAATAATGTATGGTACCGACATCAAAGCAGTAGCCTCAGTAGTAACTGGCTTTTACATTTCTGGAAAAAGTTAAGATGTGAGTTTTTAAAGGTCTGTATCAGGGTAAGATTGTAGCAACTGAAAGGCTGTAGGATAGTAAAGGAAGACAGGAGAACCAACGCTGAATGTTAAAGTAAACAGATGCACGTTGATAGATTATATTACATAAAAATAATTTATTCATTAGGAAACTGCTTAGAAAGCTGGTACATTCTTCATCACATACAGCCTTTATGTTAGGCTGGGTGCTCCTGAAAACTTTCTGATTTGTAAAAGTGGAGAGAGGAGCTAGAAATGTGAGGAGCAAATACAGCCTTCAGCAAAATGCTAGTTTCAGTACATAACCTTTTATTCATTCCAACCTCCCCATCTCCAAAACCAGAAGCCCCTGTACAGTCAGAAAAAGTGTAGCTAATGAGAAACTGCTTATAGGAGAATGTGATCCAGGGGCCTAGTGTCACACTGCATGTTTGTTTGTTTTTTTCAGGCTCACAATTGCTTATTCGTTAATTGTTACAACCAGTAAAGCATCCCCTTCAGTCCTTGGACCAGTAACTTTTAAAAGTGTTTTAGTTTCTTTGCAGGATGGGGCACTCTCAGTAATACTTGCCTGGTATTAGACAAGCATATAAAACTTGCCTAATTTATTGAGACTTGAAAAGGCTCTGCAGAAAAAGGAAACTGAATTGCTTGGCTTTTCCTGCCAGATTCATAATTGCTAAGAGATCTTCACAGTACTGAGAACCTGCTTTGATAAATAACACTGGTTTGTGGGGGAAGAAAAAGTCAGGGAATTTAAACAGTGGATTTAGGTTTGAACTTGGTGGCAACAACTCTGTATATTTTCTGCATTCTTAGCAATTAAAAATCATTGATGGCAAATGATGTGAACAAGCTGAATTTGTAACTGCAAATACAAGACTTTGTGAAGTGTACTGGACGTGGCATGAACATGACAAAAGGTCACATTCCATAAAGCATTATTTTAAAGGTCTTTTAAAAACTGCTCCTATTGGGATTCTCAATGAGTACATTGTGTACCTGCAGTAATGGAAAGATTTGGCAGTAGCGCATTAACATGAAATTCTTTGGAAGCAGATTTTGAATTCTAAAAATTGCTCTTTTAGGTAGTAATCTTAGCTAATTGCCTGCATTTGTATTTCTGTGCCCCCCACACACACAATCTCAAGTCCATCCAGTTTGTGTATTTGGTGCCTGCACATTTATGGCTTTGTTACATGATATATGGGTTACATGACATGTATATATGCATCACTTTGTTCAGTTGCTATAGTCCTATTTCAGAAATGGAAGTAGATAGGTTTTAGTTTCTAGAAATGCACATATGGCTGTGTCTTGTCGCATTTGATGAATAGTGTATTTCTGGATACTCTGCCCCATAGGCTGTACAGTTTTGCCATACTGGCAGTAATGTAACTTTTGCAACTGGTTTTACCGATATTATGATCTTGTGGTTATTAGGTGAATATGTGAGCTCAAGCAGTATGTTTGAGTTGATACAATAGTCTTTAATGGTTAAGCTGCATTCACGTTTCTTAATTTGATTTCTATACCACCAGTCTGGCAGCAAAGGCCACTCTGGATGGTTTACAGCAATAAACAGAAACAACCAATAAAGCAAAAGTAAAGCATAAAACAATTCAAAGTAAATGATACATTTTAGATAAAAGACATACATATGGGAAGCTATTCTCTGATGCAATGATCAGTTGCTGCATTTATTTCCATTTTATAATATCTCTTAGGTATGATAGTTACTACTTTTTTTTCAAAGCTGAGTTATGATCTTGAGTAATCCGTTTGTGTATTGAGGGTAGATGAAAAACAAAAGTTGGAACTGAAAGTTATGTGCCTGTTGATGGCACTGTGTCCGCCAAGTCCTGCCTCCTCACCTTTTGTATAAGTCTCTTCTAGCCAAGAATGTATAGGATCACACAAAAGTAGGTTCCTGAATGCCTGACAGCTCTTGCAATAGCTTTTCTTGATAAACATCCATAAAGGTCACAGAAAGATTAAGAGATGCCAAAGTGATACCCATCTTCATTGATCTTGGTGTATTGGAAAACCTAAATGAAAAAGGTTTTTAAACCCTCAGAACCAAAATATATTTCTCCATTGTCTGGATTTTGATATTGTGGATTTGATCCACAAAAGCTTACACTGAAAGATTAACAAGATCAAAAGTCAATTGCCTCGTCTAATCTTAGAGGGGTTATAAAGTTGACAGCTATGCCCAAGCTCATCTGAAACTGGATGTTGTTTACCGTATTTTTCGCCCTCTAAGATGCACCTGACCATAAGACGTGCCTAGTTTTAAGAGGAGGACAACAAGGGAAAATGTTTAGACCAAGGTTTCATAGAAGGAGGAATCCTGGCAGCAAAGGGGGAGGGCAGAGGCTCCGTGGAGGAACCCTCTTTGCAAACAAGAAGATTGTTACTGGGAATCGAAGCTGCAAAAGGGGAGGCTTGCAAACAAGATGATTGGGACTGAATCCAGGCTGCAAAAGCGGAGGGTTGCAAACAAGGTAGCTGGGACTGAATCCAAGCTGCAAAAGGGGAGGCTTGCAAACAAAGTGTTTGGGACTGTGGGATCCAAGGTGCTAAAGGGGAGGGTTGCAAACAAGGTGATTGGGACTGAAATCCAAGCTGCAAAAGGGGAGGGTTGCAAACGAGGTAATTGGAACTGGGGAATCCTGGCTGCAGCAAGAGACGGGAGGCACTCTGTACAGGTAACTTCTCTGTAAATGAAAATGTGTGATAGATGTGTAATAGGGACTATTGTATTTGCTCTAAAAGATGCATAGATATTTCCCCCTAGTTTTAAGGGGGAAACTGTCTTATAGAGCGAAAAATACGGTACTTAATGTTTCCCAAGCTTTTGCCATATTTGGGATGTATAATCCCTACTACGATTCCCTACAAATGGCATTGAGAGATATCCAGCCTATCTCTCCAACCCGGAGGTTGTCCTTAGGCATCCATAATGATAGCCATTGATACCCCTGTTCTCCCTGAACTTGTCTAATCCTTTCTTAAAGCTGTCAAGGCTGACAGCTGTCATCACTTCTGGCAGGGAGTCCCCTAGACCAGTGATCCTCTGGGTGAAAAAGTACTTCCTCTTATTTGTTTGAGATCTAGCACCCAAAAGTCTCATGGAACACTCCTAGTTCTAGTAAAGAACTCTGGATTTCCATACTGAACTATGGGGAAATTTTCCAGATCTGATCAAATGCCCATCTGGTCTAATATTCTGTTCATACAGTAGCCAACCAGTTGCCAGTGAGATTTGAGCAAAGAAGATGCAAGTACAACTTCATTTGGCATTTTGGATAGTGTGAACGTAGATCAAGGCCTATCCTTCCTGTGAGCTGAAACTCTGGTTCACAATTACCATGATCACCTAAAGAAGACATAAAGGGAATAATGGAATTGTGTCCTTGAACATACACATGATTAAACACGATAAAAATGTGTGCCATATTCATTTTCTTGGAATTAATGGAGAAACAATATATGTTTCTCAACTTTGGCAAATTATTTTTGAATAATAAAAAAAATTCCCTAGAAAATCATTTTGAAAATACCTCTGGACTTTTAGGAACTTTCTACTGAAGCTAACATAGAATGGGCAAGTTAATTAGACTGGATAAGTTCCTAGACCAAACTGGAGTTTTATACTTAATACTTTTGCTTTCATCACATTTTACTATACTCATGTTGTAAGAGCTTCTACTGATATGTTTTAATCACTATTGCTATTATTTTGAACACATTTGTTTTCACTTTTTTATTTTTCTATGAACATTTGCAACTTTTCATCACCATGTCTTATTTCAATATACTGTATTTTAATTTGAGTTTAGTTTTGGTGTGATTTCGGATTAATGCTCATTCCCTCAAACCTCTTTGAAGCAAAATAAAATAGTGGCAAGAATATTTTTTCAAATGATTCCTGGGAAGCAATTGTGTTAGAATCCAGCAGATTCTCGGCAGAATCAGGGCACTACAAGCCATAGTACAGTACATCTGGCTTCTTGCAGATTCTGGTGGATAATCAGATAAATCTGAACAAATCTAAATTTTCTTCACATTTGAGAGCATAAACTTTTGAACTCTGATAAAAGATGGTTACGCTATTTTTCATTTTTATCTTATTTTATTCCATTTATATACATTTCTCTCAAGCTCAAAGCAGTGTACAGTACATAGCTCTTCTTCTCATTTTGTCCTCAAAACATAGTGAAGAAGGTTGTGCTAAGAGAACCAGAAGTGGCTCAGTCAGACAATGATTTCCATGGCTGGAGATTTTACCCATTTCTCCCAAGTCATAGACCAGCACCCGAATCATACTGTTAGTATACAGCAGCTTCCCCCAATTTCAGAAGTGCCAG
Source organism: Phrynocephalus versicolor (assembly GCA_023846285.1). NCBI lineage: Eukaryota > Metazoa > Chordata > Lepidosauria > Squamata > Agamidae > Phrynocephalus > Phrynocephalus versicolor. The sequence continues at coordinate 20,420,081 of JAHTLZ010000379.1, read as the reverse complement.
ACTAAAATACTCATTATTGCCAACTAGCACAGCCATTGTGAATTATGGTTTGGTTATGATGGGAGTGAGGCTGCCCTTGAAACTGATACAGAAACTTCAGCAAGTTCAGAATGTGGCAGCCCAACTGATCCATGGAGTAAGTTCAACCATATCTCTGAAGTTTTGCAAATAAGTTCAATCTTATCTCTCAAGTTCTGCTTGCATTGATTACCTGTTGCTTTCTGCGCCAGATTCAAGCTTTTAGCCTTAATATATAAGGCTCTTAATAGTTTGGAAATGTTACCTTTTGGAGCATCTTTCCCAAAGAACGGCAGCTTGTTCTACCCAGCCCTCCCAGCGCTTGTTAACAAATGGTCAAATTGAAAAAAAGGAAAGGATGTTTTTCTAATATATAGCAGGCCCTTTCAGCAGTGGCCCCGTCAATTTGGAAAGGTCTCTCACTTAGAATCATAGAGTTGGAAGAGACCTCAAGGGCCATCTAGTCCAACCCCCTGCCATGCAGGAACCCCCATCACAGTGCTCCTGACATACGGTTATCCAGCCTCTGCTGAAAAACCTCCAAAGGAGGAGACTCCACCACCCTCTATGGCAGCATATTTCACTGCCGGACAGCTCTAACTGTCATGAAGTTCTTCCTAATGTTTAAATTGAATCTCTTTTCTTGTAGTTTGAAACCATTGCTCCAAGTCCTAGTCTCTGATGCCACGGAAAACAAGCCAGCACCCTCTTCGATATGGCATCCTTTCAAATATATAAACATGGCTATCATATCCCCTCTCAGCCTTCTTTTAGTAAAACTAAACATTCCCAGATCCCTAAGCCGCTCCCTGAGATCCAGCAGACCCTGTCCCTCCAGAATTTCAAGAAGTTAGAAACAATGGAACTGTTTCAAGAAACTGTTAAGGACATCCCTCCTCTTACAGGCCCTGAGATGATAATAAAACCAACCATAGCAGGCTAGGTAATCTTAGTATTATGTAATAATATGATCACATGAAGAGAAAAATGAGAATCTAGTGAGTTGCTTTTTGCATTGTGTTACCTGTTCTTGCAAAAGCAATATTTTATGCCACAAAATGTAGTCAATGTAATCTTATGAATATAAAATTCAGAGGCATTCACTGCAGTTGGACCTCATAGTGAGACATCCCTTTATTTATGGGTTCACTCAAACTGTAGCCACTCTTGAGTTAGATAGATACTTGCTGTAATATACATGTACGTGAACAAGTTAAGGCATATGATTATATGCTTCTCCCAGAGAATGTGTACACAATTTAACCAGATAAATAATGCCAGCTGGATCTCCTTTATCCACAACAAGCATGTGGATAAGGGAGAACCAGTTAACCTTGTTTATAAGGTCTTTCAGATGGCTTTTGACAAGGTCCTGCACCAAAGGCTCTTGAATAAACTTGCCAGTCATGGAATCAAGGGACAGGTCTTGTACCAGATCAGCAGCTGGCTAAGAGACAGGACACAGAGGGTAGCACTAAATGGACACTTCTCCAAGTGGCAGGAGGTAAAGAGTGGGGTCCCCAAAGGTTCAGTACTGGGACCCCTGCTTTTCAACCTCTTCATAAATGATCTAGAAGTAGGAGTAAATAGCCAGGCAGCCAAATTTGCCATCAACACTAACATATACAAGGTAGTAAAAACAGAGAGAGATTGTGAGGAGCTCCAGAGGGATCTCTTGACACTGGGGGAGTGGGCAAACCAATGGCAAATGAGCTTCAACATTAGCAAGTGAGAGTGATGCATGTTGGAGCAAAAAAAAAAACCCCAATTACATTTATAAACTGATGGGGTTTGAACTCTCTGCAACAAACCTTGGAGTTCTGGTGGACAGCTCAATGAAGGTGTCAACCCAGTGTGCCACAGCAGTGAAAAAAGTGAACTCAATGTTAGGGATCATTAGGAAGGTATAGAAAATAAGTCAGCAAGTGCCATTTTGCCTCTTTATAAATCTATGGTGAGACCCCATCTGAAGTACTGTGTACAGTTCTGGTCCCCATACCTCCAGAAGGATATTATGGAAATGGAAAAAATACGCAGACGAGGGCAACCAGAATGATTAGGGGACTAGAACACCTTCCATCTGAGGCTGCAATGGCTGGGCCTCTTCACTACTGAATGGCGGTGCCTAAAAGGTCACCTAATTGAAGTTTATAAAATCATACATGGTGTGGACAAAGTAGATATGGAAAAACTGTTTTCTGTATTGTACAACATTAGAACTAGGGGACACTCCATGAAACTTTTGGGTGCTAGATCTCAAATAAGAGAAAGTACTCTTTCATCCAGAGAATCACTGGTCTATGGAACTCGATTGCAGAAGAAGTGGTGACAGCTGTCAGCCTTAACAGCTTTAAGAAAGGATTGGACAAGTTCATGGAGAACAAAGGTATCAATGGCTATCATTATGGATGCCTAAGGACAACTTCCAGGTTGGAGAGATAGGCAGGATATCTCTCAATGCCATTTGCAGGGAATCATAAGCAGGTGAAGACAGCTGCTTGGGAATACCCTGAAGCAAATGGTGAGCCACTGGTGTGAGACAGAATGCTGGACTGGATGGACTCTGGCCTGTTCCAGCAAAGCTTTTCTTATGTTCTTATACAGTAGCTTCAAAATACTGTGCCTAATATTGTAGTTCCATGGACCCTGCATGATATTTTAAAAAAGTTTTTATACTCCTATGAAGATAGTAGTTGAGTAACACCAATTTCTTATCACACTCAATTTTTAATTGCCCCCAATTTCTATGTAAGTTTTGCCTACCTTTTCTCTATCCTATAGACCCTCCAGGAGAACTGGATATTTTTAATCTAAATACTTTTCAGCTATGATCAACCTGCTGGTTTATGTCAGCTGGAATCATATTGGTGTTAGAATAAGGCATGTGTGACTTGTGGCAAATTGCACCTAGTTGAGAAGGTGACAGAGCACATCTCAGCCTGCTTACACTCCCAGCAGAGATGCCCCCTTGTACCTTGTTGACTAGCCACCATGAACCATGGCAAGATATGCAGATCTCATGCAAAAATCAATAGGATTCCGGCCATTATTCCTCAGAACAAGTATGTAGGTGACTACAGGTATTGTCATTTCTGCACCTTGTACCATCTTCTGAAGCACATACATAACTGAAATCCTGATTGGGGGCCCTGTTGCACCAAGCGTATGGAACACAGCATCTGAAAAAGCACAGTACTTCCCCAGTGCAACCCTTCAACTTTCCAGGCATGTAAGACAATATGCAGATGGTAGAGCATGGAGGGGAAGCTGTTTGTAAAAAAAATAATCAGATAAAGCAAGAGTTATTTTTCCTGGGATTCTCTTCATCTTCCATACTAAATATTTTTAGGTATTCCACCTGCTCCACCCCTCCTTATTCCACAGACGGAGCAGTATAAAAATTACATGGAACTGCAGAAAATAGATACTGTACAATATTGCATCTGAGACATGACAGGTAAGGGGAATCATTCTGCCTCCCTGCTCTGTTAGTCAAGGCAATGTGAGCAAAATAAATGAAAACTGAACACTGAGGATTTATTGAAAAGGGGAAAGACTATTATATATATATAATATATAATGTAACTCATATATATATATATGAGTTACATTTTTGAAACTACTTGTAGATCTGAAATTTAAGCCTTAGAGTACTTCTTATTTTACAGAGACGGATTTTTACTATTGCGGTCTCTCTGTCCATACCTAAAGGGCAATATATATGATATTAAGGCTAAAACTCGACATTAGCTCTAACTAGAAGGGGGTCCATTAAAATGAATGGGGCTTGTTAGTCATCCCCGATGTAAATCCCCTTGTCTTTAGCAGGTTTCCTTCATTTGAGTCTAAAACTTAATTTGGTGTCTTTAAAGGTGTTTTTAGTAAGTACTGACAAATACTGTCTAACAAAAATGGCCCCAACAGATGGATACTGAATGATTTGGCTCCTGGATGCTGAATATCGCGGTCTGTCCCAGGATGATTAGTTCTGACAAATTACTGGGAGAAGGGGGCCTGCGGAAGTGGCTGAAGCTTTATCGCACAGAGATTTCTATGGCTGTGGATGATGTCTTCCCGTTACTCCATGGACTTGCAGATCATGATGTTGTCACTGAACAGATGTTCCAGGTGAGAAAGAAGAAGAATTCTGAGCCTGTTGATTAATTAGTTGACAGTTCTGTAACAGTGTGCATATAATAGCAATAGTTGTGCACCGTCAAGTTGATTCTGTCTTAAAGTGACCCTTTATAAGGTTTTCTAGGTAGTGAGGACTCAGAAGTGGTTTACCATTCCCTTCTTCTGAGGGCAGCCTGGGATTGTGTAGCTTGCCCAGGTTCACACAGAACAGGCTGGCTCACCTCCCAGGAGGTGCAACGATGAATCAAACTTCCAACCTCTATTTGTTAATAATATAAAATACATTATGTACCTTGCACAATAAGTTTTTAGAAAATCAGTGTACAGTTCATGTCCAACTTCATGGATTTTTTTTAAAAAAAGTCCTGAGTTTTTGTTACATTATTTATTTTACATTTCCATATTATGTCTTGAATTATATAGAAACAACAGATAAATTTCTGGTTATATAAAAAGTTCCCATTAGCATAGGCATGTTATAGCTTAAAAGTAGATATGAATTTTCAAGTCAACAGAAAGAAAGCAAATGTAGTGAATATAGTAATACAGTATCATTATCAAAAGTATAATAATATTGTATTTTCTGACTGTAACTGTACTTTCTGACCATTGCTAAGAGCAATGAATCTATTACATTCTGTGTGCATGGAGCGTTTTCAGAGCAAAGTTATGGACAAATTATTTTCACCATAGGTTGATCTTGAGTGGTATACTGTAGCATTAGATTTTAAAAGTGGTTCTCAAAGTAAGTTCTGGACATTTTATCTGGTTCAGTGTAAAGTCTGGTTCTGTAGAAAACTACTGTAAGCAGTCAGAGGTATTTAATTCAGGTTTTGAGTGGATAAGTGCCTGCATTTATTAAACATTTATTAAATAATGTTATTATTTGACTTATTTCCTTCTCCAACATTGTTGCATTTTCTGTTTTATTATACATCTGTAAAAGATATTCAAGACTGTACCTGTTTCCACCATCCAGAGCTGTGATGTTGAGATTTCCAGGCTAACTTCAGTTTCCATCTACCGAGGAGGGCAAATATCTCTGGAGTGTATATTTTTACTTTATTATGGCATCATTTGCAACTGTTCAGAGCGTAAATTTGTTTTGTTTATTTCCTTTTACTGTCTTCTTAAAGGACACTCTCAGTCTGACCGAAAAGGAAGGTTGCCACAAGGCTTTCCATGCCATGTTAACATGGTTGCTGAACCAGGATTTACATTCCATCCAGGACTTTTGGAAGGTTCTCTTCAAGAATTATAACATGGAGAGGTACTCCAAGCTCCAGTCCATTCGGAACAGCTTCCCTAAAGGTATTAGCAAAGGTCCTCATAGCCTTGAAGACACTGAGGTAACCTTTGTAGGCAAATTATAGGGAATGCATTTACTTCAGCTTTAAAAACTCAGAATTATGTGTTGAATCAAACTAAATTATTTGAAATCAATGGGTTTTAAATGGGATCTAAGCAGATCTTAAATTCACATAAGGCAGTCTGGAATCAACAGGGCTGTAGTTAGGGTGGAACAACTGGGGTTATGTTTCAGGCCACCAGCATTTAGGGGGCACACAATGTAGAGGTGAATCAAGTGGTGACTGTTAGGAAAATAAACAGCAATATCTCCAATCCTGTTTGCTTTCACTTTTTTTTTTGAAAGCATAGATTTGCCCCCTATTATTTTTCAATGAGTACCACATTCTTCTCCTTTTACATGGTGGAGGGTGGCTTGCACCCATGCCTGATGGCACAGTGAATGGAAGATGGTGCTGCTTGACCCTAGTCTCGAAATCGCTTGTTATGGGTTTTGGAATCAATGTTTTATATACCCATATGTGTGTACCTTTCTTTCTTTGAACCTTCCAGTCACAAGAAACTTGTTAAACTTATTTGAAAACAAATGTCTTCTTTAAAATGGCTGATGGAGAGGTATATTTGAAACTGCTGCATTGTTGTTATTACGGAATACTGCTTACAGAAGACATACCTGGTAGCTTGTGTGTTTTATTGCATAATATTACATGCCAATGGCAATGAGTACTATTTTCAGTTTTCCTAGACAATGTGTCTTGAGATCTAGGTCTTTTCGGGGTTTTTTTTCCTTTCAGATATGGATCTTAGCAGGCATCGCAGGGCAAAGAAACTTCCAAGCAGTCCTAAAATGCTGACACCCAACAAGCCACAAGGAAAGAGGAAAGCAACAGAGGAGAAAGAATCAACACATCCATCTCAATCCTCAGCAAAAGGCAATTCACATATTGGTAAAACAGTTTGCTGGATTTTATTGTATCCCATGTAGATGTCAGAATTTAAATGAGAGTGGTACAAGACATCCACTCACTCCCAAAAGCTCAGACAAATAAAAAAAACCCTGAGGGAGAATTCAATTTTAATGTCAGACTGTTTCATTTTCTTCTTTTTAAAAGAAACATGTGTTTTGTCCATATGTTCACCAATATTTATATTAATTTCATTTTATTAACATTTCTATGAAAATAGCACATAGAATGACAATAGTCCAGACCATCTTTGGTATCTAAATAAAATATGAACCAGTATTTATTCTGGAAAAAAGATGTATAATGTTTTCAATGTTGTAACTTGGTCCTACAAACCAACAGAATGTCTTCCAAGGCCAAAAGTTGTGAAGAAGTCAGAGAATGTTGAAATTCAGCATTTCCTTGTTTCAGATGGTAGGCACAACATTTTCTATGAGTTGATTCTCTAGTCTGCCTAGCTCTATCCTCATCCTGTGCCTTGACTTACATCTCATTCAAATATTATGAATATCATCTAGTCCAGGGGTCCTCAACCTAAGGCCCGGGGGCTGTATGTGGCCCACAGAGTCTTGAATCTGGCCCCTGGGACCAATTGCAACCCCCCCACACACACCTACGCCCTGCTTCATGAGCAAGCCAGCCTCCGCAACTGCTTCTATTGCAGAGGCAGTTCAAAGCGGTAGGCCATGTCACTTCCCCCACTCCCTCCACCCACTGCCCAGATGACTGGCACACTGCTAGTGGGGCAGTTCAAAGTGGGACTGCCACGGCAAGGTCCCCTGCTTCCCCCACCTGCTGCCTAGATGGTTAGGGCAGCTGAATGGAGCAATTTAAAACAGGAGGGCTGTGGCAAGGTCTCCCACTCCCTCTATGGCCCCAAGGCCCTACCCGTGCTCCTCCTCCCACCCCACCCGCCTGCCTTCCTTGTGTGGCCACCGCCTGCATTATTGTGTTTGTGAGGAAGGAAGGGGGCAGGCGGAGGAAGTGCCAGCCAGCCTTCCAAGCTGGAGCAGCCACGGCAGTGGACTGACATAGGGATGGATGGCAGGCAATCAAGGGGAAATGGAGATGCACTGATAATGGGGGGGGGGCTCCACCCACTTGCCCCTCCCTCCCCCTTTCCCTCCTATGTTGGCCTTTTTTTTTTTTTACTGTGGTCCGGCCCCCAGTGATGTCTGGGTGGTGGTGGAACGACCCGCTGTTTGAAAACTTTGAGGACCCCTGATCTAGTCCTTGTTATTTAGCATGGCTATAGAATTAGTTACTGTGTAGAATCTTATCTTGCCAAGGATCATGAAGCTTGAGTTATTCTGAGTGGGAATACTTTGAAAGTTGTCACCAAGCAACTTTTATGGATGTGTAGAGGTTCAAATTCAGGTACACACCACATTCAAAGCCAATATGCTATCCTTTGCACTATAATGATATCTATACCTATAATAGTTCTTCTTCTGTGCCTTTCCTTTCCTTTTCCACACTACTGCATTAACTCTCCATGAGATACATTGACAAGGAATATTTGACATAATAAGCAAAACAAACATGTCATATTCTAATAAGGGTGACAGGAAATCCTAATGCTGACAATATATAAAGCCAATGTCATTCTGCTTTTTTCAGATGAAATGAAGAAATACACCAAAGTTGGTGGTGAAATGTATACATCAAGCAAACTGAAAGAGCCTGGAGAGAAGTACAGAGCTTGTGAAATGAAGACCAGCACAAATGTCAGGGAGTCACAGGTCCCTGAATATGTATGTAACCCTTGGAGTCCCTTCTCATTTTTAGGGCTCTTTTGTAATGAAGAATGTTATGGGCTGGCTTACTTGTAGCACACCCAGTGTCAACTACTGGCAAGTTTGTGGTGGTCATGTAGTTCTTTCCTATGTCAAATCACTGTGACCCTTAGACACAAGTGCAATCTTCTAGTACTAGTCCCGCAGTGTTTAGTGAAGGGCAGCAGTGGCTCTCCAGATGTTGTAGGGATTGCAAACCCCATATTCCATTGCCATTGGTATGTAGGCTAAAGCTGATAGGAATAAACCAAAAACATTATTGAGGTTAGGGAGTCCCAGTTGCTCACTCCTGTCTTCTTGTGTTTGCAGCTGAAGTCTTAGCATATTCATTTATACATCTTGGTTTGTATCAATCTTTGTCAGAATGGACATCAACAAGCAAACTTGCAGGAAGAGAGACAGACTACTACATCGCTTCATACTGGGGATTCATCCCTCCAGCAGGTAGCAAGAATAACATCCACTCCATCAGGATTTCTAAGTATTTGGCTTTATTTTGTCTCTGTTATTTTAATTAATTAATCAATTAGTTTATTTATTTGTTTAAGCTTCTGTACTGCACCATCTAGCAAAATTGTGCTGCATAAACCAATAATAAACAATATGCAATAAGAATATAAGGAAATTAGATAACATAAATCTAGACAATATAAAACTGCAAAGATAAAAAGCAGACATAATGACCAATATAAATAGTGAACAATAAGAGCCGTCAAAGCAGAGGTGGGAATTAATGCAAAGATAAGCGTATACTAAGGTGCCAAGGAAGATCAGAAACCAGGAAAAACTTGGGGAAACAGCCAGGTTTAACATTTCAGGTGAGGGAGCCAGGCAGATCTCAGAGGGTAATTTGTTCCACAATGAGGGGGCAACCACAGAGAAGGCTCAATTTCTTGTTTTCTTTCTTCGAACCTCCCTCAGAGTTGGCACCCTCAATTACCCTACCTGGAAAGAATGAGTGACCAGGTAGTTTGTTGTGGGAGTTGATGCTCTGCCAAGTATCAAGATCCTTAACTATTTAGGGATTTGTATATTAGCGTTAGAACTTTGAAATCAATGCAGAACCTAAATTGGCAGCCATTGCAGTGCAGCCAGAGTAGGAGTAATATGCTGAAAGCATCTCACCGCCATTAGATAGTATTTTGCACTATCTGCAACTTCTGCATTAGCCTCAAGGGGAACCCAATGTAGAGAGCACTGTAGTAGTCTAATCTCAAGATTACAAGTGCATATATCAACATAATGAGGGCTCCAGTGTCAAGGGAGACATACAACTGGGCAGTCCAGCACAACTGGAAATGTGAAGAACTGACCACTGATGCCACGTGGGTTTCCAAGGGCTTTTCATTCTTCATTCTGTGACCTGTTCTATCTTTGAATTTCATATTATTCAAATGGTTTCTTGGCCTTCATTCATTTGCTTAAGTAGTTCTCCATTTGTCATCTTCTTGTAGTGTGATGAAAGTGCATTGCAAGTGTCATGAGAGGATGGACACAATAGTGCAGCATGTTGAGAGCCTGTCTTATTACTGAAAACTTGTACTCCAGCTTAGCAGTTTTCCCTTTCTTGTCACTAAGCCAAAGCATATGTTTGCCCATTGCAGAAAGTTTCTCTTCACTTGGGAAGTCCCAGGATTCCTTAACTAGTTAAATTGGTGCCAGATTCATCAGTGGGTCAGGGCTTGATCAAGCAAAACCTTTTTCCTTGACAGATCTGATGCTACTCCTAGAAAAATGGAATTTCCCGGATATTTCAAAGCAGTTGTAACATGGTTTCAGACCTTGTTTCTGAATGCAAGAAGTTAGCACAACTTTCAAAAACTCACTCATTAAGGCCAGTGTATGTTCTTTAAACAACCTATCTAAGCTGCTTCATGAAAAAAGAAATAAAAACTGGAAAAATATATATGCTCTGTTTCATATAGGAAGTGATCAATTGTTCAAGGGTAGCATATGTATGGTGCCAGATCATAAAAAAATGAAGTTTGGAGTTCTAAGAATCATAATTGGAATTGTCAAGGCTGCAGCAGTGAATTTGTGGTAATTAATTAGTTGCCCCTTGTATCCTGGTCATGTGCCAAGTCACACAACTGGCACATGATCAACAACAATTTGTTAAGTAGTGACAATTTGTGAAATGGCAATTAATATCATTCTTTATACCTATAATACTTTTATTTAAATTCTTTTTTTTCATTTAGGATCCATTAAAATTATCTATCTATCTATCTATCTATCTATCTATCTATCTATCTATCTATCTATCTATCTATCTATCTATCTATCTA
>JAHTLZ010000379.1:20363972-20404295 GCA_023846285.1 Phrynocephalus versicolor | reverse complement strand
CACACATACAGTGGTACCTTATATAAAGGAATTAATTCGTTCCAAATGAAATTATGTTAAACCAATTTTCCTTTATACAAATTTCCCATAGGAATGCATTGAAAACAGAGTAATTCCTAATCGTGACCATTTTTATGTTGCACGAATTCACCCCATAGGCGACTGTGTTTTATATATATGAAAACGTCTGTCAAATATGTCAAATAGCTGAAGCCTATGGTATCCTTTGAGCCCTCTTGTGGTCATTTTCAGTGTCACTGGAATACCACTGATCCTTGTTTCTCACACCTGATCAGGGTGCCATTTACATTCAGAGGACAACTGAAGATGGGAGGAGAGTTCTTATCAAAGAACCTGTTTGCACTTCCTTCAGACAGCCTCTGCCTTCTCTGTCTCCAGTGCCTGTGGCAATACCACCAACAGCACAGAGTGTGGGAATGGAGAAACAGCAGGTCAGTAGCTCTATGGGATTCTTGTGGTATTTCCCACATGCTTCAATGGGTTTAAAGCCAGTGGGAAGGTATTGTAAAGGAAGGTATTGTCTTAGTGTTCTTTTCCTGTCTCTGGCAGGACTTTGCATGTAGCGTGAGAAATTTAGAGCTCTTACAGCACAATATTAAGTAATCACCAGAAGGAAAACGTTGCTTAAGATTCTTTCTGCAACAGGGTTAGAGAAACTGTGAGCCCTCACTAAATGGCCATTGATCAGAAATGATGAGTCTTGTAAACCAACAACATCTGGAGGCCTACAGGCATCTTAGCTCTGATCCCAGACATAATTTAGAATGATAACCAAAGTTAATGACATTCACTCATAGCTTTGCAGCTTTGGATGAAAGGGGTCTACAGAGTGTTTAAAGTTCAGAACAATGGTTCTTAACCTGTGGGTCCCCAGATGTTCTTGGACTGCAACTCCCAGAAACCCCTTCCAGCACAGTGAGTGGTGGAGGCTTCTGGGAGTTGCAGTCCAGAAACATCTGGGAACCCACAGGTTGAGAACCACTGGTTTAGAATAACTGCTCACATTTTCTTATGGTGTCTAGCATTTCTAGAATATTAGAATCCCCAACAGTTCTTCTAATCCAGGCTTTACTTAAAATTCAGGTTTTAAAGAATTTTATGAATACATCATCATGGTGTTGAAAGCGTAAAAAAGAAAAGGGGACATAATGATAGCAATGTAATTTAAGGAGGAAGGAATGGACACATGTTTTCAAAGACTCTAGGGAAATAATAGGATATAAAATTCAAATGTCTTCATCAAATTATTAAATATGATTAAGGATAGCCAACTGAAGGAAGAAGAGAAGGGTTTCGTTATCATAGTGGTTGGAGTGGCAAGATTATTATTTGCAAAGAAATGGGAAATTGATAATCAAATAAGTATTGAAGAATGGTAGAGAGAATTGTGGGATATGGCAATCAGTGAGAAACTGACATGTGAATTGGAAACAAGAGGAAGTTTAATAAAATGTAATGATTTTTTAAAAACATGGAATTGGTTTTTGGAACACGTGTTTCGGAAAGAAAGGCTGTATACACCAGGTGAAAAGTCAACGTGCTTCTGGAGAAAAAGTGAATGTGGTGAAATGTAAAAAAAGTTAAATTAGAACCTAGCCCCAAAGGTGCAGATAGTATGGGTGAAGCAACAGGAGCATGAGCAATGTATTAATGTAATATAACATAGAAATGTTGTGGTTTGTGGCATTTTTTTCTATAACAAACAATTAAAATTTAATATTTTTTTTTTTTAAAAATCAGGTTTCTTCCCTGAGTCCCTGTCTCACAGGTTTTATTGGAACAACCATAAAAGATTCTGACACTAGCTTACAATAGAATTGCAGGAATAAAACCATACTCTGTCAAGATTACTTTTCTGCATTTTCCCGAGTCCCTGGAGGATCTTACAACGTTTCACTCTTCCTTTAACATCCCAAGAGGATTTTAAATCAACAAAAAATTTTTAAAACATAAGGCAGCTGCCAAATTATCTCTCTTATCATCCATATAAGATATTTATTTATAGTCATGTGGGATGAAAATGCATGTGTTTATTTTGTTGGGTATCCATGGAGAAGCCCTGCATTTCTAAGTGTTTGCACACATGTGACAGTGTACATGAAGTGTATGTATGCAATAGCAGGAATTGTGATCTGTGGGATAAATGAAGGGACAGATAGAACCTATGTCAATTCCTCCAAGGAAATTTTATCCATTTTTAAAAAAAGGCTGTGTGAAGTAGCTGTTGGAGCTGGCTTTTGTTTGTTGGTTCCTGTTTTTCCTTGATGCTTGATCTGTGTAGCCTTCAGGGCTCATGATCAGAAACAAAATAAGGGATGAGTAGAACAAGGGAGGCTGCCTAGATGCCCTACGCACATCCGATTTTGCCTGATTTCGGAAGCTAAGCAGAGTCACCGCTGGTTAGTACTTGGATGGGCGACCACCAGGGAATACCAGGTGCTGTAGGTGCCTGGAGTAGGAACGGGCAAGCCCCTCCAGTATTCCTACCAAGATAACTCCATGGACGTGGGGTCACGAAGAGTCAGTCAGGACTGTAATGACACAACACACACACACACACACACACACACACACAGAGAGAGAGAGAGAGAGAGAGAGAGAGAGAGAGAGAGAGAGAGAGACCAAGGGAAAGAGGGGAAATATTGCCTGATCTTGCCAGGGTGGTGGAGCAGTTGGAGTGCTGGGCTGGGAAGATCAGAGTCACATCATTGTCACTGACTCTGAACCTTAAGTCTGGTTACAGGTATGTGACCTTGAGCTGCCCACTCTCCCACACTCTGAATATATGGCAGGCAGGAAAGCATCCACCATGTCTGCCAGCTTGAGTTTGGAGAGAAAAAGCAGAAAACAAATATACCCGTATATACTCGAGTATAAGTCGACCCGAGTATAAGTAGAGGCCCCTAATTTAACCCCCAAAACTGGGGAAACTTACTGACTCGAGTATAAGTCTAGGGTGGGAAATGTAGCAGGGCCTGGCAGCTCCTCCTTTGTTAGCTGGGGGAGTGGTGTGTGATGTTTAAAATGACTTTTAGCCACCGAGGCAAGTGCTACTCCCCTGTGATGCAGAAGGGAGTCAGGAGAAGCGGTGTGCATTGTTTAAAATGACTTTTAGCTACCGACCCAAGCACTTGCCTCAGTAGGTAAAAGTATTGACCCGAATATAAGTCGAGGGCCCCTTCTTTCAGCCCAAAATTAGGACTGAAAAACTAAACTGATATTCAAGTATATACAGTGTCATGAATAAGTGCAAGGAAAGAGAAGTGGTATGTGCTCCATTATCTTGTCTCCAAGGAGAGGTAATCAATTAGAGTGAAACAGACAAGCATAAATATAGAAAAGAAGACACATGCAGTGCAGAGCAAATCTGGAGGATTAAAACTGGACCTGTCTTCCCAGAAACTGATCTCAATTTTTATTTTTTCCCCCTAGAAACTGACAGATGGTGAAAAGTGTGGTGTGTGCCAGAAAGGAGGAGACACGATCTACTGCAATAAATGTTTCAGGGCTTTCCATTGGTTTTGCCATTTTCCTGCTCATGCAGATCAAATCAGGTGTCAATAATATTCAAATCAGATGTCAGATATATCCAGGAACCTACTCACTAACCAGTGGTGTCTAGTCCATCAGGACAACTAAGCTATCTAATCCCTGCCTGCTCCCTTACCACAGCCAGAGGATCTGAATGTGTGTTTGTGTGTCCATGAGGGTGTGTGAGAGAGACAGAGACATACAGAGACAATACTTTGCTGTGTGTATGCACGTGTACTCTTGCCCCAGGCTTCCCTTACCCTGCTAACTGTAATGAGCATCAGCTGCCCCTGTTATGAACTTTCTATACTTCTGCTTCTAATTTAAGAGGTCATGCTTAAATGCTTTGTTAATCCACAGTTTATGACATAGCACTAAAGCTGAATGTGAGACAGGTGCTCTAGGAAAGGTGCCACTTGTCATGGGAGTTTGTTTGAACAGTGTCCTTTTGGAGACAGCAACCAAGAAAAATGAGCAAGGGGTGCAACATATTTATAGTTTTGCCCAAATCAACTGAAACTTTGTCGGAAACTGTCAGCCGCCACCACAGTCCAGGGCAGGGATTCAAGACGAGTGTGTTGGATCTCAGCAGTGACAAACCTAGCATTTTATAGAGCTGCCCTTGCATTTTGCAACAAGCCCAGTTGTGTCTTGGAGCCCACAGTGTTGACTCATGCCAACTGTCCTCCAGCAACCAGTAGAACTGATATTCCTGTGTTCTTTTTAAATAACTTCTCTGCTTGCAATCCGTCTTCATAAAAGTGGAAGCTGGTCTCAGCGTGATGCCTGGCAAAGCAGAAGTCTGCTGGCTCCATCATACAACTGGGAAGCTGAAAGCTGATTATAATTTGTATGGATGAAGTTTTAACAAACAGCACTCGGACCACTGCTTCCCTGCTCTCTGAAGGTTATTTTACATGTAGGACAACTGAGGGGTTATATGTGTCTAGAGACTATGTACCACTTCAGACAGCAGATGGGAGCTCATGTGATTGACTATTCCAGACAGACAGGAGGCCCTTTTCTACAGAAAAAGTGCCAGAGAAAAGAATCTGAATGTTCTTCACAAAGATAAAAACAAAGAACAGAGTCTTCCCTTCCCACTGATTCAGGTGGTCCAGACCACATTGAGACCACTTGTGAAATATATGCTTACCTCTTCAAGGAGTACTTTTCATCTCTGTTATGTTGTGTTCCAGTGGAATCTTGATGTGCAAACCCTGCTCTAGCAACCCTTCGACTGTGAGCTTGGAAGGCACACCAAACCCGAAGGCTCCAACCCTACAAGCAGTCAAGGTCAGCATCTCCATAATTTTTCCAGTGTTGTTTGTGGGCAGTGTATAAAAGTGAATGGCAACCTGACAAGTCTGGGAGAGACAAATTTGGTCTGTGTCAGTGATCACCAAATCTAATATCCAGCAATTGTTGGGCTACAACTTTCAGTGTCCCTGAATACTGGCTATGCCAGCAACAGCTTCTGAGAGTTGAAGAACAAAACTCTCTGTGATCTCAAGTTTGGGAATCACTAGTCTATGTTATTTACTTTTGAAGGATATGGAGAAGCGGGTGTTAGTGCTGTTCCCCATTTCAAGAATGGTGAGACATGGGATCACCCCTCCCAACATTTGGTACATTGAAACCCACAGAACACAGCTTGTTCCAACTAATTTTAAAAGCACAGTTATAAATAACATTTTTCTCCACCCTTCTTTTGATTCCACAGCCCAATTCTCCCCTCAGTATGACCCGTACTGAAAGGATAGGCAGTAGCACCTATATCAGCAGCAAAAGCAATGGGTACTTTTGATGTCTAGCATGTGAGAGAAAGCTGAACATGATATTGTCATTTCTCCTTTGAGTGTAACAGCAAGATCATACCATGCTTGTGCTAACGTCCACGTCAAGAGTGAGCAAACCCTCTAGATATTGCACGAGTGCAGCCCCCAGCATATCTCCCCATTGATTATGCTGAGACAGATGGGAGTAGGGAGTCCAACAATATCCACACAATGATCCATTGCTCACCTCTTCCAACATTAACATCAGTGTGAATTTCCATTCACCCACTGAGCGGTTCATTCATACTGTACATGTATTTCTAAATGGAGAACTTTTGTAAAAATTCTGCTGGCCTGAAGGACGAGCTCTTAGTGACTTCACTGGGTGATAGCTAATTAGCGCCTGATCAGCTGGCTTCTGCTTCAGACTCACAGAACCCTTTCCCCAAAAAAGCACAGCACCTCGAAATGAAAGCTGTAGTTGGCCGGGACAAGTGAGGTCTCTTCTATTTCAAAACATATTTTGAAATGTTATACAGTATTTCAAAACATTTCTCTGGAAGTGTTTTGCTTTTCACCTTGATTGCAAACGACATCACCCCAACCCAGACGGACTTTTCCTAGTTGATGGCATTCTCCACCATTGACTTCAGGATCCTTTCCAAGTGCCTTCCATCTTTAGCTCCCAGCAGCCAGCATCCCTTGCCAGCATTGATAATGGTGAGGGGTAATGGAGATGTACCTTTGGGTAGTGGTTGGCATACAAGCTATATAAATAAATAAAATAAATATAAATTTTAAAAAATCCCAAAGGCCACCATTTTTGACCTCTTATGTGATTCATGGATAACTCAGTTATTGAGGCTGCACTGGAATAAATAGCTGGGCGTGTGTCTTATTAAATTCAATGGCACTTATTTCTGAGTAAAAATACACAGCATAGCTCTTCGAGATACTATTTTAAATCCTAGATGGTGGAAGAATCTACTGGGACAGAACCTGTTCTGAACAAAGATGCACTGGATTCTCTTCTAGGGGAGGTAATATATAGTTTCCCTTAGTTTTAGTTTTAGTAGAAGTAGCCTCATTGGTCGACACTAGCGTGTTAAAGTTTAAAAAAGATGACAACAATATTATGGCACTTTAAAGTGCCATATTTTAATGTGGGCTTCCATGTATAGGTCCATTTCTTTTTTATTTTTCTTAAGTTTTTGCCTTCTGGTAGTCTTTCTGTGATTTTATTATGTAGCACATTACTTAACAGTACCATGGGTTCCGGAAACCAGTTAGCACATGGAAGCCTGGTCACTCCTGATAATTTTCAGGAATTTCCCCTCGAGTTGTAACACTGTACATCTGTTCCACATCCATTAACATAACAGAAGTTCCCACATAGGCCTGGCCCTACTGGAGTAATTTCACCTCAGAGAACAGGTGCTAGCAGGTGACAACAAGGAATTGTTGTACCATAGGGTTACTCGAACCTTGCAAGCTAGCCTGCGGTCCCCAAATGTGGTAGACAATGCTTCCTCTAGGAATGTATGGAGAACTTTTAATCTTATTTCCCAATTCTCCCTAAATCTCTGTGTTTTGACATATGGATGTTTGTCCAGGTGTCAAAGCATTATTTGAGTTAATGCATCTTTTTTTTAAAAAAGGATCACTTCTATGTTTCCTGTGGCCTATATTGTCTGTTTTGTTTCAATGTACAGTAGTGCTTTTTTGTGTGTTGAAGCACAGGTAGAGAAATAGAAATGTCTTTCTTTCCCCCCCAGAATTCCTTTGATGGGATCTTGCATTGGGCATTCCAGAGCATGTCACATCCTTTGTCAGACAACCAAGGATTTTTCTCGTAGAACTTTGGATTTGATCATGTACAGTATTGCATGGTATGGATATTCATACAACAGTATCAGTGTAATGTCAAACAGCAATCCTCCTGAGCCGAAACACTGGGATCTAATCTTACATTATTCTAGTTTCTATATCCAGACCATCTAATGATGATTTTATTAAGCTAATGCTTCTGTACTTATTTCTAATCATGAGAATGAACTTGTTCATTGGTCTGTACTTGAGTAGCTAGCTGATCATACTAATTTCTTGCCAATTACTGCATAATGGAATATTGATTGATATGTAAGATATTTAGAAATGTCCTTTTCCTCCTCAGAATTGCCTTCTGAAATTTTAAAAAGCGAAACCACTGAATATTCTCCTTCTGTATGTTCCATGTTTCCTTCCCTAGTGAAATCATTTCCATTCACTCTGTTTATCGAAACAGACAATGCTGCAACTCAGATCTGACAAGACAGGCATGTTCTCTATATTATTCTCCACATTGAGTTGTGATTTTTGTAATTTAAGGCATCACTGCTTGTGAAAGCACTGGCGCTTCCAGTACATCTCTCTCTCTCTCTCTCTCTCTCTTGCATCTTCTTGCTGGGAAATCCTTTTGAGGTCCAGCAGCTGAAATGTTTAGCTATGACAAGTCACATTGCCCAGGGTGCAGCATGAGACTACTCTACATTACACCACCTTTAATGCATCTGAACTCAATGGAACCTGAAACTCTATAACAACACGGAACATATTGGCTGGAATAAGAAAAAGGAAGCGAGATTGCTAAGGGTGTACTCAAGGAAAAATTATCAGTTTGATAATTGCCTCTTTCAGCTTCAACAGACTTTCAGCTTGAGGTTTTTCTGAAGGCATAATACTACAACGCTTTTCTTTGTGTCTGCTACAGAAATGAGTGTTGGTAAGGTGATGGGTCAAACCAACTTTGCATAATTGCATACTGATATGTTATCATCTACCATTATACTAGCATGGAAACAAAGCAAAAGCAAAATGTTCTTATATTCCGCCCCATACCACTTCAAACAGGACCCTGCTGATCCTTTTAGAACAATCAATGCCTACTTGATAATAAAGTGTTGTTGCTGCTGCTCCCTTGGCGTGACTTTTTGCATCCCTTATGCTTCTTCGTGGATTCTAAGATTCTACAAGGATCCTCTTGTAGTAAATCCTTCCACATGTACAGTACTGTGGTCTACCACTATGCCTCGGCGCCTGCTGGCCCAACAAACCACACTGACACACTGCTTTTGGAGAAATCTGTAGACCACCGCTTTATTGACATTTGGTTAATACTGCAGTATTCTGGCCATCCATTGGGTCAGATCTATTCCATCGGGGGACCTGCCTGTCTGCTGATATGCGGAATTGCACCGCCAGGTGGAGGCACTTGTTTCTTCATCATCCGGACCACCACCCCCTGTGGGCGCAGACTCCTTCGGGGTTTCCTCCCCAAGCTGTGCAGAGGGGGCGTCTACTGCCCCGCCCAAACAGGAGCAGTTCCTGCTCCCTCTTGGGTCCGGTGTTGTCACCTGTTCCTTCTGGACTGTGCAGGCTCTGTCCTGCTGCTACCACTGCCTGGATCCAGTCCCAATGCCCCCAAACAGCCATTGCTGTTGTAAATTACAAAGAAAGGTTTAAACTAACTGAATACAAGTAGTAAGAATAAAGCAACATGGTGCGGGGGGTGAGGAAAGTCACTGGTACTCCATCCTCCACTGGGGGCTTCCAGTGGGCAGCCCCCTTTTATTACCGTGCCAGCTGGGACAATTGTGCCTGAGTGGACGGGTGTTCTCCGGATACTCGCCCTGGCCACTGGTTGCATGGGCGCACCAGGACTGGCCCAGCTGTGCCATGTGACACAGGCCTCTGGACTCTCTGTGCGCCACATGGCCAGTGCCATTTTGGCCCCTGATCTGCCCTTCTCGCCCTGCATCCGCTGCCGACCACAACACTGGACCCGGAAGTTGGGTCCATTAATTATATATGAAAATAAAAGCTAAACAAACAGACCTTTTTCATAGCTGCTAAATTAATCTTTCTTCTGGACATTTGCAAAGGCAATTGTGATAATAGCTTAGAAATTACTTGTAACACCCATGGGGCTGCATTTGAACAGTAAACATAAGCTGGAAAATGAATGGCAATTCTTCTGCACAGTATAACTGTGTGTCAAGGGACCGGCAAGCCAGCCTCCTCACTATAGGTACTCTACCATGTAAACCAGGGGTGTCCAAACTTTTTCCAAGGAGGGTCAGATTTGGTGAGGTGAAATGTGTGGGGGCCGATCATTCAGCTGCATTTGCCCCCCTCAAGCCGGACTTTGGACAGCCTCTAGGGCAGGGGTGCCCAAACTTTTTTTAAGGAGGGCCAGATTTGGTGGCTGTGAATGTGTCAAGGGCTGGTTGCTCCCCAACCCTGCCACCCCACTGCAAGCCCCACCTACTTTCTTTTTAAAAAACATGGGGTGAAGGAGGGGAAGGGAGGGGCAGGCCAGCCAGCCGTGGGCCACTCAGAATGGCCTGACGGGCCAGATTTGGACACCCCCCCCGGGCCGGACTTTGGGCAGGCCTGCTCTAGGACATATAAGGAGGCAGGGAGGACACTGCAGTAACAGAGCCAGGTAGGCTGGTCAGGTGGCTGGGGGGACAGAGGCAAGGGAGGGTAGGCAAACTGTAAAACTGCAAGCTTACATCTCCATCCGGTATGGGGATGGGCCAGCTAGTGGGGATGTGTGATAGGCTGAGCCAGTGGGGAGAAGAGGCTGAGGGCCACTCAGAATTTGAAAACGGGCCGCATTTGGCCCCTGGGCCTGGCATTGGACATGACTGACGTAAACTCCCACTTTTTCCGAGTGGGAACAACCAGAGCAAGTAAGCACAGGAGAGGCTATATATGATAAAGATCAATTATTGTATACCAGAAGCAGAAATTGATGTTTGACATTTATTGTTGTTATTGTAGAAAATGTAATTGCAGCTATTCAAAGGGAACAGGAGTACAAAAAGACTGTACACCATCTTAACAAAGAGCTAGACATTAAAGAGTTTGGATATTGAAAATGAATGGGAAACAGATGAGTTATTTTTCCTTAATCAGAAACAAAAAACAGTTGAGCTTCTAAAGACATTCAGCCACCAAGTTGCCCACAGAGTTACAAAAGCCATGCAAACAGATTTTCTGAAAAAAACAGGTGAGCCTTTACTAAATAATAGTAAATACAGTACAGGTAAGCTTTTATATCTTACAATCTCTACCAGCCCAGATATAGCTACTGCTGTAGTAATACTAAGCAGAAAAGTTACTTTCCCAGCACAGAGTGATTGGACAGCTGTAAAAAAGGGCAGCTAGATATTTAAAAGTGACAACAGATCTAAAGTTAAGATGACCAGTTATTAAAAACCTCAAACATGTAGGACACACTGATGCAAACTAAGCAGAGGACAGTACAGATCATGCTGCTGTGCACTGATAATAAACTAGTGTTTTACTGATAATGAAGTATTGATATCAAACATTAGTGTAAAGTTGAAGAGAACTAAAACAATCCTAGTGCCAGAATATGACAAAAATTTGTGTCAGAAAATGGCATAATATTCTTTAAAATACCTTTTAAAAATGAAATATTATATTTTCAGGCTATATCCTTTCTCTTTAACTATCTCCCTCACTCCCCCTACAGCTGTATACAGTGTTTCATTTTGTAAAGTTCCTGGGGACTAGCCTGTAAAAGATGTGCTCAGTCTTATAAGAAAGTGACTGTTTTTCCCTTTTGAAAGCTCTTTTTTGGGGATCAATATTTCAGGCTGCACAGCTTGGATTCTTTCCAAAAAGAAAAAAAGAAAATAGGTGAGGCCAATAATTCTCTTTCAAGATAAATGAGATTGGGTTTTTCAATAAATCTGAGGATGTTTAGCATTCCCTATTTCTAAATTGGATGGTAACTAATTTTTTATTTTAAAAATAACGTAACTTGAAAACTCTTGACCAAACTTCTCTAAATTTAGGACATTGCAAGAGTAAATTGTCTGCTATAATTGTGGCAAATTTAGTGCTGATGAAGTTTAAAAGTTGTATTGCTACCGAACTTTAAAAGCTATAATTTCTTGTTCGGGCTTCTCCCCTTTTTAGAATTGCTTATAGAATGTTGATTTGTGCTGCCAGCAGAAGATTGATAACAGCCAGGAGAAGGCGATTCTCCTCTGTTTCAAAGTCTGAAAAAGATTTCTCAAAAATTAATGGATTACTGCAATAAATATTAGTGCATTACTGTAGTTACTTCCTGTGGCTATCAGAAGTTGTGGCTGAGATTATGTAGCTTTAATAAACACATCAGAAAAAAGCCTACTTGTAACATCCTGTGTTTCATTATACAGTTCTACTACTGTTTTGCCATTGTCAGCTGTGTTTACATATTAACTCAGCATTCCCTTTGCATTTCATATTTGGCTCTCACACAATGTTTCACATTTAGAGCAAGTATACTGGTTTACCACAAAAATTGTTTGATCTAAACAGGCTCAGATTTTTCCATTAACACACATGTTAAATTGTTATCTTTAATTATTTATTTTAGCATAGGTCAGGACTTGTAAGACTTCCACATGATAACTAGAGGAGGGTGATGAGTATTGGCTCTGGATTTATAAGGCATAAGATTTTAATTTTTATAATCCATTTGCAATCTGTTTCCTTGCTGTACCTACCAACAACAACTGCTATGTTTCACACACTTCAAATAATACAAAATAAATCCATTTTCAAAAATCCCATGAGAGATGTTGAGGCCATTCATCTGTTTAGAACTGTGTGAAAAATGTATCATCTTTATATTTATTTGTTTATTTACTCCCCATCTTCCAAGGTTTACAGCATATTGATATCAATTAAAAACAAATATCAAACAAATTGTTCAATAGTAATAATAATAATAATAATAAACAAAAGTAATAAAACAACCAGCAAGATGGCGGCTTATATTTTACAAAAGAAAAGCTAATTGTCATCAAATGCCTCTCTAAAAAGCAAGGTCTTGAGAGCTTTTTTGAAGGATGGCAGGGACTGTGCTAGGCAAATCTCACTGGGGAGTTTGTTCCAAAGTATAGGCTGGGGCAGCCACAGAGAAGGCCTGGTTTCGAGTGATCGATTTCTGGGCCTCCCTGGGAGTGGCCACCCGAAATGACAGCGCCTGCGACATTCTGGTGGGCAGGCCTCCATTGACCTCTGGAAGATCTGCTCTGTCAGCTATTCAGGTCCCAAGCTGTGGAGGGTTTTGTAAGCTAAATCCAGTACCTTGAACCTTATTCAGGGTGCAATAGGTAGCCAATGCAAACAGGCCAAAACTAGGGTGATGCGGTCATATCTGCCCGCCCCAGCCACCTGTCTTGCCACTGCATTTTGTACCTGCTGTAGTCTCCAAATAAGGGTCAAGGACAACTCCACGTAGAGAGTGTTGCAACAATCTATCCTCAAGATCACAAGCACCCGCACAATTGTTCTCAAAGGGTGCTTTTACATGACCCCTAAAATCTGAGGCAAAGGGTTCCCAGATGCGGAGCTTAAAATTGTTTTCCCACCCCAAAGAACAGAACCTCGGTCTTCTCCAGGTTGAGTTTGAGCCTGTTAGTCCTAGTCCATTCCATGACTGCATCTAGGCAGGAGTCGAGGATCTGCACTGCCTCTGCTGCAGAGGTGGTGAAGGAGAGATAGAGCTGTGGGTCATCAGCATACTAATGGTAGCAAACTCTAAATCCCCTAATGACCTCAACCAGTGGCCTCATATAGATGTTAAACAGCAACTGGCTGTTCCTGGGGCCGGTTGGCACTGTTTTTTGTTTGTTTTTTGCTCCCCCCACCATGCCAGCCAGCTGGTCCTCCAGCTGGTCTGGCACTTTAAAAATAATAATTCCCCACCCCCACTCCCCAGTGCCACCCAGCTAGCTGATTGGCACTGTTGTTGTTGTTTAACTTACCCCCTCCAGCGCCAGCCAGCTGGTCCTCCAGTTGGTCTGGCGCTTTTTTCTTTTTCTTTTCTTTTTATTCCCCTCCCCAGCACTGCTCAGCTAGGGGTTTCTTTTTATTATTTCATTCTTCGCGGGAATTGCTATCCCACATCTCCTGTCACGTGATCAGAGGAAGAGGAAAAGCTGGACCTTCAGATCAGGATCTTCGCCAGGTGAGGTAGCAGCCTTGGTGATCAGTTTAAGCAGACATACTATACTCTGAAGACAAATACTGTACATGTAAAATTAGTTCTTCCAGAAAAACATTGTAACTTTATTATCATCACTCAAAACCTCTTTTTAGAAATGTAAGATTCACAGCAACAATAAGAGCTCAATAAGCTTAATAATAATTATAGTGGAAGCTTCTATGATGGGGTCTTGCCAAAATGACCTAGGAGCCTCACCTTCATTTTGGGCAATTCTTGATCTTTAACATTCCTGCAGCAATCCACTGGCAGACTGAAAAACTTTCAGACATAAAGCAAAGTGTTCTGCTTATATACCGCCCCATACAGTGTGCAGGCTACAAATTGCCCCCCCACCCCAGCAAGCTGGGTACTCATTTTACCGACCTTGGAAGGATGGAAGGCTGAGTGAGCCTTGAGCCTGCTACCTGGGATTGAACCCAGGTCGTGAGCACAGTTTTCCAGTGGAAATGTTGCTCTGAATACCAAGTCAAGATGGAAGTTTGGCAACCACCAAAGGACTTTTGTTTGTTTGTTTATTTCTTTATGGAAGATGGAGGGGAATTGTGAGAGAACAGATAATTTCTATATGCAGGTGCTGCAGCAACCACAAAATGCAAGTTTTATTTTGGTGTAGAATCTGGAGTTATTTATAAGGTCCGATGTACACTTACTGGGATGAATGCTTTGTTGAACCAAACAGGCACACACAGGACTGTGCTAAAACAAGTTGAATGTTCTTGGCTATTTTAACTGAGACTTTATTATCTTGTTGCTATATAATGCTCTCCTTGTTTTCTCTTTTGCCTCCCCTCTTATGGAATATTTATTTATTATTATTTTTACCCCAATTATTTATATCAATTTTTTTTTAAAAAAAATATTATTTTAATCCAGATTCTTGGATTAAGGTGGACCTTGGACAAACTTCACCAAAAGAGGGACTAAGTGGGCTTTAGACAAAGACACTGTTTTTTTATAATAGTTTGGCTGTCTTCTGTTTGGACACATACAGTTCAGGAAAGGATCACATTTCTCACTTCAAATCAGGCTAATATCTTTTGGGAAAGGGTAGGATAAAAAAGCATAAATAAAAGTCACAGCCACACCCATAGAGGAAAAAGGCTCTTTAGAGTCTCA
Organism: Phrynocephalus versicolor; assembly: GCA_023846285.1. Taxonomy (NCBI): domain Eukaryota; kingdom Metazoa; phylum Chordata; class Lepidosauria; order Squamata; family Agamidae; genus Phrynocephalus; species Phrynocephalus versicolor. Next base: position 20,389,775 of record JAHTLZ010000379.1, on the reverse strand, counting down.
TGGAACAGAGAGTCAAAGCATAGTGTTGAACTTGGGACTTTGTTCTATTTTATTTTAGACCCCAGGAGATATGTGAGAGGAGGCCTGCTTCTATAAATTTAAGGAGGACTCTCTTTACACCGTTTAATCACTTTCAAGTTAAAAGTGCAGCAAATGGTGCAACCTCCTATTCTTTCAATGCAGATATCAAACAGAGCTCTTATTCACGTGCTAGTGATGCTAAATGCAGAACCCAGGCCAGAAACCAAAGACGTTCTTCTGCTGAATCTCACTGCTTCCACTGTGATTCCCTTGTTTATTCTTAATCTTCCTCATGAACTCTCAAAACTGTAAACAAGTTTTTTTTCTGAAGCAATACATCTAAAAACTGTACTCACGTTAATTTGGGAAATCCTCTGGAACACCTTTTGTTCGTACAAAGACCAGTGAAAGTATGAAGGGGAAATGTACCAATCCTATTAGTGCTAAATACCAACATTCACCATGTGACTGTTTGTCTTTGGTAACTAACAAGGATGGGCACTACTGTATACTGCACAGTAATTGGAAATAGACTGAACAATGGATAGTTGTGCAATTTCAAGGGAACAATGGGATAGAGGAAGTAATCACTGGCATTTCTTTTTAAGGGACACATCTAGGATCATGGTGATTGATTATTTCACTCGAAACATGAGTGTTCTTGCTAGGCAAGTCTTATTTTATTATTATTATCCTAGTTCAAAATCAATTTCTTTAGGTAGGGAGGTGGTTTTCTTGAGACTCTTGAAGGTGGCAGTGTTTGCACCATAGCCCTTTGGAAATCTGGCATTGAAAAAAACCAACTGTGGTGTCACCTTCTCTTGTTGACGCCCTAAGCACGAGTTTATTTATTTATATATATATTTTTTTTTATTTATACAACTTATATGCTGCCCACTACCCAAAGGTCTCTGTTTATTAAGTTGATTTTACTTAATTGTTAGTCTGGAGATGGGAAGGGTGTCCACAGGATATCTGCAAAGCATTATACCACTTTCCATATCACTTTCAGAATGAAGGGTACAGTACTCTTGGGCAGGAAAGCAAGGGCGTATTAAGATATGCCAGGTGTCTCGCAGGCAGCCATGAGAAATAAAATATAAAATCTTCAGCGAAGTAGGCAGGTAGGTCGAATTAAAAAAAGATAGATGTGTGTGTGTGTCGTTACAGACAGACAGACAGATAGATAGATTAGATTAGATAGATTAGATTAGATTCTGCTGCTATATATCTGAAGTGGACGTGTCCACGAAATGTTTTATTAAAATATGAAAGTTAGACTTTAAGGTGTTGTGTCTTTGGTTTTGTTTTGTTTTGATTTGATTTTTGCCTGCAAGACAGACACCCACTTTCTGCAGTGGCGTCTCCTGCGGGTAGGGAGGCTGGCGCGCCAATTCCCCGGTGCTTCCTTAAACCTCAGCCCAGCCTCCCGCCGCCGCCTCCCCGCCCCTTGGCCCTCCTTCCCCGCCAATTCGCCTAAATCCTAGAATAAAGTTCGGGGCCGGCGGGGCGGGCGAGCTTCTCCCACTGAACGAGAAGGCAAGCGGCCCTCGCGGCGAATCTCTTTTTAGCTTCCCGACTCCCCCGCTCGTTCCGCGCTTCGGCCATGGCGTCGGCCGAGTTGGCCGAGAAACTCCACCGCCGGTTGCTACGGGACGGGAGCACCTCGGAGCCTCCTCTGGGGGACGCGGGGGACAGTCTCGCCCCTGAAGATACTGAGCCCGCCGGGTCGGATTCGATCCTCCTAGACCCGGACGAGGACCGGAGCGCGGTGAGCTCCGCTGCTGACCCGGAATTGAGCGCCAAACTGAGCCGCAGGCAGGACATCAACACGGGCGCGGCGCGGCCCCGCCTCGCCCAGGTCTTCAATCCCTATACGGAGTTTAAAGAGTTCACTCGCCGGCAGATCAAGGATATGGAGCGCATGTTCCGACTGTAAGCACCGCCCTGGTCCAGTCCTGCTCCCCCTTTCCTTTGCAGACCCTCATCTTGGCAAACTTGGGAGGGGTCCCATTGCTATGCCCCTCGCCTCCAATCCTTGTGGGGAGCTCAGCCTATCTGACTCTCGGAGTAGGATCGGGCTGCACGTGCTTTTTAAAAGTTTGCCCCCACGCAGAACAGTTTTGAGCACTTGGACTTGGATGTGGGTAAATCCTCTTTAGTTGAATGCAGTTTACAGCTCCCTGCCGAGGGAACTGAAGATTGCACCCTTGCGATCTGCCCCTACCTTTTTTAGAAGCAAGACGCAGTTAGTTCAGTATAACTTACTGCTCAGTTTATGCACTGGTGGGGACAACCTGTTTATTCAGAGAGAAAAGTAGCCACTTCCTTCAGGGGAAGTGGTCCACCTTGCATTGGGGGCTAATTTTATGATAGGTTAACTTGTCATTCCACCCTGAGTGTTGTTAGTGGAGAAAGATAACGTGAGAATCCTGGCTTTGCTTGACTGCTGTGACCAGATGTGAGTGGCTGACTACTGAGTGCAGAGCATTGGCAGCGTGCAAGATAACAAAGGATTGTAAATCCTTAATCTTATAATCGTGCTGTTTGGGGAGTAAGTCCTATTGAACTCAGTAGCCATGTATACCATCCTGCTGCTACTACAACAACTTCTTTTATAGATCACAACTGATCTGTCTTAGGATGCTCATGCAGAACACTCATGTACATGTTATCTCAGACTTAACTTATAACATTCAGTGGCTCTTAGGCCTAGATAAGTATTGAATTGCAACTCAAGATCTGGAACTATTGCTGCAGAGTTAATGTCAGGTTTCTTTAACATGAGTTTTTAAAATTGTAGCTCTTCCCTGAAGCTATTCTAGTCATACAGAACTTTTTGGTCATTTTGAAACAGGTGAGATCTTTCTTCTCCCCCTTTGCTGTTTTCAAAAAGCTTATATTTACTTGCAAAGTTAAAAACAACTTGAAGAAATGGGCACATTGCTTTTTTGCACAAAGTTGACATTCATTTCTGTTGTCTAGATTTGGAGCAGTTTGTACTTGCTTGTAAACCTCGAAAAGACACAGTGCGACTAAAAAGTTGACCTCCATCCTGCAGTGTCAGCTGCAGTTATATTTAGCATGCTTTTTATAAAATATGAAAGACGACTTGTTCAGTGCTACTAAAAAGACCACTGGAAAAAGATTTTTGCCAGCATAGTCATGCTAACTGCAGTTCCAGTCATGGTTACTCGGAAATAAGCCCCACTACATTCAGCGTCTGTTTAGCTTTGAAGTTTAAATCCAGATAGCAGTCACGTCCATGTTATATTGAACTAAATCAGACTTGCTTTTGAGCAAATATATCAAGGACTGGACTGCACGAGAGTCTCTTCTGACACTGTAGGTTAGCATTCCTTTAGCTGGCAATAAAATACAGAATGGATGTCTCTTAATTATTTCAGAGCAAGATGACTTGCAGGTGACACCAAGCAGCTATTTATAAAGTTGAAGAAAACCAATGACTTTATAGTGTGGGGATTGACAGCGGCAATAATGTCATCATTATTTAGTGCTGCTGCCAGCCAAAGGCCCCCTCAGTCTTTATTCACCTCTTGTCTTTCTTCTTTTAAGGTGGATGCTGGAGGAATTAGAAACTAAGTACAAAGCAGAGCCCACGTAAGATAGACATCTGGATGCATAAAGTGCATTCCAAGCTTAGTAAGAGAAGATTGTGCGGCCTTTGAAACTGACAAAGATCATTTTATATCTCACTTCCTTGGAGAAAAGGAACTGAAACAGATTTTTCTTCCCCACTCTGCAAAAGACAGCTTCATGAAATCTTTAAGTAAATACTTCTGGATTTCGAATGGGATGAAAGACAGAAACTTTTATTTGTGTTTCTAGGTTGAAAGTGGTGGTGGGCACTAGTCTAAGGGATGTGGTCTGTGTGTGCTGTTGCTAGTTCTCAGCTTTTCTGGATAGTCACCTGAAGGCGTCACTTTGTAGTGTACTATATCTCCAGCCACGCTTACAAATATCTGCTTGTTTATTTTACTATAATATGAAAGCTTTGCCTCTTGCCTACATAAAGTGATTTTTTTTTAAAAAAATGAAGAGGTTTGGTCTGGGTCCCTCCCACGTTTTGGTTATTAATATGTGACAAATTACATTGATATGTATAGGGGTACGAAAATCATGTTTAGTTATTAATAACTTTTGTATGTTCAGCCGCAAAAATAGCTTTAAACATGGCAACAAAACATGAGGAATTTTATAAAAAGACATGTACACTGCCTGGAATCCTGTTGGTGCACTCTGTGCGCATAAGGCCAATGATCTCACCAGCCTCAGGCATGTATCTTTAATACTTTCAAAAGTTTCTGTTCTCTTCTAGGTTCAAAAGCTGCCTAGGGAACTTTTTCGGCTTGGGGAAGCCTTGGAGGGCTTTGAGATAGAGAGAAAGCCTTTAATCTGCAAAAGGTTCTGCTGCTGGTCATACTGCCAGGATCTTCTTTGTCCTATTTCCAACCATTCAAAATATTTACCCCAGGCGATGGTAATGTTGTCCTAAGATGTTTAAAGGAAAATTAGCATACTAGGATATTCACAGGGGAACAGGTGGCCCTGACACCATTGGAAACCAGGATGGATTTGATTTCAAAAATGATTTAAATATTTTTTTAAAATTGGCTATTTTGATGATTTAAATAAAAACATCATTTTAAAATTTAAATAATAATTTAAATTGTGATTTTAAAAAAATCACTGATTTTTTTTAAAGCCATCCAGTTTTAAAATTTGCTTTTTTAAAAAAAAAGGAGGCTAGTTTCCTTTGAGCTAGGGCAAAATAAAACAAAAATAAAATGAAGAGAATATCACTGAATCAGATAAAAGTTCTGTCTAATTCAGCATTCTGTTTCTCATAGTGGCCAGTCTGATGCCTGTGGGAAGTGTATAAGCAGGACTCAAGAACAATACTATTTTACACCCTTGCAACTCATGTTAAGAGTCATGCTGCCTCTGATTCTGGCATAAAAACTAGCTGTATCCTCCATGGATCTGCCTACGCTCCTTTTAAAGACTTGAAAGATGTGGCTGAACTGCCACATGTTGGTATTGCAGTTTAACTACTTTCTATGTGCCCCGAATTGTCTGCCCCGAATTGTCATTAGTTATTCGTGAAAATTGTGTGCCCCGAATTGTCAGATTTCCAGTTTAATTGAACCATGGGTTCTATTATAATGATACAGGAAGGTGGAAAATTTGATGTCTCTATTTTTTTGCATATCATATGTGGTAGAAGCCTCTTGCATGTCCCAATTTTTCATTTTTCTCTACATTAGAGGTGGGCAGCTCCCAACATTCCTCACATTGACTGGCCTGGCCAGCACTGATGGGAATTGCAGTCTGAAAATATGTTGGTATCCACAGATTCTTCTCCCTATGAAAAACTTGGAGACCTGCTTTGTTTGTGGTATTTAATCCCTTTGATTGTATCCCTCATTGCCCTACTCCAAGGCCTTGCTGACAATCTGTGCCCTCCATCTTGGAGGCCTCTTCCCACTTAAATATCTTTTTGCCTAGAGGTGGTCTTCTACATAGAGAGTCCAGCTGTCATGAATAGCCATGACAGGTGAAAACCATAATCTTCAGGCATTGTATTGCACGGGGGAAGTGTTCTACTTCAAACACATCCTTTGAGAATTCAAAACTTGTTGAGGGGTAGTCACCCTTGCATATTTGTAGTTGTACTGAATTTACACATAAAATTGTAGCTGCTGTCTATGGTTTATCTTTCCCCCTACCTTGCTGCTGCCGCCCTCCCCAACCTGGCTAAGCGCTGCCTCCCCCTATCCCCCCAGCTCCCACCTGTCCGACTTTGCCGCCACTGCCACTAGGCACCTCGGTGGTGGGTGAAGTGGGGTGAAGCCACGGGGCACCGCCGCCGCCTCCCCCACCCCCTGGCTCCCACCTCTCTTGCTTCGCCACCGCCGGGCACCTTGGTGGCAGGCGAAGTGGGGTGAAGCTGCAGGGCACCGGCGCCACCTCCCCACCTCCCCCCCGGCCCTCAACTTTATATTGACCCGAGTATAAGTTGATGTATACAGTAACCTTTGTTTACAGTTACCTTTACCTTAGAATAAAACAAATTTTGAATGAAAGGATAATCAGTCGATAATCACAGTCATATTGGAGAAGAGGCAGGGAGTCTGAAGGGGAAAAGACACATACACTAATTGCAGGAGGGAAATATTGGTAATGAGTATCAGATCAAATAACAGAAAATCAAAACAAAGTAATTACTACTCAGCAAGGGGTTCTGCTAAAGGGCTTAGTCAGGTTTGCTAGAAAAAGTGACTAATTCACATTATTATATATGTTAAAATTATCTAGATTCAGAGCCCTGTAACCTCTATAGTTTCCCCCTTCATTTACATTCTGCCAACTTGTTCCTACTCCAAATTATATTTCAACAATTTACAATTGTTGCAAAGGCTAGTTGTGTGTTCTCTGCATAGTACAGTATTTCCCTTTGAAGGCTACATTAATACCACCATGCGCTCTTTAGTTCTTATATTGCTTGTACCTGAAAAGAGCAATTTTACTTTACACTTCCTACTCTTTATTCAGTGCATTTAGCTGTCCTTTAGAGTGCACATTTAAATTGCTTTGCATTTTGAAGGGGTAATTCTGTCCTTGCAGATTGTGTCATGAAGTCCAAACTGGTTGAAGACTGGTTCTGTGATAACTAGTGGCGACATTTCAGGGAGCCATCCTTTTGTGCATAACTGTGGTTCTGATTTAAAGATGGGAAGCTCGTAGCCTTCTCCATGTTGTTGAGCTCCTATTCTGTGTCCTAGCTAGAGTGACACTTGTGAGGCATGATGGAAAGAGTAGTGGTTCTTCAGCATTAGTTATTCGTGAAAATTTCCCAATCTGTTGTGCTTTTAATACTTATGATGAGAAGTGAAGCCCCATGTACCCTAAAGATCCCTTCCTACTAGGGGTGGCACTTGCAGTTCTATGCAGACTGGGCAATAGATCATAGCCAGTGGGTGCCAAAATATGTATAGTCATGGTTTCACCATGAATCACAGAGTCTGATGGTACTTACAAAATCCCGAGAAACAATCTGTGCATTTTGTATTGGAAGAGATTAGTAGGCAGCTAAGTTTCAGGAAAACATTCCTGTGGCTAGCAAAACCGGTTTCCATTCATGTTTAGATCCTTATCACATTAGTCATTTGTGCACAGTGCATTGCTGCATCATATCTACTGTCATACTTCCACTTCCACTTCCTCTCTACTAGAATAATGCCATAATAATTATATTAAACAGTATTATGTGTGTTAGCGGTGCCTAGTTTCTGGAATCAAACTTTCCTTTTCTATTCACAGAACTTAGCTTTATTGTGTAGTCAGACACTTTTTTTCTTTTCATTCTTCTCCCCACTTTTTAATGTGTGGGAAAACAAGTAATAGTTTTGGCAAAGTGAAGAAATGCTGGTGAAATCTGTTAATGATACACACTTAATTGCAGAAGCAATTCATGCTAGACTTAGCAACAGTTTCCAGCAAATGCTAATGAATTCGTGAATGTTACATGTGAGCTGTTTTACTTGTTCTGAAGTATGACAACAATAAAGGAGAAGGGATGAATTACAGATTGATACTTGCTTTATAACGTGCTTTATAATTCTCATTTTGTGATATCACTTGCAGTAATAGTATATACCCATATTTTTCGTTCTATAAGACACACTTGACCATAAGATGAACCTATTTTTAGAGGAGGAAAACAAGGGGGGAAAAGTTTAGCCTAAGGTTTCATGCCCAGGGAATCCTGGCTGCAAAAGGGGAGGCTTGCGAATCTGTACAACATAAAAATGGGATCACTCTGTTTTCAATGCATTCCTATGGGAAAATTGTATAAAGGAAAATTTGCTTAACATAATTTCATTTGGAACGAATTAATTCCTTTATACAAGGTACCACTGTGTATGTATATCTATCTATCTGTCTATCTATATCTATATATGTTGTTGGGACTACTGTATTTGCTCTATCAGAAGACGTACAGACATTTCTCCTTACTTTTGAAGGTGGGAAAATGTGTCTTACAGAGCGAAAAATACAGTAGTCAAATTGAACCAAAGTGTGGCAATGTCCTAATCATGTATAAGGTGAGGTGCATGGGAACCACATTGGATCAAACCAAAGGTCTATCTAGTTCAACATTTTGTTTCCACAGTGGGCAACCAGATGCCTATGGAAAGCCCAGAAAAGGGATATGAGCATATGGGTTCTTTCCTTTGACATTGGAGTTATATAAAACTATTGAGACTAGTAGATGGTGAAACTTTTATCTGAGTGGTTGGCAACAAATGATTTGTGGCCCTCCCAAGTATCCACTCTCTCTCTCTCTGTGTATGTGTTTAATTTTGAGGGGAATGGATCTAAAAGTCCCTTTGTCCTTTTTTAGGTGACGTGGGTGCAGTTTCCCCATGTTTTGAGGGACCTCAACACCCCTCCCTGCCACCACAGAAATTATATTTGAAAGAGCATCTGTTAGTAGAGCAACTGAAGATGAACCATTTTACTTAAATTATTCTTTTTTTCACTCTTACAAGTAAAAGTGTGCACATGTATATATACATTTCTGCATTTTGGCCTGCTGAGACTTACCCTCTATGAAATTGAAGCAAGTGAGGAGACTCAAGTGATAGATTGGCATGTGTACATCAAAACTAAATCTTACTGGAGCAGAAGAAGCATGTACTGTAATCCATAACAAACATGTTTTCATATTTATTTTTCTCCAGGTGCTCAAAAGGAAGCCTGGTTTTTACACATTGCATGTAGCGAAGCATTGCTGACAAAAGTATTAACATATAACAGCCAGTATCAGAATTTGGGATTGTTTAATGGTCAGTTTCAGTGAAGCCTAAATGTTTCAGATTGCTATGAGTCGGCATGACTAATCGATAAATTCCTAGTGGAAATGATGCTAATAGTTTCAACAAGGATAATCTGATTATGCCTTCTGTCAAAGAAAATGATTTGGTTTATACAATTTCCAGCTTTAAAATTCTCGCACTTCAATTGACAGGGAAAAAAATACAGTAGCAAGTTTCTGTCCCCATCAAAGAAACATTGGCACATCCCGGACAACACCAGGTGAGATGTATGCCTTTCAGGAGCTATACAGATTTTAAGGAAATCTGAATAATATTTATAGAATTTCATAACCAAATTCAATTACTGTAATAGTTCACATTCACTGATTTCAAATAATACAGTAGTTTCATTAATACCACATCAAAAAGACTACAGTGGAACCTTGACGTACGTCATTAATCCGTTCCGGAGGTCTGGCTGTTATTTATACCTTTAATTCCCTTCATCAGCTGTCAAGTCTCTTTTGTTGGGCCAGTAAGTTACCAGGGATTGATGCATAGTCAGAACATTTATAATAGAAATTTCTATTGCTTTTACTAGGATGACAAAATACATACAGTATGCTATAAATCAGAATCAGGCAAGTTGCCACCATGATGATAAGCTCTGTTATTTTAGCTAACAGGGTATCATGCTTGCTAGACAAGTGAATTGCTCTGGGACAAATCACTGGAAGAGTAAAAAAAGAGGTACAGTGGAACCTTGACTTATGTCATTAATCCGTTCCGGAGGTCTAGACATGTCAAACATGACTTAAGTCAAACAAACTTTTCCCATAGAAAGTAATGGGAAAGTGGATTAAGCTGTTCCAGATGATGAAAAAGACCCCCGAAAACAGCAATTTAAAACAAATTTGACTGGGATAGGAGATTCCTTCCAGGGATGTAAATGAAATGTCTCTTCAAAGAGAGGAGGAGGCAATGGAATTATAGTCCACAAGTTATACGCCTCCACTTTTTAATGTTCATAGCAACAATGTCTAACATTTAAGTTTTACTGATTTTAACCTGACGTTCCAAGTTCTGAACAACTCTATGCTTACCATTAGAGTCCCACAACTGTACAGCTCCCCAACTAAAATGCTTTCATTGTGGAACAGACTTCTGCAGCCATATTTTTTACAAGACTGAGCCGACTGTCTAACCAGCGAGGCCAGCCTCGAGCTCCCGGCCCTTCTTCTCCTCCGGTAGCAGTGGTGGCTTCGGTGTGGCCGAGGACCAGCTCCAGGTGCTTGGAGCTGGCCTCGCCGAAGCCGCTGCTGCCGGAGGAGAGGAAGAAAGCAGGAGTAGTTTGGAGGCGGCAGCCGCGATGCTGGGTCGTGGCTGCCGCCCGATTCCGGTGCCTTGTGCTGGGGCTCTGAGCTGTAAGTCAAAGCCTGTGACTCAAGTCAAACAGGCCCCTTCTTGCTGCAAGTCAAATATGCTGCAAGTCAAGCAGCATGCAAGTCAAGGTTCCACTGTAATAGATTTATTTCATTGGAAACATTTGTGAATTAGTCAGTTTCCTCAGACAGAGGGGGTACAATACTGTGGCCTTGGATTTTTACACATTTGCATATTAAGGGAATATGATAAGATGTTATACAGTAAAACCTTGTATACTAAGTTTTTACAGTAGTCAGTAACAGACCTGTATTATGGTGTAGTACCACTGCCTGACGTGAATCCATCAGACACATCAAGTTGGTGAAGGGGAAGGGTTAAATGGGGACTTCGAAGTGAACTCTTTTTCCACAGTTGCTTCAGTGGATATTTTTGAAGCAAGGCTTACTCTTTCAGTCTTCTCTTTGGCTGTGATCCAGCCCCTTGTACTACGACTTGTCTCTGTTTCTCTGCCTTTCAGAGGGCCTGCCTTTGTGCCTTTTAAATCAGCTAGTCTGTGTAGTGTCTTGCTGAATTAATCTAACAAAAAATGGGAACAAAAATCCCTAAGCAAAAAGGGAAGTGCCTCTCTTTAGACCCTCATCTATTATTTTTCTCTTCCCACAGCTTCTAAAAAACCTGGCATTTACTGTATAGAAGTCTGAAAGGAATTGCTTGAGTAAGAATGCCTCTGCTGTGGAAGACATGAGATATTTATTTTAACTATGGTCTTGACTACTGGTTTCAGCGCACATTATTTGAACTTGTTGCGTAATAGTTTGCCAAATTCAGAAGTTACTGATTGGGAGATTCTGGAAGATGTAGCCCCAAACTGTGACTTTTCCAAGTTTGATAACATGAGCATTATTAGAGAAGGCGAAAACAGGAATTTATTAGAAGAAGAGAGGAAAAAGCAAGCACATTTGGTATAAACAATTTAAACATTTATACCCGCCCTTCTGCCTAATGATTTTATTTTGTTAGGGCAGCCATTCTATAGAGAATGTGCAAGATCTACAGACCCAAAGTCTAAATCATTTCAGCGCTAGTGCTTAGCAGGGAGGGAGCAGTGGAATGACTCTCTGCTGTCAGTCATCCTCCCCTGTTGAAGAGGTGGAAGTTGTAGTTGAGACTTTGAGCATTTCCAGATGTTATGCAAGCTTTGAAGAAAACAGTCAAAGGCTTCAGCATCAAGAACTCATGATATATGTCAGAATTCATTAGCAGATATATAAGATATTAAGGAAACCATCTGGCCTGATGAAGATTTCTGTAACACTTTAAAGTTTGCTCTCTTTTTTATAACATGGTGGTTGCTCGCAATAAAGCGATTGTCTAGATGTATGCCTGTGATACCATTGCCCTAGTGCACAGGTGTGGCTATCTGAGCCTTTTGTAATTCTTTATATGTTACTTTTTTGCAGTGCTAATTAGCAACCCCACTCACTGGAAACAGGTCACCTGCACTCTGATTGGCTCTTGTGTTCATTTGTGCTTTTTGCGGAAATAGGACATGTTTTCTATGTAGGACAGAAGAACAATGGAGTCAATTATTTCAGGAGGTGATACGTGCTGCAACACAAGGTATTCAATAGAAAATTCAGATAATTGTTAGATATACTTTGATTTGGATTCCTACATCACACAGGGGGTAGACTCAATAGCCGGGTTTGCCACTTCCAACTATATGATTCTATAAGTCTATGATTGCTCTGTACCCTTGCATTTTCTTGACCTTGCAAAAGCTATTCTCTTATATTTACATATATATTAACCTATCAATAGACAGTTCATGTATCTGAAATGGGATCCAATCCAGAAAAGCTTCCATTACAACAAATGTGTTAGTATTTTAAAATGTCATAGTTTTTCTGCAACAAACAAATTTGTACATGTATCTTGACAGTACACTATTCAGTTTTGGGTCTGAAAAGATTTTGCAATGTTTGCTTTTTGAAAAGGGATATATCTTAATTAGCAACTTGACAGTAGAAGTATTTTGGGAACCTCAGTTGCCTTCTGCTTTTCCAAATATTCTGAATTAGCTCAGGGTACAACTACATTGGCAAAATGCCTCCTCATTTGTGTCAGAGCTGGCACAGTTGAAACTGAAGTGTTTACCAGTGACTACATGATGCAAAGCAAACCATGAGAAAAGCCAGTCTCTTTTGAACAGGGAATCATGCCCTTTTGTTCAGTCATCAGAGGGGGTTTATTTTGCCCCAATTCAGCTGGCATCACTTTGCTCTCTGCCATTTGTGATTGCCTATCCCAATGCAAAGGAGTTTTCGTTGGTGTGTGCACATGACAGTGGGGCAAAGGATTACAGTAATTCCCTTCAACTGAGCCCTGTGGTTTCTTTTCCCCCAAATAATCTTTCTGTATTTTTATTATGCTTGCCAAAGTTGGCACTGTATCAGATTAGCAATATGTCATTTTAGAAAAATAAGCTAAAAATGAAAAAAAGAGGATGACAGGAAGTGGTGGACCCAGTGGAAATATTATTATTATTATTAATTATTATTATTTATTAAATTTATATACCGCTCCATCTAGCTACACAGCTACTCTGGGCGGTTTACAAAACTGAACAGAAATCAAACCCATAAGCAATACAATACAATATAATAGATAAGCACAAATAAGTAAAAACATAATAACTAGTAAACAATATATATCAAAAACACTGAACAGGGGCAAGATGGGCTACAGATAAAAACAAAATAAAATAGTAATAGCAATCTGTGAGGGTTCTTCTCCGCCCCAGACACCCCACCCTTCTCTTCCCAATAAAGAGACATTCTTTTCCAAAACAGAGTCCTTTTTATTGAGTTCTTCCAAGACATTGGAGGCACCTTCTTCAATGTTAATATCAACAGAGCCAACAGTGGCAACAAACGGATTATTCTTGGATTCTCAGGTGGGAGTACATAGGAAAGAATTCAACCCTCCCTCTGCTCCGGAGAGGTTGGCTCCCCACCAGACCCCTTCTCCTGGGTTAACTCCTGGGTTGCTTCTAGAGTCTGTACCCCAGCCTCCCCTGAGGTTTGGGTCCCACACGGTGGTCTCCCCTGGCTGGGAAGTTCTTCGCCAATACCAGACCCCTTCCACAGGAATATTTACCCGACCGGCGCTCTTCGGCCACCTTCTGGGCTACCCACTTATCTATGGCGATTTCCTTTCGGATTTGCTTCAACTTCTTTTGGTACTCTCTCGCTTCCCTTTCCCACCGATATGAACAACCCACTTTATGGGTGCACTTTCTATAGCTTTCATCCTCTGCGTGAGGTATCATCATCTTCTCCCAGTCCAAAGTATCTGGGTTCTGCATCCAAACTCATTCCCAACCTGGGGGTAGGATGCATGGTTTTCCCCTTATATCCGCATATCTCACCTCCACTGCTGTGGGTGGGTCTTCCTTTCCCACCTTTTCTGCCCTGCCAATCCTCAGTGACTCTTCAAACTTCCGCCTCACTTCTTCACGCTCCCTTTCTTCCCTCATTCATGAATTCCTTGCCTCCTCCTGCCTTTTCTCTTTCTCCCGCCACTCAACCCAGTTGTCCTGTCTAGGTGTAGGCGGCACTCCAGTCGAGTGGGCCCCTCGATCTTTCCCGGCTCCATACAATCATTAGTAGAACATATTAAGATCCAGGGAAAGCCTTTTTAAATAGCCACGTCTTTAGATGTTTCTTAAAGACTGGGAGGGAAGATGCCAAGCAGATCTCAGGAGGAAGTTGGTTCCAAAGCCGAGGGGCCGCCACTGAGAAAGCCCGATTTACAGGTCTCGTTCAGCGACGGCACCCTCAAATGTCCTGCCTGAGATGATTGGGTGTTATGGGCAGCTTATCTCAGCAAATCTGTCACCTTTTCCTCTAATCTGTCCTATGATCCTCCTAACAGTAGGATGTCCATTTTATCTGGATTCCATTTCAGTTTATGGCTGAACTATGACTATGGCTGACTATGGCTAATGGTAGCTGTCTCTCTCAATATTCTACCAAATGTTGTTACCTGGCTCCCAAATGTTACTGTTTTACCGACAGTTTTGCTTGGCTACTTAAAAAAAAATCCTTAAAAAGCAGGCTCATAAAATATTTATAATAAGCTGACTTAAATGGTGTTGTGGGTTGAATCTTGTGGGTTTTTTTCCTGATTGTAATGTTTTATATGGTTGAATTTCGTTTTCTTTTTTTGTTCTGTTCTATAGTATTTGTTAGCCTACTTGAGTGGAAAGGCGGAGCGGAAATGGAATTAATATACTGTAATAAATAAATAGGCTAGAAGCTTTGTGTACGCCTCATTCTCCCCCCTCCTTCTTGCTGCTATAGCCACTCCCCCTCACCCTTCTTTATGAGGCAGTGTCCTTTTCAAATGAAGGTTTACTGTGCCATGGCAAAAAGCACCAGTTGGGGCAGCTCTAGCTGTGTCGCCACATCTAGGCAAATGAAAAGGCTGCCTTGATAGGGATGGTCCTTACACATCATTCAGCCTAGATGGGAAAAGCAGGGACAGAAGACCGTTTTGCTACCTTAGTGAACTTACATATCTGCTATGGGGGACCGAGACTACTTTCCTCCTGACCAGTATAAGAATTGGGATAAGCGTGTTGAAGCAAGCGTTGGGCATTTTATTTCCCTAAACCTGCCCCTGCCTCTGTTGACGGGTGACGAAAGTTATATCAAGTGAAGTTTGAGCGGTTGGTGTTTGATGGAAAATTATAAGCAAGGATACATTTTACCCCACTTTAATCATTGGTTAAAATTAGTGACTTGCTTAGATTGGCAGCATTCCTCTTGTTGTTATATCAACAACAGTATCCAATAGGGTTATCTAAAACAGAGGGCTATTTCCAGAACAGACTTTTGCTGATACTTAGGAATCATACACTGGAGAATTCTTTAGGAGGGTGTGAAAGAGGAGTGAGGCTGCAATGCCTAGTATAAAATAAAAGGGTTCTGTTCTTGAGAAGAGGAACTGCAGTGCCTTTCTTTCTACATTTATATCATTCTTCCCAGGAGTACAAGGCAGTGCACATTTCCACCCCCTCATTTCATCTTTGGACTCCTGTTGGCTGGCAACCCAAATGACCATTATTGCTGAAGGGGATTGTGAACTCAGATCTCAGTTGTCTAAGTCTGTTGCTCTATTCATTGTAATAGACTGGCATTCTTTGGCCAGCACCGAATGAAACTTGTTCCTGAATAGCTGCTAAAATTTGTATCCATGATGCAGCTGCTCTTACGTGGCAGACTGTTTTTCTGTACAGTAGCACAGAATGATGAAGCAACCTATTTTGCTGTTCCTTAATACTGTGCTGTGTTGAGTGATTTTCCCTTTTAGGTACGCGATCAGAGAGTTCTCCTCTTGGTACCTGTTTTGTGTTGAATGGTATGTTGTGGAAGACTATTGTATTTCCATGATATATGATGTACTGTAATTAGTTATCAACTTAATAATGAGAAGGCCGTTTAGTTCTATTCCTCCTAAAAACTTTCAGATAAAGTTGGGTATTATGCCCCATCTTGAACAAACAACAACATATAAAGGTAAATGTTCCCCTGATGATTAAGTTCAGTTATTTCCAACTCTAGGGCCCAGCACTCATACACATTTATAAACCAAAGAGCTGGTGTTTGTCTATAGACATACTTATGTGATCATGTAGCTGGCATGACTAAAAGCATGAGTGCACGGAATGCTGTTACATTCCCATCACAGTGCTACCTATCTACTATACAGCAATTGCATTTTACCTGCTTTCAAACTGTTAGGTTGGGGAAGGTGGGACAAGCAATGGGAGCTCACCCCATGTCACGGATTCAAACTGCCAAGGTTTCGATTGGCAATCCCTGCAGTTTAACCCATGGTTATATGCAGCCATCGATTAATGAGTATGAACATTCTTGAGCTTGATATCCTGTCTTCAGGTCTTATGAATGCCTGCTGATCTCATATGTATCAACTGAAGTGAGCTTGAGACATTGGTCAATTGACATATGAACAATATGTGATACATTGACTGCAGTCAGATATTTTGAAGCCAATAATATCTTTGTGGATTCCTTTCTTTTTCATTGTCATATTAGGACAGTAGTGATATCTGTCTCCATCTCCCCATTTCATGAATACATAGCTTGGTAAATGGGTCATTCAAAATGGCTTTCATACATTCATCAGGAACAGGAAAGTGGATGTATATGCACATATCTGTATCCATGTGCCTATTGTTAGAAAAATATGTATTTCTATGCATTTTGTGTTATTTGATAGCACATGCTACAGTATTCCCTTCTTTTCACTTCAGTCCTCTGCATATTTGCTCTCTTTTTCATGAGGATGAAGCCTGCCCTAATTATAGACACGACCACATTATGAAGCAACAGTAATATTTATTATGGCCAGGATCTATTATTTACTTTCATTGGAGTTCACTGCTTCCATACTGGGTTTTGGTTGTCACTGAAATTTTGGGGGTAGAACTTGACAATAGAGGGGTCTCCTGAATACAGTTAATACATGTATAAATGGGAGCATATCCAGTGTGGCAACATGGATAGAGTGATGGACTAGGATTCAGGAGACCTGGTTTTGAATTCCCATTTGGCCATGGAAACTCACTAGGAGGTGGCACTGGTATAACCACTCTTAAATAGGTCACTTACCTTGGAAACCATATTAGCGTAGCTATAAGTTCCAACTTGATAGTACAGGCCATCATATAGAGAGACATATAAATACTGTATAGATATATTTAGTTAACCTAGCAGATAGGCAGTAATTGGAGTAGTTTGGAATTTAATTTTATAAATAAAATCAAAACAATACATATAACCACAAAATACTCCATATAAATGAAACACTGTTTTTACACACCGATTTAATTCTCAGCTTTAATGCTCTTTTAATGCTGAAGCCTAGAGGGCTGAATTGGCAGACAAGGAAGGCAGGTTTCACCCTTAGGTGCTGCTGTTTCCCATCCCTATTTTACATAGAAGTCTTTGCTGGGAAATGTGGAAGGCAGCAGGAGAAGAAAAAGGTCAATAACCATTGTGGAAGAAGCATTTTGGAGCTATTTATCAAGAAAATGAACTCTCTTTTTTCTTTCAACGAGTCTTACTTAATTTAAATCCCTTATCGATTGCTGTTTCCTTTCAGTGTTCATCCCTCCCTTCCTAAGGGTAGAACATTTTATGGAAAGCAGTCTGTCAGCTTTAACTACTGTAGTTCCTTTTCACTCATTTTTTTTTAACATCATTTACCTATTGACTAAAGACGGGGCTTCAGCTGTATTTTCTGTCTGTACTGTCTAAAACTTGTTGTCCTCTGTCACTCTTTTTCTTTCTTTTTGTTTTAAAAAATAATTGGGCCAGAATCCACTTCATTTGTTATCTGCTTCAATGGACCATTGTGCATGGGTGTTCTTTTTCTGGCATATACACTGGAATATCCATCACTCCCTTGCTCGCAAGGAAGTGCCAGTGTTTTCAACAGCATAATCTCTAGCTCACACAACTTCAGACTGAAGAGTGTACAGCGTGCCATGCTGTTTTGACATTTACCTTTGTGTTTCCCTAACAGGAAACTGGTCTTAATGTTTTGATTCCTACCTGCCAGTACCTTGAGCCACTGTAGTTCAGCAGATCAGACCGTAAAGAGCTGCAAAGGTCAAAAGTAGCACTTGAGCTTGGAAATGGGACTATAGTACAAGGAGCTGTTGTGATAGATCAAAGCACGTGGCCCTGTCCCAAGAGCTGAGCCTGTGGAACAATTACTCCATTTGTGGGGAATGCTACAGCCCAGCAGCATGATGCAACCTTCACTCTCAGCAGGAATTTGTACCGAGCTCTTTCTGGTCTGGAAAAACAAGTTTGTCTTTCTTCTTCCACACCCAATGTCTACATTTCAAAAAGAAGAAGAAGAAGAAGAAGTCTTGATGTGACCACTTAGAACTGCACAGAAGGGAAGAAACATTATCTCTCTCGTTCCTTTTTTGTATTGCTGAGCTGTTTCATCTGCTGCTTGGCTCTCGCTGAATTGAGGGCAGATTGAGTATTCCGTACTGCTCTCCTTGTTTTGAGGCAGCACAACTCGGGGGAGCTGTGCTTTGAATGCTGGCACTGAACACCTATTGTGCTGCTGGGCTCGCGCATTGATTTGCCATCTCAGCCCACTGCTGGCAAGACCCAGTTTCTCACAATCCCGGCTTTGTACTGCCTGTGTGCTGGAATGACGGATACGTGAGGCTTGCTCCGATAGCTGGGGATCTTGAGTACAGCCCGTTAACCCCTGTGGAACGGCTGCTGCTCCTTTTCAAAACGCTTCCTTATGGCTCCTAAACCCTTATAACCCACCCCCCTTTTGTTTTTAATAGTAGTCCTCGAGACCTTGTTATCCAGTGTGGTAGTAAGTCTGACTTGAGCAGTAGCTAAGTAAGTAGATGGGAGAGGAAAGAATGAGGTTTTATTGGGTTATGATAACCTACTTTGCTACAGCTTGCCCTTGTACATTGCCAGTGTCTTCAATTCCCTCACCACCACATGTACACTATTAAAAATACGCTTTTTAAAACACACTGCTGCTGTTTCTGTCTGTGGGTTACTGGTGATACTGTTCCAATTGTATAAGTGAATAAATGTCCTTTAATGACATACTTTTTTTTTAAAAAAATCTGTTTTTAGAAATGGACTACTGTTTAATGATTCATTTAACCTTGGCGGTGGTGTAGCTTGGTGTTACTGAGCAGATTCAGTTTTGTGAGAGGTAGCCGTGTTAGTCTGTGCAAGAATTCCAGGCAAAAAAATAATTTAAAAAGACAAAAACATTTGGCATCTTAAAGATTATTATATTTTAATGTAAGCTTTTGTGGATACGTCCACTTCTTCAGACATATAGTAGCAGAATAAGGTGTACAATTAATATGCAATGGAATATAAGTTACATACCAAATGTTCATTGCCTGTTGGATGAGTCACTGCATTTGATGCAGTGATTAGGCTGTATTTGTTTAGGTCTTTGTTGTGAAAATTCCTCAAGAGACAAGAATTTGTAAACAATGATGTGGCTGTATTGTTTAGGTCTTTGTTGTGAGGATTCCTCAAGAGACTGAAAACAAGGGCCCAGCCTCTGTGCTAGGGAGATCCTAAAACTGTGCAGCTTGCCCAAGGCCAAATAGGCTGGCTCTTCTGGGATGCATAGGGGAGAAATCGAACTCCTAAGCTCTGAATTGCAGCCACATACCTATCTAGTTATAGAATTTTACATATTCTAGTAGCTAATGAGGTCATAAATGGAAAAATCTAGTATGTATTTGATATGGAAGGCACAAAAAGGACTTAAAGATAAAGCAAATCTACAGTTTGAGCAAGAGAGCTTTTGGAATGTATGTGAATTATGGAACACAGGAAAATGTGGGCACTGAAGTCTGTGATTTTTAATGCTTATGGACCAAATCTCAGAAGTCTGCTTGTCCAGGATGTACACTTATTTAAGGAGGATAGAAGGACACACAGTAATATCTTGGTTTAAGAGTAGGTTTTAGAGCGTTTTGCAAGACAAGCGAACATTTCTTCTAAATTTTGCCTTGATCATCAAGCAGTGTCTTGCAATACAAGTAACTCAAGCAGGTCACATAATCACAGTTGAGCCAGTGGTTTCTCTCTCTCTCCCTGCTGGATTATGGGTGAATGCCTGGAACACTCCATCTTATGCAGCCTCCAAAGCAGGCAGAGGTTTCCCTTGGACCGGCCAGGAACATTTTCAAAGGGGAGTGCAGGTTAGGGGGTTGCTTAATTTTTTAAAATGTTTTATTTAGTTTGTTTTCAACATACTTGCTTATTTTTCAAACAATTTTTAGTCATGAGGCAGCTAGTTAAATGTGTATAGGGCTACAAATTACATTTTATCATCGTCACATTAAAAACACAGAGGAAAATCCAGTTGTTAGTCCTAAGCAGAACCAATTCTGCAGCCAGGTACCTAAACCATGGTGTGGACGTGTACTTCTAGCTAACTTCATTTGTGAATTTTGGCATTTTGTGTGTACAGTATGTGGTCTTTGGGACCCCCAGAACGAATCATCTTCATTTCCATTATTTCTTATGGGGAAGTTTGCTTTGATATGAATGTTTTAGTTTACAAGCTTGTTTCCGGAATGAATTATGCTCATAAACCAAGGTGTTATTGTATTGCTGAGATGAGCAGCAGTCACAGTAAGACATTGTCCTTAATGCAGATCCATTCTTCTGGCTCTTTCTGTTGTTTTGAGATAGGGGGAGGGGAATTTTGCCCTCAACAGAATATTAGGGTGTTCTGTTCTATTGGTATGACAAACTGGGATCAGGGATATTAATTTCTGCACATGTTACTTCAATGTAAGGGGAAAGAATAACAGATGGGAAGGTGAAGGTGATGATTCCTGTTATGGAATCATTCTGGTGTATGATTTATAATGTATTTTGCAAAATTACTGTTCAAACTATTGATGTTCTGTGCACGAGTCCATTAAGCACCTTTCCATGTTATTTTTCTATAGAAAGGTTTTTGAGAAATGTAGTAGTCTGAAGCTTTAAACGAGAAAGCAGATTAATAGTGAACTGTAAAGAGATGAGAAGAGGTAGGACCAGAGGAAGAAAGGATGGTCAGAGGCATGACCAGGAGGAAGGAAAGAAGGAGGGGTGGGTTGTGGGTTAGAATGTGACTCATGAAGATTGAACGCCTGAATCAATCCACAGCCCCTGTGTGAGCAGCAATTTCAATTTCAAATGTAGTACAGTCTGTAAATCAAATTGCAGTGTATTCACACCCTAACAATGCTTTAAGCTTTCTTCAAAAAAGAGTTGGGAGAGGTAGACATAAGTCCTTTCTGCAGAATGGCATTCTACAAGTCTGAGATCATAGCACAGGAAGCTTTGCTCCTCATTGACAACAACATAGCTTTCAAAAAGCTCTAAAAATGATCAGCCACCTACTAGCTACACAGAATACTGCAAGATAAGACACAGTTGGCTATTGTGCACCTGAATTTTAAAGACTGTTGTCCTACCCAGAAATGTGTAGCTGAAGCAAACAGGTCAATACTTGTCTTCTATAATGTGAATGGTTCCTGCTGATTTTCCATAAAAAGATTTGTCGTTTATCTTATCTTCATTTGTGTTTACCAGTGTGTCTGCACTGAGGCTAGCACCTACTCACATTGTCTACTACTGTGCCCTTTCTAATTGCTTTCTGATCTTTTTTTATTGTTTGTCATTTCTTATGCATCACTCTTCCTTATCTACAAAGCAGATTTCTGGCCTTTTAGATTCATAAGCAACAGGAAGTTGGGGTGGGTAACAAAGGAGAGTTGGAACTTGAAGTAGAACAGTAAGGCATCAGTGGTCATTCAGCTTTTTTTCTTCTTCATAGAGATAAGGCACCATATGCCCATGAAATGCTTCTTTGTTGTTATAAATGGAGCTCTGCCATTTATTTTTAGTTCACTTTATGTCTCAAACGCTCTTGCCCTTGCCTATTATTGGCAGAAAATTGTCTGATACAGATATTGAGAGAGAAGAGAGAAAGAAAGGGTGCTTTGGACACTGACAAGGAAATATTTAATCTTTGCTGCTAACAAATGGAGCTCTGTGAATGTATGTGGGTGAAAGAGAGGAGGAACCATATTCACAGGCACATGGTGCTTCATTATGGCTTTTGAATTGGAAGCCAAGCAAAGAAATAATGCTGTAAATTGACAAAGAGGAAAATGAGTATCCACTTCTTAGTTGCGTTTTCAGAGATTAAATTATAGAAATCTTTGTCATAGGTATATCTGTCTTTCCTCAATACCTTATGTTTGCAATCTTGACTGTGTAGGTTGACACATTGTACGTTACACTCAAAGCAGGCACCAGGCCTTAGAAGTAAAATGGCCAAACTAAGTTGCAGTAATACTGTGTAACACATTACTTTTTTATTGAAGTGAAAAGGGCGAGCCGTGTGTCCATTACAAAATTACAAAATACAGATGCAAGACGAGGCTATAGGTGATACCTTTTTAGGCCACTAGTAAGACTAGTAATGTTATTCCTAGTAACATTACTTTTAAACAGCAGTAGAGTGACTAGCAATACTTGGAAGAGTTAGGATTTTTTTTAAAAAAATTGAACTTAAAATAATAAGAAAGAGTAATGAAATTTCCACTTGCATCCCTTGTTATGCACCAATTCAGATGATTGATATAAAGTGATCTGGTACAAGGGATGACCTGTTAACTAGAGACCATTTGAACTTGCATTTATAGCAACATAACTGCCCTATAGAATTCTATCCAGTAGTTTAGTAACATAATGTGCCATATTTCAAACAATAACATGCAATTGATTCTTTCATATTAAAGATCTGATGACTGTATACCTTTGCTTATTTCATGATTTGAGGGATCTGCAAGTATTTTCCAATTTTTTTCCATTTTTCCATTTTCTGGACAATGAATACAAGTTATACCAGTTACACTTGACCCTTTATTCTGCAGTGTTTTGTTTCCTCTAATGCTATGTTTTTTTCTTTAATCAATACATTTGTTTTTAGATGTCTTAATAATAATAAAATTTATTTACAATCCTTAGGCCAGCCTCACATAAATAGAAAACCTTATACTTTCCAAATTTTGAGCATTACATTAAAACATGTTTCTAGCTGCCTGCAGAATGAACAAAAGCAGTCTCGGGAGAAAAATATATTGCTTTTGTTGGTTACTAGTGCACTGTACAGTAGGATACTGCTAGATCAGTATCCACAGATTCACTTATTCAAAGTCTGAAAACAATGTATTAAAAATATTAAAAGAAAAATCCTAGAAATACGTATTTCTAAGGGTGATGTTCCCAGAACTGGCCATTCTGTGTGTACTGTACCATTCATTATAATTCAGGATTTCCAGCATCTACAGGTAGGTGGGGGGTGGAGGACTTGGAACTGATTCCCCACAGAGGGCTCCTTTTGTACTTTTTTCCTCTTATCATGTGGTATGCTTAAAACAGTTTGCATTACATTTCAAGTCTCAGACTCCTATCTGCCTCACCATCCCTTTTTTTCTTCTTCAGTGGAATGGACTGCTTTCAAAGTGGTTGGTTTCAGGTCTTGCCTACTAGGCAGTGCACAGTCTGCCTCAGATGGTGTTGTGAGGAGAGACTGATGAAGGCAGAGATTGGTGCTGTAGTGTATGTAATTTGTGAGGGTTGGGCGTAGTTTGAGCATGTTATCAATGTGAGCATGAAACAATCTTTAATCGGAAAGCCAACATAACTATTTCTGTCTGAATTTTCTTCCTCTTCTCCCTTCATTCAATTTAGGTATGACTCAGGGAAAGATGGTTACATTGACCTTATGGAATTGAAACTGATGATGGAGAAACTTGGGGCACCTCAGACTCATCTAGGCCTGAAAAACATGATCAAGGAAGTGGATGAAGATTTTGATGGCAAACTCAGTTTCCGCGAGGTAAGTCCAATGAAATATAATACAAAATCAAATAGGAAATAAAAATATGGATTCTTAGAATATTAATCCTTTATTTCGTCTTGAGCACGTGCTGTTTTACATTATTCATCTATAGTGTGTGTGGGTGGGTGATAGGGAAAACACTTTAAGATACGAGTTAAAGAAGGGTGTGATATTTAGTTAAGAGAGAAAAAAATCATGCAAGACATTCAATGCAAAATGGCAGGTGCCTCAAAGCAATCTACATGGAACTAGCCAATTATTTTTAGAGCCTCCTCCCACATCTGATCCTTTCAACTTCCTGTTTTGAAGTCTCAGCCAGTTTCTGATTTGGTTCCCATTCTGTAGAAAGTTCTGTCATCATAGTCACCCAGAATTACTCCACTTCCACAACCATTGCTTTTGGCAAGGAATAGATAAGTTTTCTAGATGGAGATTGCTGCTTGCAAAATGACAGTGCTTGCACAAGCAACATGATCCTGCCTTACTTTCTGTTCAGTGGAAGTGTCAACTCTTGAAAGTGCCTAATTTTGCACACAAAAAGCTACAGGGGAATTACTGGCATGAATAAAGTCTTGCCATAGAGGGTAGCATCTGGAGTTATATCAAACAAGAGCAATGAGTGGCAATATATCTGAAAGGCAGAGGTTCCGGCTTGCATGTTTCCTTTGTGCATCATCAAGAACCCTGACATATCAGGGTTTCTTCTCCTGTATAGAGCCTGTACAGGTGGAAACTTTTTTGCTTCAGTCTTGCTATTGCTTGCACAGAGAAGGCAGTAAGATAGGGAGGCAGAACTAACATTTCATCAGATGCTGCTGTCTGGTTTGCTTCTGCTGTCATTGTCGGTGTGAAAAGTTTGGGTTTTGCTTTATCTAAACAGGAGAAAGCGACGGAACTTAAAACAATTTCCTCCTAGTGCGGATGTCCTTGCATTAAACTGCTCCCTTTATGATTTACAGATGGTGAACCTTTTGTAAAGGCATGATTAAGGCAAGGTGTCATCTGTAGCATCAGTTCCTGCAGGTGGTCAAATACAGAGCCAGATTGGCATTATTTCACCGTAGCAATAGGAATAGAACCGTTCAAGCTTTGGGGAATCCCTGCTCATTACCTTCGTTGGTGAGCATGCTCTTCAGAGAGCTGCTTTTGAACAGTATTTGGAAATTTCACCTGTTTCAAAATGCTGCAACCAGACTGCTACCTGGTGCTGGTTATAGAGAGAGCATATAACTCCCTTATTACAACACCTTCTCCAGCTGCCAGTCTGTTTGTGGGTTAAATTCAAAATTTGTGGTTATTACCTATAAAGCCCTGTAAGACTTGGGTCCAGGCTGTCTGAAAGATTTTATCACCCCATATGAGCCTTCTCAGCTTTTAAGATCTTCTGGAGAGACTTTTCTCTTGATTCCACCACTTTCCCAAGCTTTGTTGGCGTGGAGACAAGACAGGGCCTGCTCAGTGCCTGCTCCCAGGCTTTGGAATGTGCTGCTCTAAGAAATCTGGTTGGCCTCTTCCCTCTTGTCCTTCTGTCATCAGCCAAAAAGTGATCTTTTCATGCAATCTTTTAAGTAGCAGATGTCTCAGGAATGCTTGCTTTATTACCCTAAAGATTTTAAAATCTTTGTTTTAATTTTGATATATGTTTAATATTTATATAATATTTTAAAAGCTGTTGATTGTTTTTTAGTTATAGCTGTTGTAAGCTGCCTTGGATCTCCTCTAGGGAGAAAGGTGGCATATAAATAATATGAATTTAACAAAATAAAATATTCATGGTAGGGGCATCTTCAGAGCGAGATGCTGGAGTAACCTTTCCCGTATTTGACTGATTCATTAGCTGTGTGGTCCTCCTAGAAAGAAAGAAAGAACGAAAGAAAAAAAGAAAGAACGAAAGAAAGGAAGGAAGGAAGGAAGGAAGGAAGGAAGGAAGGAAGGAAGGAAGAAAGAAAGAAAGAAAGAAAGAAAGAAAGAAAGAAAGAAAGAAAGAAAGAAAGAAAGAAAGAAAGAAAGAAAGAAAGAAAGAAAGAAAGAAAGAAAG
>JAHTLZ010000379.1:20327761-20363962 GCA_023846285.1 Phrynocephalus versicolor | reverse complement strand
AAGAAAGAAAGAAAGAAAGAAAGAAAGAAAGAAAGAAAGAAAGAAAGGAAGGAAGGAAGGAAGGAAGGAAGGAAGGACCTAGACAGGGTTATAGATGTTCCTTTATTTTTTCAGGCTTGACTGCTGTAATGTATTATATTTGGGTTTACCTTTGATACGTCTGTCAAAGGAGACCTGTTAGAAGAATGTGGCAGCTGAGCATGGCTGACTATCTACCTGTTCTAAAAGCTCCATCCACTTCCAGCTTCTTGGCATAATTCATGGCACAGTTTTTGAATGTTAAGTGCTAAATGGCTTAAAAGCAAGATACTTGAAATATTGGTAAATGGTTTGGAACCATTTAGTATTTAAAACATTGTTTGCTCCTGTATACATATATCACAAAATAGAGGTCATAATCAAGTGTGTTTCTGTAGATGCCCTTGCCTGATGACATTAAGCAGCTAGGTCCAGGAGAGGAGGTCTCATCTTTGGTTGTAAGCCAATTGTCTCCCAGGAGAGATCCATGTAGTTTCTTCATTATAACCTTCTGTGTCCTATTTTCTTGTTCTCTTAGTAGATAATTAATTGCTTATGTAAGTGCATGTGTGCGTGAAAGAGAGAAAGACTTTTGACCATAATATTTGCCTGTACTGGCTACATGATCATCTTAGACTTGCAGAGCTGGACGGGAACCTATGGATCACTGAGTCCAGTGCCTGTCAAGGAAACCCAGTGGAGAATCGAACTCTTAACCTCTGGCTCCATAGCCAAATGTCTAAACCACTGAGCTATCCATGATGTCATGCTTTCTCATTTTAACTGCCCTTTTATACGTTTATTACACTAATATGTTGCTTTGAATGCTAGCTGGTGTAGGAAAACAGCATCCAGAGGAGTGGTACTTCATGTCGCATTTGCCATTGCAATGAGAAATGTATTCTGGCTGTGACCAGAAAAGTACCTCTTAACTATGTCATATCAGGTCTCCTTCAGCGGGACCAGCCGCTTGACTCACTGCTTCTTCATTACTTACTATAAACACTGTAAATGTGGAGTCTTAAAAACATTTATCTTGGTTTATGCCAAAATAGCAGTTTAGTACCCTGTTTCCCCGAAAATAAGACCTCCCCAGAAAATAAGCCCTAGCAGGATTTCTATGCATTTGTTCCATATAAGCCCTACCCTGATAATAAGACCTAGTGATGGGCGTGGCTATGGTTGTGTGCAGGGCTGACATTCAAGCATATTATACTTAATAAAAGTAAGACATCTCCTGAAAATAAGCCCTAGTGTGTCTTCTTGAGAAAAAACAAATATAAGACAGTGTCTTATTTTCGGGGAAACACGGTATATTTGAAATTGAGCCTGGCCTACTTTGGACACATCGTGAGAAGGTAGGGTTCTCCGGAAAATATCGTAATGCTAGGAAAGATGGAAGGCAGGAGGAATAGAGGAAGACTAAAAGGAACCTACAGACCTGAGTCTACAACAGCTGAGCAGGGCTGTTGAGGGTAGGACATTTTGGAGATGTGCTCATTCATAGGGTCACCATAAGCACTTAACAACCAAAAGAATAGTTTTATCCAATTCTGCTTCTTTACAGTCAATAACATTTTTGGAAGCAATTTGTGCTGATCATTCTTTCTCAGTCCCTCTGTATCTTTGGGGAAGTAGAGCCTCTAGCAACTATGCTGTGAAACTGGAGTGGAGACTGTTCCTTTTTCACTGTTCCTTTTTCATAGAGACTACTTGGGCACTAAAGTAGATTTTATAGCATGCGTGAGGAACTCGGATGTTTTTGTAGGTTTGACCCTAGCTGCTGAAGTAACCAATAACCAGTAAGGTATAGAGGAATATAGGAATAAACTAGGACTCAGGACACCTGGGTTTGAATCCCTACTTGGCCAAAGAAACTCACTGGGGGAGTGGAACTGGTGAAACCCATCTCTAAATATCTTAATTTTCTTGGAAGCCCCTCTCCGCAAGTCATTTTTGACTTGATGGCACAGCTCTCTCCTTCTCTCTCTTACACACACGCATTGAAATAGCCACCCAAGAACGTGTTTTCTCTCATTTGTAAATGTGTGCTTTCATGACATTTCATGTGTTCAGTATAAGCACCTTCCTGTTTTTCTCTCCCCATGGCATAACCATCTATTTGTATCTTATTCTTCTGCTAGGCATAGAAGGGAGAAGCATCTGTCCTTCATTCTCTTTGCTACTGGCACCTTCCTCATGAATTCCCCAGTCATTCCCCACCCAATACCTAATGGGTATATCCTACAGAGGCGAAACTGGTTCAGACAAAACATATAATGAAACCCAATTACAGTAGTTAAATCTTTAAGGAAGCTGCAAAGGACTAGAGTGAAAGTAGGATGAAGCTAAGGGCACATCTTGATAGGGAAAGTCAGAGCTATCTGGTGTTCTTATTTTTAGTGTGAAAAAATTTAGTGTTTCCCAGTGCTGAATTACATTCAGCCATGGTGCTTATTACCCACTTCCCTTAATTTATTTTAAACCAAGTTTCTCTTTACAGGAAAGTCCCTTTCAATTCTGGAAGTTAAAACTGCACAATTCATTTTGTGATGGTAAATAGAATACAAGTTACTCTTGGCAGTAAATAAGTAGGACTTTATATTTCTTATTGGAGTGGTGCCGTAAGAACTAAGGAAGCCTATATTACCGATCTTGCCTAATTTCGGAAGCTAAGCAGGGTCAGCCCTGGTTATTACTTGGATGGGAGACCACCAGGAAATACCAGGTGATGTAGGCGCCCGGAGTAGAAACTGGCAAACCACTCCAGTATCCCAGCCAAGAAAACTCCATGGACATGGGATCATGAAGAGTCGGTCATGACTGTAACGACACAACACACATATTCTAGTACACGCCCACTTGGCCATGATAACTGTCCTAGGAATTGACTTTGCTTTGCTTCTTCTTCATGAAAATAATTATTTTGACATGTAACATTTGAGGAAATTAAAATGCTCCCTCTGCATTTTAAAAATAAGCTTCAGGAAGAGGATGATGTATGCTATTTTGTGCTGATTTAGCACAACTGCGAAGTAAGCAGAAGTCTATGGGCGCTTTTACACGACCTCTAAAATCTGGTGGCAACTTAAATTCGGACCAGAGATCGTGGGGGGTTGTCGCTGTTCCTGTGTTCCCACCCCTCCGCACTCCATTGTTCCTGTCTGCGTGAGGGGAGGGAGAAAAAATGCAGGCTCACCTCCGTCTGCCGTGGAAGCTGACACGAGCCGCCCTGTAGTGATTCCTATCTCTTAAAGGGGCGGCAGGGACAAAAAAACAAACAGAAGGCAAGGGAGCCCGGCATTCATAGCTTTACAATTCGCATTGGAAGATTTTTTACCTCCTGGAGGCCTGGTACTTGAAAAGTGCGCTGGGACATGCTTAGGTGGGCGTGGTAATACTTAATTTTTTTAAAAGTCCGGAGCTGGTGGGAAAATATTTTTAAGCTCCGGATCTGGGAGCCCTTTGCCTTGGATTTTAGGGGTTGTGTAAAAGCGCCCTAAAAAAGTTACCAAATGGCTGGACAAGGCAACACATGCTGCTGTTCAGACTGCTTGCTTTCTACTTCCTGTGCAGTGTGGTTCTTAGTTTTGATAACTGGCAACTCCAGGGCAGCCCCATATTTCCATGACCCTTCGCTGATTGTGGTTCTTCTCCACTTTTCCTGCACTCTGCTTGGAGCAGGAGTAAAACAATGGTGCATTTCATACTTCGGAATATGTAAAGTTCTTCTAACGTTGTGATAGTTATGTATTTCAGCTTGACAGTACAAAAAGGCATTTTAATAAAATGAATTGTATTATTTTGATATTTATTGTTTCATCATTATAGCTCAAATTTTATCCAAACAATTCCAGTCTAGATCTTAAGAAGAATACTGCTGTTTCCTCATTTAAACCAATATATTGTCCTTGTTAACTTTACATCAAATTTGGCCTTTTTCTGCAGTGTTAGTAAAGCAAACATACACTAAAACATTTAAAGTATATATAGAATGTTTGCTTCTGCCTTTGTTATTTTTCAGTGTCCTTTTTTAAAAAGTGAGGCTTTTGTTTTGTTTGTGAAAAAATCATGACATTGGAATTCAGAACAGTCTAGTGGATGTTTCTGGAACCAGCTTCTTATGTAAATTTGAATTGGTAACCTTGCTATGTCATGTAGAAAGGATCTTTTCCGATCATAATTCCATGGAAAAACTTTGGTGCTTATGATAATTGAATTTGAATCTCCCATTAAGCCGTATAGTTTTCACATTGAAATTGTTTGCTATAATATTTGCAGCTTAGCTACCGCAACAAATTAAACTATTGCGTTCTTTTATTGTTTTTTTGAATATGATAGATTGGTAGTAGAATTTCTAAAACAATAATTTGCGTTAACAAAGACTCTGAAGTGTTGTGAATTATATCCAAAAAAATTGCTGTAATATTGTGAAGAATCTGTTCAAAAGCCACAGAGATAATATGAACATGTTGAACTCAGTTGTCACTTACACACAAAAGTCCCTTCTGCCTTTATACATAGATTTGGACTTGGCAACTTGCATCTATGACCTGTTCACCCAGCTGTTTAGTGAGTCATTCCCACATGACTTTTATTGGCTGTTTCAGCTGGTATAACAGTAAATTTCCCTATTCCCCATCCAAAAGGGGAAAACTGCCCAGTTTTGGGAGTTCGAGCTTACTTTCCCACTCCCTAACAACAACTGATGGTGCCAATGTGTTTACACAACCTGCACTGACATTCCTTGGAATAGAGTGTTCTTGGAATTCAACGATTTCTTGATAGTAATAGACAGAAGAAAGTTTTTCTGTGAAGATTTTGGTGTAGCAGGAAAATAATATGGGCTAGGAAAGGGAAGGACTAATATTGAACTGGGTCGAGATTCTAAATATAAGGAGTTCTCAAAATCTAAGGGGATTTGTGTTGGACCTGCTACAGTTGCAGCTAAAATGTAACAGGAGCAGGTCATCTCACATGGTATATATTACATTACTTGTGTTTGAAAGATGGGTGAATATGGCTTGATTGAGACAGTCCCTCAGTTAACTGAACTCTCACTCAAATTGATCTTTAAAAATGTCTTTGGGTAAAGCGGTCAGTTCACACACTTTTTTGGACAGGTTCACCAGCATAGAGAAGCTGCTAGACCAGTGGTTCTCAACCTATGGATGTTCCTGGACCGCAACTTCCAGAAGTCTTCATCACTAGCTGAGCTGGCCAGGATTTCTGGGAGTTGCAGTCCAGGAACATTTGGGGACCCACAGGTTGAGTCAAACCACTGTGCTAGACTTACTCCTTGTTCCAGATTGCGGTCAGTGTGGTAGATCTTTCTTCATCAGTTTTAAATTACACCCATGAAATGTAGAAATTTTTAGCTTGCTCCTGGCAGACTTGTTCTGCATGCAGAAACATGTGAGTTTTGTTTTCTTTCAGCAGCTTTCTTGCTCTGGTCTTCAGTCAGCATGTGTCCAGAGCAGCTTTGCGTAGAATGTAAAATTATGTTGAAGCCTCTCCTCTGCAGGGTCATTATATGGGGCATCCTCAACTGTCAGATCAGGTGGGGGAATCTATTAAGCAGTGAGATGCTTGGCACCTTAATGTGGGCCAGATGTACAGCATCAAGTGCAAATACTCAAATCTGGCAGTTGGCGGCACAAGAAGGCCTGTTGAGAGATACAAAAACATTGCCCCACCCCTTACTTAATGTATACCATTTGTTGGGGGTACAGTAAGATCACAGAGAATGCCGGTGCTAAAGGTCAACGTCTTCTACCATATTTGGCTGGATCTCATCAGTGTCTGTCATATTGGCCCCTTCCTTAATCTTAGCTGATAGATTACTAGGTTACTTGGGACAAAACAAATGTGCCTAAGCCGTTGTTAATGATAGTGGGTAGTACTGAGATAAGTGGGCCAGCAATCTGACTTTTAAAGTGTTGTTTATAACTCAGCAGCAGAACTATTTTGGTAGCTTGCCTTGCATTAAGAGACAAAGGATATCCCCAAAGAGGAATCTAGAGGCAGGGTGTGTTAACCAAATCAAGAGACTTGGGACTCCACCCTACTCCAGTTTTCAGCCTTTGTGATGAATAATGTCTGTGTCATAGTCATGCCTTGGTGTAAAGATGCATGAGATTAAGGTTGTGATTCAGTATAAGGAGCTGTTGATCACTGTCTCAGCAAAAATTTTCCAAACAGTTGTCGAGTACACCCAGCAGTTTCATAATCTTCCCACACCCATCCTCAGGGGACTTTTGCATTTTTTTCAGCTTCTATTTCAAATGCTATTAATAAGTAGCTAGGAGGGTAGCTTGGGAACAAAGGCTCCTACCAGATGCTTAACTTCCTTATGAAAAGAATTGTGTGTGGTTTCTGGCATCGTAGGACTCTGCTGTCCTCTGGTGAAAGAATATGAGTGTTGAATGGAATGAACAGTGAAACTGGGGCTAGCTGTATACAGAAAATTGAAATCAGAATTACTTGTGTATATAATTCATAAAATGTTCTCATGATGGTTTTGTGGTGACCTTAATAGCCACATAATCCAGTGCTGAAACAGTGATTTCTGTTCCTTGCTTCTTGGGTTGGAGTTATACAGTTCAGATCAAAAACATTATATAGCACACTACTGAGCAAGCTGTTTAGTTAATCTGAGTGTTCTTATACTGTGTATCTATTCTTAAAGAGGTGGTGTATTCAGTCCTCTGAGAATTGTTTACTACCACATGAGGTATCGTGCAAAAAAGTGGAATTAATTTTTAAGCGAGATTGCACTTTAAATTATTTGAGTTCACACAGCCATTTGTTGAATCGCAGAACAGTAACACAGTTCCAATAATGTGGTATCAGGCTGAACACCAGTGATGTCTTCAGTTTCCCTGCAAGTGTTGTACTTCGAGTCCCATGTCAAAGTGATACGGATGAAGATAGCTTTTTCCTTCCCACTGAAGCTTTCCTCAAAACCTAATAACCTACCTTAATTGCAGTTTTCCATTGTGGAACCTAACTGATTTCTGTTGAAGGCTTTGTTTGAGGAGATAAACAAAGAACATGGATTGTGTATAAGTCAGAAGGACTGGCATTTATGTTGTTAACATAGTAGCCATGTCATTCCCCTGTTAAAAAAAAGTAAACCGAAATAGGTGGCAAGTGGTGTAAAATGTTGGTAGCACTTTCTCAACAGTCAGATCCCCAGTCAAAACCCAGTTCCAGCTGTTGGCCATGAGTTTTGAGAGGGAAAGAGGGACCATATCTTTGTTGGGATTGGTATGACATGGGCATAGTGTCTCCCGAGGAATCCTGGCAGCTTTCTTGAAGCCTGTGCTACTTTCCAAACCGCATTGGCTTAATGTGTCTAGCTGTCCAGCAGGCCATCAGCAGTGGTCCTCAGCATGAATAAAGGCTTAAATCCCCCTTTCTGTGTTGCCTCTATTCTGATCAAATTTGGGGATAGCTTTCCCTAGCTTCTTTTGGTTAGCTATAATTGGGAGATATTCCAAATTTCATCAGCTTTGATCTTAAGTAACTAGCTGTCTGAACAGTATTTGCTGTCCATTTTCCCATTTTTCTGGGTGTACTGCTGTAACACCCAATTACAAAACAGTAGGGTCACTTACCTGGGTTATTCTTTCGATGTGATTATTATTAATCTCTTTTCTCCCCTCTAGTTCCTGCTCATTTTCCACAAAGCTGCAGCTGGAGAGCTTGAAGAAGACAGTGGGCTGATGGCTTTGGCAAAACTTTCTGAAATAGATGTTGCCCTTGAGGGGGTAAAAGGGGCCAAGAACTTTTTTGAAGCAAAGGTAATAAAATGAACTTCTGGTCTGGTGGTGGGCGGAAAAGAGTGTCCAAATTATAAGACTTGAGCTCTAAAAAACTCATTTCTTACTGCCACTGTACAGTGGTACTTACCTTTGATTCACCATGCACAGGTGAAATGATTAAATGCGCACGAGGGTCCCTGGGTTGTTGGATGATGTTGAAACATATGGTGTATATAATGATGGTGATTGTATTGTTTGGGGTGTGTTTGCTTGGTAAGTATATGTGGGGCAAGGTGAGTGAGAGTCATTGCATATTGGTAAGAATAGTTCTGATGGTCTGGGAGAAACTAGAAGAAAAGTGTCAGTGAGGTTTTGGGTCAGTCTATAGGGAGAGGATGCTTTTGGGTGTGGTGGAGAGAGCAGGTTGAGAAAGCCCCCTGAGATTGAGAGGTAAATGAGGTGATAGAATGAAGAACTGCACTGGATGAATTTAAAAGACTAAGATTAAACAACATTCCCTTGGCACTGTTATTTTAATAAAATCTTATTAGTTCTATTGAATCAGAGTGGTACTGAGTTGAGTAGCGGGAGGTGACTATGTGAAGGGGGTCTGAGTGAAGTGTAAAGTAAATACACATAGGGAAAGCTAAATATGGGTGGCAGAGGGAAATGAAGAAAGGAAATAAGTGAACATCATTAAGGAAGACACGTTGCCACTGTGGATAATTTACGACGCCTTAACAAAAGGAGTTTTGACATTGCATTGTGGTGGTGAACCTTCAGCACTCCAGATGTTTTGGACCCCAGCTCCCACAGTTCTTTGTCATTGGCAATACAGGATTGGAATTCTGGGAGTTGTGGTCCAAAACATCTGGAGAGCTGAAGGTTCATCACCATTATATGAGGACAGGGTAGGAAAGTCACTGACCTGCTTTGTACCCCAGATTGTTCCCTGGACATGCCTTTCCTTCACACAGTACATTTGAATGTCTGTAATACAAGCAGTAAAAGTAACTTCATTCGTTCAAATACATCACCCTTTCTCCAAGATCAAATTCAGGGGGAAATCTGTCTCTCTCTCTCTCTCTCTCTCTCTCTCTCTCTCTCTCGTCCCTTCCCTCCCTCCTTCTCTCCTATTACTTATTACTGTTGTATTTTAGGCTCAAGCTTTATCTTGCGCTAGCAAGTTTGAAGCAGAAATAAAAGCAGAACAAGATGAGCGAAAACGTGAGGAAGAAGAGAGAAAGCACCGCAGAGCAGCCTTCCGAGAACTCAAATCAGCATTCAGTCAGTAACAACCAGGACCAACCTACTTGTCTTCTGAGACTGGTGTACATTCTTTCAGGTTTTATTTTTGATTAGGCATCTGCTTAAAGAAGAAAGAAATTAGTTTTTTTAATAAGAATTTCTTTTTTGGTTTGGTTTGTTTGGTTTAAAATAGCCCACTGTCTAGGTTTTGGAGGATGTGCCACATAGACTGCCATTCAGAATGATGCATATGCCATGAATAATGCAAGTGACTCCTTCACTCTTAACAGGTATTTCTTAGAAAAATGGAAAATTCCTAGTGCCAAAAGCCCTGGAAGAACATTGGAACACATAGAAATAACAAAAGTGTTGGCCAGTTACATCCTGGTCAGGAAATAACTTTGTGTCATTCTGCATGCCTTTATTTGCAGTTATGTATTTTTTTTCCCTTAGGGTTCTGTCTCCATCTTTTTAGCACTGTCTGAATTACCTAAAATAATTTCTTGCTTTAAGATAGCCCAGGGTTTAGGTACACACCATAGTATTTTCATGTGCAAGCAGATGTTTCAGTCTTCAATTTCTATCCTTTTTTTTCCTTATCTCATAAAACAAAATTCTTGGGCAGTGCCAGTACGGGGGGGCGGGGTATTGGTGGTGGTGGTGGGGGAATCCAGGGTGCTTCCTGCACAAGAGGTAGGCAATTCCTTTTGTGAAAATGGCTTTCTACCAATTATTTGCTCCTACTACAAATTTCCAAGCACCCCCTACTGTTCTGTGGCCCTCAAGAACAGATGTCCAGGTGATGTGAATATGGCAACTGGAAAAAGAGTCAGAGAAGTCTTGGTCCATTCATATATTTCCAGATCCAAGCCACTTTTTTCACATTGTTAAATACATTATCTTCACATAACAGTAACTGTTCAGCTTTGTCCTTCCCCTATACACAAATGGGTATTACTTAAAGGAAAAATAGGAGTCATGATAGTACTTGACTAACTTTTGGGTTACATTCCATTCCATTTTCCATATGGGTCCATAGCTGTTCTTTCTTTTTTTAGCCATTGGACGTTAAAAATAAGGAAATATATATTAACATTCTTTTAGGGAAGCAGATAATATAGCTTGGAGGCACATTAGTTTTTTGTCCTGGCATTTTTTATTTTTATAGATGCAGTTAGAAATACAACTATTTCTATAGCTGTAACTTCAAAATGCCAATTCAGCAGCTTCTGCTTGCAAGAGGAAATAGATTCCAAATGCTGGACGTGGCATGTTATGCTGCTCAGCAAACTTGTACTATATTCAAAATTTACACTTGTGTATATACAGGCTGCATACATAGACAAGGGGAATGCCCTCTGTTCTTCAGATTGCAAACAAGGAATCTCATCTTCGTGTTTATTTTTCACTTCTCTTTTTAGCTTTTTACACTGTGACACTAAACTGTGATTGTGGAATAATATAAGGGAGCCCATCTAATTGTTATTAATGGGCAGGAAAATAGGAAAACAATTAAAATTGTATTTGCAAGTTCACAGATTATATTTGATAAAATCACATGTTTTAGCTAAAAAATATTTATAATAAATGTTTTTATACATAATGTTTGAGTTATTTTTTCTGATACCGAGTTACACAAATAAAACATTTGAAATTGTACAGAAGCTAACTTGAGATCATGGTCACTTTATCCAAAATCTGTCTCTCCAGCCTTAACGTCTCACCCTTATATATGAGAATTTGATCCATGAAAGCTCAGATTAAAATATAGCAGTTGGTCTTTAAGGTCCCACAAATGTTTTGCTCCCTTATTTTTCTGTTTTGTTTTGTTTCTTGTCTGATGATTGAAATTGTTTAATCTACTTCAGCCTCCAGGAGTGGTAGATCTTTAATCTTGAAAACAAAACAAAAAACCCTGTCTTCATTTTGCATCAGTCAGAACTTGCAGACTGCTGTTAAATTTATATTACTGTGTTACTATTATTTTTCATGACAGCATAGAATGGCAGAAATCCTTTTGCCATTATGCCATGTAGGTAGGATGATGTCATCATTCCACAATGGGAACATTTAATTTAAATTACCTGAAAGCTTCTTATCTCCCACCCGTCATGTTCTCAATCTTTCTATGGTTCCCTTTTGCTGTTCGGAAGACTTCAAGGAACTTAAGAATTGCAGGGGAGCCTGTAAGAGCCAAAAAAAATTGCTACCAGATTGTCACCAGCAGGATCAGGACCATCACCACCATATTGCTTCTGTCAAAGACTACAATCATGCCAAGAAATAACATATGAGACGAGACAGATTTAGGAAGAAATGAATTTTTGCATTATTAGTTTTATGTGGTGCCGCTATCAAAGCCACAAAGATATGTAAAGTTACAGAAACAGAATCTGTCAAAATCATAACAAGAATATGTTGGCAAATATGGAAAACAGAACAATAGCCTATAAAGTAGAGGTCCGATTCAAATCCTGAGTATGGTAGCTATAGGATTAATGCATGAATCAACCATGCAAGCTAAGTGATGCTCAACATTTGTAGTAAAGACATTAACCATGTAAGAAGTAAGAAATACAAAGTATTTAAATTGGATTCCAAAAAGGAATAGGCACTAGAGATAATAACTGCACATTTCTAGGAATGAAATGCTGCTTTGATAGTAGCATTACTTATAGGGATAAAATGTGGTTAAAGCACCAGCATATTTCTTGCCCGATTGATATGGTGTGGGACAGCAGTTCTACCAATACTTTGAGGAGGGAATATACAAGAAAGAAGTTTTACAAATTGAAGGTAATTGGCTGCTTCTGTTACATACCACTTACCTATTTCTTCCATGTAAAGTTAGGTAAGTATGGGTGCTCCTTATTATGACAAATGAAATGCCCTGCTGTTTGGGATGGTGGAAGTAGAAGACAACATTTCCACTGAAAAAGGATTCAGAAGAGGAAGGAATCTACTTTAGATACTTGCATTGTCTTTGCATAATGATTCACAAGGTATGCATTCACGGAACATTTCACAAGGTATACACTGACATCCGTGTATCAAGCATGGCATTCACCAGAAAGTTGCTTTATCTCATTTCTGTATCTTGCAGATATCTAAAGTAACTTAAGAATATGAAAAGCTAAATGAGAAGTTGGGACAACAGTTAGACTGGAATCTGTATCAAAGATTCCAGTTTGATAGATTGGAATCTGTGTTTCAAAAGATACTGTGCAATGCTAATAAATATGAACTGGTGACTAGAAAAGTGGCTTCCATGGCATTGGTCTTAATCTTCCTGACTAATATATTTTGATGATCATTCACTTTCAGAATGTGGCAGTTGGGCTACAACCACCATCTTTTCTTGCTATTGATCATGAAGACTAAGACATGGGAGTTGCGGTCCAACATCCAGTGGGCTGCAGTTGCTTGTTTGTGTGTTAAATACTAGCTACCAGTAGGAACTGTTTATAAATCAAATGATTTAATTTTTGTTTGTGGCCCAGAAGATGATCTTTTGCAATGGAGGAAATTTTGTGTACATGGAAACACTTGATGGTATTCAGAGGATTCCACAATGCTAATTTGCTTACTTTTCTATAATACACAAGCGAAACTGCATTTTTATACTTTATAGCTATAAAAGGTGTTTTAATGTAGAATTTACTAAAGCATAGCCATGAATCAGAAGCTGTTTGACATCATATACAACATAACAAAATATTTTACCCATTATTTAGTAAACAGCATTAATTTCAACCAAGTTGGTTGTTTATGGTCTGCTACAATGCAATTTATTTGCATTTGAGACTTTTGCTCATTCCCCAAACCATCACAGTTGATAACATCAACAGCCTTATGCAGAAAAACTTGCACAACAGGTTTTCAGCCCATGAGTGGGAATTACTTCATTTTATTGGTGTAATCAGTAATGTTCTCCTGTTATATTAAAAGGGTGATTTTAGAGGAATGCATTGCAACAAATGAAACATTACCATAAGCAACAGAAATAAATTACTTTTAATGAAGTCCTGTTAATGTGTATCTTACTATGAATTTTTAAAAAGTAACTGAGTTCTGCTGAAGAAGGCTAAACAGGATGAGAAAAAATAACGAGTAGCTGTACACATGGCGCACAACTGTTTCAAAGACAATTGTAGTTGTCCAGTTGCGATGAAGAAGAAAGTACTAATAGATTATATTCTGAAACTTTCTTAAGAACTCAGAAACTTGGCACTTGTATTAGTGACTGAAGAAGAGACTATGATGGGCAAATAAGGTACAGTATAGCCCAGGGGTCCTCAAAGTTTTCAAACAGCGGGCCGGTCCACCACCACCCAGACACCACTGGGGGCAGGATCACAGTCCGAAAGCAGCCGTGGAGATTGGCTTGCTCACAAAACAGGGGGTAGGTGGGGGGTTGCAAATGGTCCCAGGGGCCGGATTCAGGACCTGGGGGGGGCGCATCCGGCCCCGGGGCCTTAGGTTGAGGACCCATGGTATAGCCTGTTGCCGGAATTCTTTAAAGATACTGTCTTCATCTGCTTCCTGCCTGTCCTGAGTTAAATTAGAGGCTTTGTTCTCACTTTGAGACAGTAAGTGAATAAAAACAACTGTAGATATGAGCAGAGTGGGTGGCTAACATTCAAGTACAACCTTGCAATTTGAATTTCAGCGTATGATTATTTATGAAGGGTTTTGTTTTGTTTGGACTAACTTATGCTAATTTTCAAGTTTGCTTAAACTGTGCTAATAATACCAATAAAGAACAAGATCTCCATACAGTAAATGTAGTTAAAATCCATTATCTATCTGATCCTTACAGAAGCCACTTCTTAGCCATGATTCTGCTAGAAGCAGTTCACAATGGAAATGAAATCATAACATAAGAAAAATGTTGAGAAACAAAAACACAATGCACAGCAGCTATCAATTATCCAGTGGCTGGAATCCTATTGTTTCCTATACTGTCACACTAGAATAGCCCATTGAACCAGTGAGGATTTGGTGAGTCAACTCCTCCATTAGTTTACTGATTCAAAAGGGCTTACTCTATTTGCTACTTATACTGTATATATGAAGCCAGAACTGTAGTAGGCCCATTTGACTTAATGGAGCTTACAGAGGAGTTGACTCACCAAATCCCCACTATTTCAGTGGTCTTACACTAAAGTTTTTTAACCTTCGGGACCATAAAGCTTAAACCTAATGCTTGGCCTTATTATTTGGGAAGCTGTTACTTGAAACTGAAATGTGTTTATCACCAAGCTACTATATTCTTCAGTTCTGAAGTTGGTATTTATACTAGATCTTATGAACTGGCATATCCCTTTCTCTGGTTTTATCCTGTAGCTGTATGCCCTCTAGTGGCATAGTGATTTTAAAAGCATTGGTATTACACGTCACCTACCGTAGAAAAATATGATACAAGGATGTAGTTTATTTTCCTATCTTTTCAATTTACAGGCAGAACATACCATGGAAAGGTACATTAGATTCAGGGGAAAGCTGAGCAATGAAGAAAGTTGACATAAAAACTGCACTTATTTGAAATTCTGTTTTTAGGAGAGATTTATGAATATCATGGACAATTAAGTAGTAAAGGGTTCTAGATCAAGCCAAGACTAAACAGTCCATAAAAGCAAAAATGATTAAATTTTTGCTGTCAAACTTGGGACATACTATGAGAAAACAAAGAAAAGGCAATGCTAGGAAAAGTTAAAAAAACAGGCAAAGAGGAAGACCTGATATGAGACACACTGACTCAAGAAAAGAATACCATCCAGTTTGCAAGATCTAAGTACGGTTTGGGGAAACATGTTGCTGGATCATTTTGTACGGATACTCATGACTCCTTAGTCTTGGCAAAGTATTGGCTGGCAAAAATAATCTGCATCTAACAACAAAGAATCAATAGTCTCCTCACTTGTTTAAAGAACAAAATGGGGAAGGCAGGTGGTATCCTCAATGTCTGTCTGCTTGCAAGGTCCGCAGAACTATTTTTCAGGCCCATAGTTCAAGACTGCAGCTTTAATTATTTTAGTTGTACCATACATACACTGATTTAATGGTATGGACATGTCTGATATGGAGATGTCCTCAGAGCAGCACCTTCCGGTGTTGCAAAACTGTTTATGACCTGAAAAGTGGACATGTAGGTGACCAAAACAAAGATGGCAGAGCATTGTCAATGACATGTAAGTCATTGGCCTATGCCCTGAAGATGCAATCTGATTGGCAAAGTGGCTGTTTCGGATATGAAGAGTGGACCCTGCACCTGTGAGAAAATGCTAGGAGGAAGGTCTTATTTAATAGACGGAGTTAATCATGAAACTGTTGTATTGTTGAAATTGGTACTAGAATAATATAGAATCTTAATAGCACAGTAATACACAGACAAACACAATGTCTGCTGAACTGGACTGCAGTCTAAAAAAGCTTGTAGGAAATAGGAGTTGCAGAGTTTAGAATGTTGAGTAATTCCTCTCTAGCTGCACAGCATAAATGCAGGTATTCACAGAGCAGAACAGCTTCAAGTTCCACAGAGTTCCACTCCTTTTCTCACTAACTGGCACTTACAATTCCAAGGACTCACTCTGAGTCATTAGTAATAGAAAGAATAAAAACATTTCATTTATTTCCAGATCAAACAGAAAAATGTCAATAGAATCATAGAATCATAGAATTGGAAGATACCTCAAGGGCCATCTACTCCAACCCCCTGCCATGCAGGAACCCCCATCACAGTACTTCCAACACATGGCCATCCAGCATCTGTATAAAAACCTCCAAAGAAGGAGACTCCACCACCCTCTGTGGCAGCATATTTCACTGCCAAACAACTCTGTCAGGAAGTTCTTCCTAATGTTCAACTGGAATTTCTTTTCCTGCAGCTTGAGACCATTGCCCCACGTCCTAGTCTCCGAAGCCATGGAAAATAAACCAGTCCCTTCTTCAATGTGACATGCTTTCAAATATTTAAACATGGCTATCATATCCCCTCTCAGTCTTCTTTTTGTAAGGCTAAACATTCCCAGCTCCCTAAGCCGCTCCTCGTAAGACATTTATTCCAATTGGACACATGGCTTTCAGCCACAGATGTCAGCCGACTAAAGAGAAGGAAAGGAACATTCAACAGAGAGGCAGGGCTCCCTTAGAAATTAGAGGCAGGGAAGGAGTGCTTGGTTAGTGCTGGGTAGATTGACAGTGACTGGCTGCCCATAGAGGTTCCTCTCAGCAACATCTTCTCCAGGTAGCATGAAAAGTAGTAAAAACTCGTAACAGTCTCTACAGTATCCCAAAAGATTATTTGATATTTACTTATTTGTGGAAATAAAGCAAAAAAGCAAAGTGTTCTGCTTATATACCGCCCCATACCACTACAAGTAGTCTCTGGGCAGTTTACAATTTTAATTACAGTGCGCAGTCTACACATTGCCCCCCCCCAGCAAGCTGGGTACTCATTTTACCAACCTTGGAAGGATGGAAGGCTGAGTGAACCTTGAGCCTGCTACCAGGGATTGAACCCAGGTCGTGAGCACAGTTTTACCTGCAGTACAGGCATTTAACCACTGCACTATAACCTGTGGAAATAATCTGTGGAAATGATTTGAACCTATGATCATGGATACAAGCCAAGAGTGATAGTAAGTTCTATTTAGGCTAGCTTGAAAGGTTCTTCTGAACATTTCAGCCTGCTGCCTTCTCCTTTCTGTTCAACAAAGTAACAGAACATGTGAGGCAGCTTTTAGTGGTGGTTATTGGATCTGACTAGCACTGAGGAGATGCAGGTTCAAATCCCTGCACAGCCATGGAAATAAGTCACTCAGACAAACTACCTCTCAGTGTTGCATAGGATATTAATTTGCACTAGAAGCCCACGTGTCCATTTTTAAGGTCTATCGTGCATGGGACAATACTGCATTTAAAGTTCAAGAGAATGATACACAAAGGTTGTACAGTATACAGTGGACCCTTGTATAACAAACAGCTTGTATAACATAAAATTAGTACAACATAAAAAATTCCGGAGATAGGGGAAATTTGCTTAACATAATTGCCTATGGGGAAAATCCATACAACATAAACATGGGATTACTCCATTTTCAATGCATTCCTATGGGGATTTGTATAAAGGAAATTTGCTTAACATAATTTCGTTTGGAACGAATTAATTCCTTTATACAAGGTACCACTGTACTTCTCTGTTGCTGCTCCCAGACTTTAGAACTCTCTTCCACAAGCAGAGGAAGAACTTTCTCTTCAGGCACACTTAATTTAAAAAGGTATGACTAAAGGGATTTTTTAAAAGGGAGCATTTTATCCTGTCCGAAAGTTGAGTCATGGCAAGTGGACTTCTTTTCATTTGAGACCGAAATGTTTCATTCCTCATCCAAACAATTTCATCAGACTGAGGCAGCTATTTGGAAGAATAGCAAAATCTTCAAAAGAAGTCCAATTGCCATGACTCATCTTCTGGATAGCCTCACCTGGATGACTGAGAATCTTCACAGACATTTTATCCTGTAGGAGTTTTAGTACACAGGTTTTAATGTGTGTGTGTTTTTAAAAAACATTGTAATAATTTTATTATTTGGCTTTGAACTCTGCTTCCTTTAATTCTGTGAACCAACTTGGATCCTTTAAGACAACATGCAAATAAAATAAACAACAGGTAATTTCCCCCGTGTTTTCATGTAGCTTTTAAATATTATTCGTTTAATAGTTTTTAATATTATGCCTTAAGGCGTTTTAAATCGTGTTCTGTGCCT
Organism: Phrynocephalus versicolor; assembly: GCA_023846285.1. Taxonomy (NCBI): domain Eukaryota; kingdom Metazoa; phylum Chordata; class Lepidosauria; order Squamata; family Agamidae; genus Phrynocephalus; species Phrynocephalus versicolor. Next base: position 20,346,165 of record JAHTLZ010000379.1, on the reverse strand, counting down.
TTCACTGACTGTGAGCCACTGTGAATCTCCTATGGGGAGAAAGGAGCAAATAAACAAATAAACAGGCCGCTGGTTTTCTCCTAGAGACGGAGCATCCTCAAGCAAGACCACCTTGCTCGACATGGCCTCCGACTCCTCGGTCGGTTTGGCTCCAGCTTCCCAAGCGTTGGCCTCGCGCCCCCACTCGCCCGTTCCGCTCGCCGGCGGGGGTGGCGGGGAGGGGGGGAGAGAAAGGGGCGGAGCCACGGCGACGAGGTCACATGACCTTGCGTGGCGGCGCGGCAGCCATCTTGTGTTGTTGGGCTGAGGATTGGCCTTTGGATCCGAGCGACTCTCCGTCCGCGACCTCAGGTAAACTGAAGCGCGTGAAGCGTTACCCGCCTTCCCTGTCAGGCGCGACCCTGTCCCGGCTTGCTGCTCTCCCGTCCTGGCCGAGGCCTGCCCCGCTGTCGCCGCCCTTTGGCAAGAACTCGCCTAGGCCTTCGGTCAAGCACCGGCCTCGCCTACGACTCGTGCCCCGAAACGCGCACCAGGAGAGAGAGAGAGGCGGGGGAGGGGGGGAAGAGGAAGCGGAGCCTGGCGGGGAAGGTTGTGACCAGCGGCGAGGGTCGCCGAGTTATTTTGCCGCGACCGTGAGGACGGGAGGCGGCTTTGGGCTTGCATGGGTTCCCACCTGACAGCGGACTGCTGTGGGGGCCTTTCCTTCTCCACGCGGCGCATTGGCAGCCCCGGCTGCGTCGGGGGCTCCCGTTCCTTGGCCAGCAGCAGCCTCGGAGGAGCGTGGAATTCCTCTCCGTCCGTGTGCCCCAAAGGCTCATCGCCACCCGGGGTCCGGTTGGCCTTCGTGCTCCGGGGACGGAGCCCTGCTCGGTAGGCAGGCACCTTCTCCGATTGCCATGACTTGCCAACCCAACTGGGAGGAACGGCCTTAGCAGCAGCTGCCAGTGCCCTGATGAGTGGAGCGTAGGAAAAGCTGTCCAGATCTTGGTGACTGTGTGCACGGCTTGAGGAGTAGTGGAAAACACGGGGGGAGGGGTGGTAGTTGAAGTACAGTAGTCTGAAAGAATTGCTAACTTCTGGTAGTTAAAGCCGCCGAAGGCCGGTAGACCAGTGGAAGTGACAGGTACTTCCACCAGCTGCAGTTATGAAGGAGATGTGGCATGAAACTCCCTTTAAGCACAGACGGGAAATAGCTTCACTTCAGTGCCGGGAAAGAACGGCAGAGCTCATGATTCTATGGCCCTTTTAATTGTTTGCACAGTAAGATAAACTGTCTTGTTCTGTGTAAACTGAAAGGTATAAGAGAAAGTATGCCTTACATATCTGATAACTTTGAAATGTTCAGAATAATGGCAAATTGAAATAAGAGGCTGATTCCTGGCATCTTTGTATCGATTATACAATTACATTTCCAAACAAACAATTTGTATTTTCTTTCTCCTCTTAATATACCTAATCCAAATGCCACTTCTTATTTTAGATGTTATGTAAACTGTTTACTTATAAGCCAGTCAGAAAGCTAATTCAGCCACAAAATAATTTATTAGATGCCTAGAAATTTTGTAATCTTGTTCTCAGTAAATATGCAACTAAGTCTTCATTTACAAGGACGGTAGCTTGAAAAATCACTTTCTGTAGTAGTCAGTGAAGTAAAAAGTCTAAGTTTAGTATTCAGTAACCTAACTTTTTGAGAGGTGATAATTTCAGAGCAATGTCTTTCTCTCTGTTAGGTAGGTGCGTGAATGATGTTGGAAATTCTAAGGATTAACATTAAAATTAATCTAATCACCTGTAGACATGCAGGATCAAGTGAGAGATACTTTTTAAAAGTCAGCCTTCTTCTTGTTTGGCTGTAGTCTTAATCACATAAAATAACCTAACCAGTTATCTTGGCACTATAATAGTGGTATAATTAATAAAGTGTGCATACTAGATAGTTTTATGAGAGCTTTTCCACAGAAATCTTGCAAGGTTTTGCTGTAAGAAGCACATAAATTAGAAGACCTAATGTGCAACACCAAATGTACAAATAAATATTTTAGCCAAAGATGTAAAATAGGCAGCAACATGTTTGCATGGAAATAAAATGTGGGCAATTTGTGAGGTAACAGGAGTGTTTGTGGCTCAAGCAAAATTGAATTGTGTTTATGTCTGTAGCACAGTGTTCCCAGTATAGAGATACAAGGTGGCTCATAAATACATAAAGCAAGTACAATTTAAAAAGTAACAAGTTATACGTTTTGAAAGTTATGAGTATAACAATATTGTAAAAATGCAAAAAAAAAAAAAAACCCATCCATTTTTCGAACACCTAGAAAAAGAGTCTCACATGACAAACAAAAAATGTATCACATGTTATCGTAAAATTCATGTGTTCATTTGTTAAAACTCCCCAAAAAGGCAGTTTTTGCTCAACTGAAGAAGTAAAGAGGGGGCCAACTTGGCTTCCGATGGAAGGCATTACAAAATCTGTGAGGAGCCACTGAAAATGTCAGTTTTTGCATTTTCACCAAATGTTCCTGTGAAACTGGTGGGATCCAGAGAAAGATTCTTCAGGTATCTGAGCTCAATCTGTATAAGCTCTTATAGATCTTAACCAATGCTTTGAATAGGACCTGAAAATGGGCAGGTACTCAGTGAAGTTATAGCAGGGTAGTTATATACAGTACTCCCTTTAACCACCTGTAGACAGCAGTTGGGCTATAGTAGTCCGAATTAGCTGAAATTTCTGAACACTGTTTAAAGACAGCCTTGTGTAGGACATCTTACTGTGTAAACAATATGGGATGCGACTAAGGCATGTGGGATTTTAGCTAGGTTCAGGCATCTCAGCAGACATTTGCTTTAGGTGTGGAAATACACTCCTCCCCCTACCAGAGTGTGGTATCAAGGCTCAGGACTGGATCCAGATACATGCTCATGTTGCAAACCTGAGTATTCAGGGAGATTTTAACACCATCCAACAAAGGCAGAATCTCTATTCACTGACATGCTTTTTGACTGATCAGGAGCATCTCTGTTTTATCCAGAATTAAGCTTTCAAGGACAGCCTTACATTCAGTAGATATTATAGAAGTCAAGCCTTAGGATCACAGAAGCAAAGCTAAAATCTGCTAAAGCCTGATCCATCAGTTCAGATTGAACTGATGCTAAGCTCTGCATCCTCACCTGCTCTTTTTTTTGTTTTAAAAATCCAGTGGCAAGCTGAATTAAGCAACTTTTAACTGCTTGCTTGATAGAGTTCCAGGTAGCCCCCAGTTGTAATTGTTGACTCTTCTCTAAGAAGAGCCACCAACTCTCCTGGCTTCAGCTTCTCTATTAAGCAGGGGTGCCCAAACTTTTTGTAAGGAGGACTAGATTTGGTGACTGAGAATGTGTCAGGGTCTGGTTGCTCCCCGACCCTTCCACTCCACTGCAAGCCCCACCCACTGACCCATAAGCCCCACCCATTGACCCCTTGCAACCCCACCCACAGGAAGAAAGGCAGGGACTAAGGGAGGGAGGGATGAAGGTGAAAACCAAGAGAAGAAGGAAGGAAGGTGGGGAACAAGTAAGGGAGGGAGGTGGGGACCACGGGAGAGAGGAAAGAAGGAAGGTGGGGACCAAAGGCAGCACAGGGAGCCGTGGCTACAGGTTGCCCCTTGGAAGAGGCGATCTGTGTGACCTTGCACCCCCCAAGCTCCCCAGCAGTGGTGACAGCTGGCCCGCCAGCCCACCCCAAAGCTCCTTAGCGGTGGCAGAGGCCCGCTGGCCTGCCCAACCCCACACATTCCCCTGCGGTGCCGGTGACGGCAGACCGCCCAGCCGCCCAAGTTTCCCAGCGATGCCGGTGATGTGGCCTGCCCGATCACTGCCCTGCACGTGCGCCCAACCTTACAATGTTCCCGGCTATGCCAGTGGTGGCAGCCCGCGTGTGCACCGCCCTGCGCGCGCGCTGAGCTTCACAAGGTTCCCAATGGTACTGGTGGTGGTGGCGCACACACGCACCCCCCTCACATGGTTGCCGGCGGTGCCGGTGGCAGCAGCCTGTGCAATGGCTGGCCGGCCAGCCGGCCCAGCCCCACAAGCTTCCCAGCGGTGCTGGTGGTGATGGCCCGTGCCCTTACCTGCCCACCGAGCCCCACAAGTTTCTGTTCACCGGCCGGCCGGCCGGCCCAGCCCCTCAAGCTTCCCGGTGGTGTCAGTGTTGGCAGAAGATTATTATTATTTTTAAAAAAAAAACATGGGGCAAAAGAGGGGGAGGGAGGGGTGAACCAGCCAGCCACGGGTCACTCAGAATGGTCTGACGGGCCGGATTTAAGGTGGTAAGGGCAAGCAGTAAAATGAAAGTGAAACTTTTTGAGCACAGTACTCCACATCTTGAGATCTTTATGTGTACAGCAACCTGAGGGTTATCATATTATTCTTGCTCTCTCCCTTAAGGAGAAAAATTTGTAATGGCAGCAGGCCATAAAAGAGACCCAGTTTGGGAATAAGACTGCCAGTCTAGGTTTTTAAACATATTTTAACCATATCAGTGAACAAACATGGCTGTTTAAGCAAATAAAAGCATACTTAATGCCATATAATTTTATTGTTTTGATTAAATAAAACTATTTAAATTGTTATTATTAAGGTAATGATTATTTTTCTCTTTCCAATAAAGTACAATAGAACAGTTGTCCAAATATGAATGATTAACCTATTAAACTGGAGATAGTTCACCTTGCAATGATTTCATAATTATTTATTTATGTATTTCTAATGGTATATAACCACCAAATCACTAATTTTCTGATATAACTGTAAAACTAATCTGAAAAGTTATTATTCTAAAAATGAAACCTTCATTTACTTGTAAATATTAAGATTTAGATTAAGATGAAAACAACTCCAGCAAAAATGAGTCTTTATGTAGAAAATCATGATTTAAATCGAGCCTTAGTGACTAGTGATTTAAATCAAATCCACCCTGGAAGGAGTATAATAATTGGTTGTGGTGTTGTTACATGCTGTAAAGTTGCTTCTTACATATGGCAAATCCAAAAAAGTGACTTCCAGAATGTTTAGTTATTCAAATATTTACTTAGTTCTTCTAAACTACCCTAGGAGGCTGGCTGAAGGTTGAGTCAGCTTTCTATCATTTTGAGGTTGGAATATGTGGCCTGCAAACCTTTGTTCTTCTTTTCCTGCTGTCTTCCCCTCTTCTGAGCATTATTGTCTTTTCCAATGAGTCTTGTCTTTTCAAGATTTGCTCCAAGGACAACAGCCTCGGTTTCATTATTTTTGCTTCTAGGGAGCATCTAGCCTTAGTTTATTTGATCTAGGAACCACTTCTTTGTCTTTCTGGAAGTCCAGGATAGCCACAAAGCTCATCCAGCACCATATTTCAGAGAAATCATATTTTTCTATTGGTTTTTTTCCCCAATCTTCAGCTTTCCTATGAATATGTAATTATTGGAAATGGAATAGTGTGAATTATCATGGCCTGGGTCTGCAGTGGTACAGCTTTTCATTTGAATTCATCTCTAGTTCCTTCATTGCTGCCTTTCTGAGTCTCTTGTCTTCTGATTTTTGGCTGCTGCCTCCATTTGGCTTGATGATTCAACTGAGGAATACAAAAGCTTTAAAAATATCCGTTTCTACATAGTCAACAACTGGTGTAGTTCTTCTGGAGTCATTGTCTTAATGTTGAACTTGAGTTCTGTTATAGCACTTCCTTCTTTCACTTTAATCAGAAATCATTTCTAGTAATTGTCATTTTCTGCCAGTAGTACGGTGTTATCTGCATATCTTAAATTGATGTTTCTTACACCAGTGTTCCTTTCTCCTTCATCTAAAAGTAATGTGGCTTGTCTGACACTTTTGCCTGTGAGAACCATTCTATTTCATCATGTTCTGTTGTCACAGTAGCTTCTTGTCTACAATACACATTTTACATCAGGACAGTCAAGTGCTGAGACACAACAATTTCTTTAAAATAGTAGTTCCCACATGTTCTTGGACTACAGCTCCCAGAAATTCTTGCTGTGAAGGCTTCTGAGAGTTTGTCTAAGAACATCTAGAGATCCAAATTTGGGAACGACTGCTTTAGAACAATCTATAGCTTAATTTGATCTGCAGAGTCAAAAGCTTTGCTGCAGTCCTTAAAGTATCAACTGATGTCGGTAATTCTTTGGTGTGTTCCAGTAGCCAGCATAGTCTCCAGTGCCTCTTCTTTTAGGGAATCTAGCTTGAATATCAGGCATTTCTTGCTTGATATAGTATAAAAACATTGTTGCAACACCTTGAGCGTCACATGGTTTACATGGGAAATTAGTCTAATGGTCCTGTAGTTACTGCACTTTTTGGTACAGTATCTCTTTTCTTGGGAACTGGAATATATATATTGAACATTTCCAGTCTGTGGGCCGTTGCTTTGCTTTCTATATTTGTTGGCATAGTTTTCTTAGGATTTTGATAGATTTGGTGTCTGTGGTTTGAAATAGTTCTACTGATATCCCTTCTACCCTGGTAATTGTTTCTTCCCAGTCAGTGGTTTCAGACCAGATTCAGTTCACTTTCCAGAGTTTCTGTTTCTTCATCATAGGATACTTCTTCAAAAGAGTCTCATCTTTTTACTTCTTCTATATAGATCTTCATAGTGTTTACATCTCCTCTGTATTTTCTCTTGCTGTGTTCCCATGTTGGTAGCATAACATGCTGTATTGAGATTTAAATTTACCTTTGATTTTGATGGTTATTCTGAAAAAGATCTCATCTTTTTCTTTTTCTTTCCTCTTCTATTTCTTTGGACTATACTGTTTTTGTCTACATGATAGTTACTGAAATAATACATTCTGGATTCTGACCCCACTTCTGTCAGCTTTCACTTTTACTTCTTGTCTGTGTTGAACAATTTTCAGTTTCTTTTCTCATCATCTAGATTTCTCTTTTCAGTACAAGAAGAGTCTTTTTGCTTTCTTCCTCATTAATATATCTGGTTTCAATCCACAGTTATTCTAGTTGATGATCATTTAAGCTAATACACATGTTCTTTATGTGCACTTTAAGAAAATGAGAAATGTTATTCAGATTACATTTTGCAGTAAATGGATGGTTGGCTTCATAGAATTCTGTCTTTTTCTTGCTTTGTTTCAGATTTGTACTCCAAATTCTCCAACCTTTGGTTCTGCTTTGCTACTTGATTTTGTGTTCCACTCACTTGTGACTATCAGCATGTCTTGTTTTGGTTTGTGATAAGAATTATCCTGGACATTGTACAAAAGATTTTTATATATTTTGCTCACACAAAGTACAGTGGTACTTTTGATAACAAATTTAATGCATTCCCCAAAGCAATTTGTTATTCAAAATGTTCATTGTCCAAAGCACATTTTCCCATTGAAATGAATGGGAAACCAATTAATCCATTCCGGATGTCCGAAAAATGCAAAAAACGGGGTATATTTTCCAGACCTCTTTATAAAGTGCACTTTAAAGGCATGCAGTGGTAGAACGTCCCCCCCAGAACAACCCCCAGTGCAATGCAAACATGGACAAAAGAAGCCAGCAAGACTACCCCAGCCTTTTCCCACCAAAAATTCAATGGGGAAAAATGCAAGCAGACAAGCAGCAAGAGAAATTCAGCCTATTCTTGCCTGCAGAGAAATGGAAAAGATCGCAAACATGGACAGAAGAAAGCCGCAAGACTAGCCCAGCCTGTTCCCACCAAAAATGCAAAGAAAAGCAGTGCAAAGATTAATAAAAGCAAAACAAATGCCAGGTCATTCCTATCAAAAGTGCAGTCAAAACCAATGCAAAAACAGAAAAGAAAGCAAGGAAAACTCAGCTCCCTACCTTTTCAAGTTTGAAAGGTCCAAATCCCCCAGCAAAAAATGTCCGGAGTGGTTCCAAAACACCATGAAAAAAAATGCTGTTACTCCTCCCACCCCTCCACAAACTACCTGGGTACCATTTTTTTTGGCAAGGCATTATGAAAATTTGTTACCCAAGCCAACCCATAGGGAAAATTTGTAATCTGAGGCAACCCTATTCCCAGTAATTTCCATTTCTATCCAAATTATTCGTTATCAGGGGCATTTGTTATCCGAGGTATTACTGTACTGCTGTGTTTGATTGTTCAATTAGTTGATTTACAGTTTCCAGTTTATCTTGATTAATATTTCTCATGTTCCATATTCCAGTCTTGCACCATTGTGCTGATCTTTCATGTCTGTACATCTCAAACACTAGACATCTTTTTTGGCTTTAAATTCATTGTGTCATTATCAGCAGTGTTATTCATACTTGTCCTTTGCTATTCCCCACTAGTTGATCAAGTACTTTCTGACCTCAGCAAGGTTCCTTCTAAGGTCCGCATGTGGGTGCATGCTCTTCTGCCCCATTTGTAAAGGGCTTTTACTCACCTATGTACCCATTGCAATTCTTGAAGTGGGGAAGAAAATTAGAGGGCACATTGGCTCAGAGTCTCATCTTCCAGCGCTATCACTAGTCTCATCATAGGGTTTTAGGGTAAGAAAGGTTCAGCAGTGGTTTAACATTGCTACCTTCTGTATGGTACCTACAAAAATTAGCTTGAGTTCTGCTACCATTGTCTGCAAAAGATACTCTTCCAACATCATATTCCACTACTGTTGTTGCACCATAGCTCCTCTCCAGAAGTTTCTCTGTAGAGACTGCTGTTAAAATATCCTGTCCATCTTTTGCTGTGTGACCATTACTTCTGAAAAGGTGAACAAATCTTAATATGCTGCCTCATCCTTCACCTTTCCATTCTGGGTGACCTAACTAGGAGTCCTGACTTGTAAATGAGTCTAGTTTTCTAATAGCATTGCTTTCAGTTTTTCTGACACACTCAAACAATTTGACAGTTGCTAATGTGTACCAAAAATATATCATGTGCAGTCCCAAATCATTGTGTAAATTACTCCTGCTCTTCTGTTTCAGAGTCATTCAGAGAAAGGACTTGCTTGTGTATATATTAATTTCATTGTATGAGAATATCTGATGTTTTGCTTGTGTACAAGTGTGATAACTTAGGGAGTTATGTTCATTGTTGGTGGCTGAATATGAAATTTTGCATATGGGTTGGATGAGCTTTGTTCAGTTTCTTTCAGAACAGGAAAGAATGTAATTTGTATATTACACTCTGCTATATATTGGCATTTTGGCAGGCCTTGTGCAAATGTTAACAACTGATTCAGACTCATGTGTCATTGTTTTTGAGAAGACTTGTGTTGGTACCCTTAAAAACAAAAGGTTTAGACACTAGATATGTTAATATGATACAGGTCAAATACTTGCAGGAACTTGAGTTCATCATGAATGAACAATGTTCTGGTGCGTAGTGTGTGCTTGCTCCTCCTTGCAGGTGGAGTAGCTGAGTGTGGAGCTTAGTTGTCTAATTGGTTTGATGGGTTTTCTCACTGCAGCAACTTCTCAGGATGCTACCTTACAACACACTAGAAAAAAAAATCCATGGCTTGTGCTTGACATTTTTCTTGGATTTGTTGAGAAGAAATCAGGAAAAGGAAACTGGAAGTTACTGGATAATATAGGTAGACCTGTTGAACATGGAACCAGTATGGCATGCACCAATATGATGCTTAGAAAAAAACAAAGTTTTGCGGTCCTTACACAATACAAAGTGAAGGGCAGGTGAAATTTATTCTGGAACACTAAAAAGTTGGATAAATAGCTTTTTACCTAAACTAGTCTTGAGTTGTGCTGAGCAGGAAGAAAATTCTTGGGAGGTATCTGTGCCAGGTCTGTTTTTTAAAGGTGAGTTCAAAAACACAGGCTGCTAATACCATAAGCCAGTATCTCCACAATTCCTGGCTTTGTGTTATATGAACATACCCATTGTAACTGTTTGGCAACTTGATGCAGCTTTGTGGTCATTTTATTACGTGATTTCATTCAAAGAAGGCTAGTATTGCATTATGAATTCATATTCTATTAAAGCCCTGCACATGAATATATATAACTTACCTTTCAGTAAAATATGCTATTAGCCTTTGTCTGTATCAACTAACATGCATAGGAAGCATGGAAAACAACAGCACAATTAGATATAGCACTTTTGCTAGCTGTAAAGCCCCCAGAGCATATGTGGATCAGGATCATGACACATGGGGTAAGAACTTTTATTTTGTTCTCCTGTGTTGATTTTCTGATAAAAATACACCATCCAGCTTGCTTTGGACAAGACCTACAAGTATCTGACAGGGCCGGTAAAAATCAACAATTTTTAAAAATTAAATTGTCAAAAAATCTGAAATTGAATCCACCTAGAAGTCCAACGAAATAGAACTTCTGGGGAGTGATCCCCCCTTCCACCTTTCCCATTTGGTTGGTATCAAACTGAAAAGAATATGAGAGACCATGTTCCCAAATGTACTGCACTCCAATTACTTTGGTCCTAACTTGATCTAAAAGAGGCTTTACTTACCTTGGGTAAATTTTTAAATGCAAACCTGATAAGGATGTATTTTGTGTGAAATTGTTTAATTAATTATGACAACTGCTCAGACTTCCACAGACAATGATGTAGTATGATCTCTGCGTTATTTGATTATTTTAATTTTGGTACTATAACATAGTTTTAAAAATTAATTATTTGGGATAGGACAGTTTCTAAACAGTGAAAGTTCAGTCAAATATTGTGAAACATTTGAAAGCAATGCTTTATGTCACAGAAATTACTTTGGCCATCAACAGAGATGATGCTTGCTATACTTAGAAATGTGAAATGACAACATCACCTTCCTCAGTTAGACCTTTACAAGATTGCATAGAGGATGTTCTCAGAACCAGAAAGATGAAGTTAGCCATGATCATAGATGCTGAACTTTGTTAGTAACTGTTTGTTAGCTGGTTTCTGTTTAAAGATACAGTGGTACCTTGTATAAAGGAATTAATTCATTCTAAATGAAATTATGTTAAGCAAATTTTCCTTTATACAAATTTTCATAGGAATGCATTGAAAATGGAGTAATCCCATTTTATGTTGTACAGATTTTCCCCATAGGCAATTATGTTAAGCAAATTTCCCCTATCTCCGGAATTTTTATGTTGTACAAATTTTATGTTATACAAGCTGTTTGTTATACAAGGGTCCACTGTATCTATATTTATAACAAATGGCTGGTAAAATAAACTTTATTTTTGCTAGCTTTGGCTTTTACAGTTATGTTCATTTTGATAGCATATTACTAATGTTGGCCTTTGCTGACAGTTGATACATTTTTGGAAGGCGTTTTCTTTGTATCAGAAGCACCACAGTACTGTCTAGTTAATGTATCATTTAATTCTGTTCATTAATGGACAACATAAAGCACATGGGGCAGACAGCAGCAAGGCTTCCAAGGTGTGTATTGTGGGACACAGAGTACATGGACAGAGATATGAAGCTGCCTATTTTTTTCTGCATTTGTTATGAGTTGTGTCATTGCAAAAACTCCATTTTTATTTTGGTTCTGGAAAGGGTGTGACGGTAAAGGTAATGATGAAATTAGAAGTGGAGTGGAATTTTTATAATAAAAATCAAATATTAGGTAGTCAGTTGACAATATTGTTTGGTTAGTTTTTTGCAGAGTTTACAAACATTTTGGTTGATGCTTTCCTGAGATCATTCTTAATCACTGAAGCTTCAAATAGCTACAGTGATGCCTTGTAAGATAAATTTAATTCGTTCTATTGGTCAATTCGTCTTACAAAAATATGAATGAATGGGAAACTGATTAATTTTTACCAAAGCCTAGAAAAAAGACAGAAACACCCAGTTTTTTGGAAAAAACTCTTTATAAAGTGCACTTTAAAGACATAAACACTGCAACACTATGCATAAACACTGTGCACGCCTCTGCACATGAAGCCTCATGCTAACCACAAGTCACTGGGTCGCAATGAGTCCTGAGTGCCTTTTTCAAATTTATTGCCACAAGGTTGCAATGCATCCTGGGTCCATTTTTAGAGGACTCAATACCTGTATTGCTACAGGGTTGCTAAGCATCCTGGGAGCATTTTTTTGAAAATTCCTTTAGTTTTTTTTATTTCGCGACTGCTATTTGTCTTACAAGGCATCCTATAGGGGAAAATTCGTCTTAACGAGTTTTGCCTATTCCCAGAAATTTCATTCGTCTTGCAAGTTTCTCATCGTACAGGGCATTCATCTTACCATTGTGTTCTTAAATATCCTCTTTTCAATAATATAAACAGGTCTTACATTCACTTGAGGCCCTGCAAAATGCATTGTGTCTTTTCTTCTTTTCCAGGAATTTTAACTTGACTTTTCAGTAGGAATATGAATTGTGGCCTGGTTTGTCCTTGTATGCTGAAGAAGAAAGTGCCAGTTTTTGTCTCACAGTGAGAGAATGAGTTTTTAAAAAAGTTATTGCAGTTAATATCTTGCTTTTGTAAAAGCGAGTATCTCTTCCACATTGCCTACCACACAGTCATGCTAAAAACATATGGTGGCTTTTTCATAATGTTTTGGGATATTTATACTTTGTTCCTGTGTGGCATCAAGCTACATCTGATGTACAGTGACACAAACAGGAGATATTTCAGAACTGTTTTTACCAGCAGCACCCTCCAGTGTGTTTCCATGGCTAAGTGAGGATTTCAATGCAGATCTCTTGAGTCATAGTTGTATTCACTACATCACCAAAGCCTTATATATGGACAGTAAGAGCCTCATGGTGTAGTGGTTAAACTGCTGTACTGCAGCTATAACTGAGTTCATGGCCTGGGGTTCAATCCCAGGTACCTGGCTCATGGTTGACTCAGCCTTCTATCATTTCAAGGTTGGTAAAATGAGTAAAAGCAAAAGGCAAAGTATTCTGCTTATATACCGCCCCATAGCACTTCAAGTACTCTCTGGGTGGTTTACAGTTTAATTATGCAGCCTACACATAGTAGCACCAAGTGCATGAGGGCCCCAATTTGTAACATGCATAAATAAATTGTAAACTGCCCAGAGAGTGCTTTAAGCACTATGGGACAGTATATAAGTGGAACACTTTGGTTTGCTTTAACCATTTTAATGAATAAAACAACATTATCTTCCTGTCAAAAAGATGGCAGAATTGATTTCTAGGTATATAGCATCATGATCATTTTGTATTGGGTATATGGTTCGCTGTTTTTTATGTACAACATTTTCTTATTTATCTATATGACACCCCCAATATACAGGTGAAACTAAAAAAAAATAGAATATCATACAAAAATTCAATTATTTTAGTAATGCATCTTTAAAGGTGAAACTAATATATGAGATAGACTCATTACATGCAAAGCAAGATAGTTCAAGCCTTAATTTGTTATAATTTTGATGGTTATGGCTTACAGCTTATGAAAACCCCAAATTCACATTCTCAAGCAATTAGAATATTACATGAAACCAGGCTTGTAAATAGAGCAGTATTGGACCTCTGAAAAGTATAAGCATACAGATATACTCAGTACTTGCTTTGGGCCCCCTTTGCATCAATTACTGCCTTATTGTGGTGTGGCATGGATGCTATCAACCTGTGGCACTGCTGGGGTGTTACGGAACACCAGGATGCTTCAATAGTGGCCTTCAGCTCTTCTGCATTGTTTCATCTCATGTCTCTCATCTTTTTCTTGGCGATGCCCCATAGATTCTCTATGGGGTTCAGGTCTGGCGATTTTGCTGGCCAGTCAAGCACAGTTATCCCATGGTCATTGAACCAGGTTTTGGTACTTTTGGTAGTGTGGGCAGTCCTGCTGGAAAATGAAGTCAGCATCCCCATAAAGCTTGTCTGCAGAAGGAAGCGTTAAGTGCTCCAAAATCTCATTGTAGACAGCTGTGTTGACCCTTAGTGAAGCACAGTGGACCAACACTAGCAGATGACATGGCTCTCCAAATCAACACAGACTGTGGAAACTTCACACTGGACTTCAAGAATCTTGCATCATGTGCCTCTCCATTCTTCCTCCAGACTCTGGGTCCTTGGTTTCCAAATGAGATGCAAAAGTTGCTCTCATCAGAAAAGAGGACTTTGGACAATTGAGCAACAGACCAGTTCTTTTTTCTTAGCCCAGGTAAGACACTTCTGACATAGTTTGTTGTTCAGGAGCGGCTTGACAAGAGGAATACAACATTTGAAGCCCATGTCCAGGATCTGTCTGTATGTGGTGGCTCTTGATGCACTAACTCCAGCCTCCATCCACTCCTTGTGAAAGTCTCCAACTCTCCAACACTTTTGAATGACCTTTTCCTGACAATCCTCTCCAGGCTGCGGTCATCCCTGCTGCTTGTGCACCTTTTTCTTCCACACTTTCCCCTTCCAACATAACTTTCTATTAATGTGCTTTGATTCAGCACTTTGGGAGCATCCAACTTCTTTTGCAATCTGTACCTTTTGGGGCTTTTCCCTGAGGGTGTCAATAATGGTTTTCTGTACGACTGTCAGGTCAGCAGTCTTTCCCATGATTGTGATTCCTGCTGAACCTGACTGAGAGACCGTTTAAAGGCTCATGAACTCTTTGCAGGTGTTATTGGTTAATTAGCTGAATAAAGTGGGACACTTTGAGCCTAGGATACTGAACCTTTTCACACTATTCTAATTTTCTGAGATTGTGAATTTGGGGTTTTCATAAGCCTTCGCTGTCACTGCCAGCACCCGCGAGGAGATGTGCAACATGCACCACTCTTATCTGCAGATTTGTGGTATCTGCAGGTTGGCCCAGAACCAATCCCCTGCAGATACAGGGGTCATACTGTATTGCCTTTTCCAGTAAAACGTGCCTTTTCATGACGTGCACAAAGTATGACAACCCCAGTTTCGTTATCCAGAGAAAGTTAACCTCCAGAGAAAATTAACCTTGTTTTGACCTAGGACCCACTTGTTTGTCTTTTTGCCGGTCCAGGGTAAAGCAAAGCAAAGCAAAGCAAAGTGTTCTGCTTATATACCGCCCCATACCACTTCAAGTGGTCTGGGTGGTTTACAGTTTAATTATGCAGGCTACACATTGCTCCCTGCCCCCAGCAAGCTGGGTACGCATTTTACCGACCTCGGAAGGATGGAAGGCTGAGTCGACCATGAGCCTGGTACCTGGGATTGAACCCCACGTCGTGAGCACAGTTTTTCCTGCAGTACAGGCATTTAACCACTGCGCCATAGGCTATCCACAAAGCCTTTCTCCATCATCATATTTCAGATGAATTGAATTTCTTCTTGTCAGTTTTCCTCACTCCATATTTCACAACCGTATATAGTAACAAGGAACACAGTACTGTGTCACATCTTTACAGTTGAAGACCTTTTCTAATTTCTTTATTGCTGCCCTTCCAAGTCTCAATGTTCTTCTGATTTCTTGGCTACAGTCTCCATTTTGATTGATGATTAAGCTATGGTATACAAAATCTTTAACAGTTTCAACTGCTTAACTATCAACATTAAAGTTGTCTTGTTCTTCATTTTTTGCTTAGTATGTAAACTGCTTTGATACTTCCTTTTTTCACTTTCATCCGATGTTGTTTCATTTAATTGCTTCTTTCGCCCAGTAAGAAACATTGTCTCAAACTTATTAAATAAAATAAAATAATTATTAATTATTATTGATGTTTCTTCACCCAATTTTCATTCCTCCTCCTTCTGAAGCCAGTCTACCTTTACATAGCATATATGTTATTCTGAGTATAGATTAAGCAGAAATGGAGATAAAAAAATCCCTACCTAACACCTTTGCTGATAGGAAACCATTCTGTCTCTCTGTATTCTCATCTTGCAGTAGCTTCCTGTCCACAATAAAAGTTAGGTGCTTTTTAGACTTTTATATCCATGGTTTATTATGTTTTATATTGTAAATTATCCAGAGTCTCCTCTGGGGAGATATGTGGTGACAAATCTAAATAAAAATAAATAAATAAAATACATAAATAGGTTATGCATCAGGACAATGAAGTGCAGAGACATACTCATTTCTTTCATAAAAGCTCATGGTTTCTTATGATCCACACAAAGACTTGGCTAAAGTCCTTAAAGCTTCCAGTCTGAGAGCCATTGTTTTGTTTTCCATATTTGTTGCCTTAGTCTTGTTAGGATTTTGACAAATTCTTGTTTGGATTTTGAGAAACTGTTACCCCTTGTGAGTGATTTTTTTCTAGTGTTTTCAGAGCAGATTTCATTTCACTTTCTAGAATTTCTGGTTCTTCATCATAGGATTCCTTTTCAAATGACTCTGTGATCCTTTTATATTTTTTGTATAGATCTTCAGTATACTGCTTTCACGTCTTTTTCTCCTGGCAGATGGTGTGTTTCTGTATTGGTCTTTTAGCATTTCTAACCCAGGTTAAATTTTCCCTTTGATTTATTTGATCTTCTGGAAGCGATATCCTGCTTTTCTTCTTTTGTTTTCTTTTTCTTTGTATTGGCCATTATAATAGGTCTCTTTGTCTCTAGAAGATAACAGCTGAGAGCTGCATTCATTTCTTTTAATTCTCAGCAAGTTCCATCATCCATCTAGGTTTTCCCTATCTTTTTACAATAGGAATTGTCCTTTTGTATTCTTCCCTATTAATATCTTTGGCTTCTATCCACTGGGAGAGTTTGTCCAAAGTTTTAGGGTTTGTGTCACTAGCATTCAGATGACACTCAACTTTCTCCTTTCCATCAAAATCTGAGGAAGCTGTTTCAGTTCTAGATCAGTGTCTAGTATCAGTATGTGAAATGAGGCTGAAAATAAACTAAAACTTAATCCAGGAAAGACAGGTCTGGTTAGTCGAAGTTCTAACAAATCACCAGGACCAAATGGCATCCATCTCCAAGTTCTCAAGAAACTTAAATATGAAATTGCTGATGTCCTAGTCAAAATATAACAAATCAGGCATTGTGCCTGAAGACTGGAAGGTAGCGAATGTAACACCAATCATCAACAAGGATCCAGAGGTGATCCAGGAAATTACTGACTGGTCAGTTTGACATGTGTCCCAGGTAAAGTGATGGAAACCATGCGAAAAGTTAAAATTAATAGCCACATAGAAGAGAAGGCACTGCTAAAGGAGAGCCAACATGGCTTTTACAAGGGCAAATCATGCCTCACTAATCTGATGGAATTCTTTGAGAGTGTCAACAAGCATGTGGATAAGGGAGATCCAGTTGACATTGTTTATCTGGACTTTCAGAAGGCTTTTGACAAGGTGCTGCATTAAAGGGTTTTGAATAAACTTGCCAGTCATGGAATCAAGGGACAGGTCTTGTCCTGGATCAGCAACTGGCTAAGGGATTGGAAACAGAGGGTAGCACTAAATGGAAACTTCTCCAAGTGGTGGGAGGTAAAGAGTGGGGTCCCCGAAATTTAGTACTGGGACCCCTGCTTTTCAACCTCTTCATAAATGATCTCGAAGTAGGAGTAAATAGCAAGGTAGCCAAATTTGCCGACAACACTAACTTATACAGGGTAGTAAAAACAGAGAGAGATTGTGAGGAGCTCCAAAGGGATCTCTTGACACTAGGGGAGTGGACAAACCACTGGCAAATGAGTTTCAACCTTAGTAAGTGCAGAGTGATGCACATTGTGGCACCCCCCCCCCAATTACGTTTATAAACTGAAGGGTTCTGAACTCTCTGCAACACACCAGGAAAGGAACCTTGGTGTCCTGGTGGACACCTCAATGAAGGTGTCAACCTGTTGTGCTGCAGCAGTGAAAAAAGCAAACTCAATGCTAGGGATCATTAGGAAGGGTATAGAAAATAAGCCAGCAAGTGTCATTTTGCCTCTTTAAAAATCTATGGTGAAGCCCCATCTGGAGTATTGTGTACAGTTCTGGTCACCCTACCTTCAGAAGGATATTATGGAAATGGAAAAAGTACAGAGGAGAGCAACCAGAATGATTAGGGGATTGGAACATCTTTGTTACCATCTGAGGCTGCAATTGCTGTATCTCTTCACTCTTGAATGGCTGTACCTAAGAGGTGACCTGATTGAAGTTTATAAAATCATAAAGTAGATAAGGAAAAATTGTTTTCCCTATCACACAACACTAGAACTAGGGGGCACTCCATGAAACTTTTGGGTGCTAGATCTCAAATAAGAGACAGTACTTGTTCTCCCAGAGAATCACTGGTCTATGGAACTCCCTTCCAGAAGACGTGGTGACAGCTCTCAGCCTTGACAGTTTTAAGAAATGATTAGACAAGTTTGTAGAGAACAAGGGCATCAATGGCTATCATTATGGATGCCTAAGGACCACCTCCGGGTTGGAGAGACAGACAGGATATCTCTCAGTGCCATTTGCAGGGAATTGGAAGCATTTGAAGACATCTGCTTGGGAATACCCTGAAGCAAACAGTGAGCCACTGTGTGAGACAGAATGCTGGACTGGATGGGCTGTGGCCTGTTCCATCAAAGCTGTTCTTATGTTCTAATGAAAGGCAGATGAAGGAATAGGG
>JAHTLZ010000379.1:20287761-20322761 GCA_023846285.1 Phrynocephalus versicolor | reverse complement strand
CATCTCTTAATTTGCAAATTGGCTTTTCCCCTCAGAAGAATGTGGAAATGTCTCTATATGTTGGTCTCACTATTTTGCTGAGGAGAGATCAAAAAATAGTTTAGTGCCTGGCTTGCCAGTAAGCAGTATGGTGTTTGGGGGACATGTTGCAACAAGAATCAGATTAGAAGGCTGTTAAACTATAATTTCTGTAAAGAGAGGCAAAGTAATGCAATTAAAATATGGTTCTGTACTGGTAAAACCACTTCTTAAATATCTCACTTACCTTGAAAGCCCTGCTTGGGTCACTATTACTTGGTTCCACCCTGATGGCACAGAACACACACACCATATATATAAAATTCATGGAGGGATACAGTTGATAATACTGCAACCTTTAGACAAACTTATCTGGAAATACATTCCACTGAATTCAGTACAACTTCCTTCTGAATAGGCTCCCATAATATTGCAGTGCAAATATTTTGGCCACTTGTGTGTGGTGTACCTAAGAAGGTTACTGAGTCTGCAAGTTTTTGAGACTGCTGACGTACGCGCAGGGAAGTGGACCAAGTTGATTGCTGCCTACTCCTTAAGTAAGCCCCATTCGCATTCGTCTCAGTTAAACTTTACTGTTAAGTTAGCAGGAATTGAGACTTTTGGGCATAAGCTCTGTTGAACTGAATGGTATTCATTCTGAAGTAAACAGATGCTGGCTCACCTAAGAAGAGAAGAAAGAAATGGGGAAAGTTCCTTTGGATTTAAGTCACCGTAAGGCCTTTTGGAAAAGTTCTCCTCCTTTCTCCCTCTCTCCCTCTCCCCCCTTCTTCATTGTCCTGTGGTATCTGCCCCACCCCTGCCACCAGCACATCCTCATTGTCAATCTCTCTTCACTCAGTAACACTTGTTCCTGTGGTAAGAATTCAACCTAAAATGCCCTCTTTTGCAGAAATCAACTACATACACCTCAGTGATATTCTGATACTTAGTTTCTTGAAGTACCCTGTATTGGCAAGAATCTTGGCAGAAGTTATGGAATACAGTACTGCAGTAGGCATGCACAGTCAAAAGTTTAAGAAATTGGAGTACAATAAGTTGAGTAGTGTTACTCCCTGCAAAAAGGCAACAGAGTATTTTCTGAAAATACTTAGTTGGCAGTTTTGCAACATAGTTGCTGAGTTGTTTCTTTTTCAAAGCATTTTCTTACCCAATGAACATTTAAAGTTTGGCTTTTAACCATTGACAGGTGTTGGGAAATTGCTCTTGTTATATTATTTGAAAATTGCTGTGCTTTGTGGGTGCTGGTAATAGCCCTACCTCTCTCCATCCTGCCTCTTTACAACATAGTAACTGCCTGCTTCTTTCCCAGTGGCAAGAACTACAAGCTGTGAGTGTGGATGGAATAGAGAATTTCTGTACTAAAGCTTCCGGCTGTGTCTTTTCATTTGTTTGGACTAGATTCTTGGTTCTTGATCATGTGTTGTTTTTCTCCTTTTAGGTTAATACTTTAAACAATGGCAGCAGAAACTCAGACACTTAACTTTGGGCCTGAATGGTGAGTTTCCTATTACATATGTGTCTATAAATAAGAATTTTGGTATAGCTGATTATTTAAAAAAAAAGTTGATACAGTATTTCACTATTACGCCAAACAAAGGTAAGGGGCCTAAGTAGTAACCACTACTTAGCAAATTCAATAATTATAAAGAATAATAACACTATATATAAACTATATATAAACAGCATATATAAACTATTTGAACAATGTTTTCCTGGTTCAGTTTAAGAAAGAGGATGCTCTATTCACTATGCTGAGGAAGCCTCACATTTTGTGAGGATGTATCTGTTGCAAGAAGGTCTTTAAGAGCATCACATTTAAAGACTTAGGGAAAGGGGCCTCTATTCCCTGTTGTATGATTGGATATGGTTGGCTGATTTTTTTTTTTGAAAGATTAGCATTATGCGTCTGGATTACTTTAGGGGTTCTGTACTTAGAGAAGTGTAGTTGTATGTTATAAATACATTGGCCCAAATCCTGTTCACATTACCGAAACCAATGATCTCATCACTTGCACAACTATAATTTGTTTTAAATTAGTTCAATGCTTCCTATCCCCCTCTTTTTGCTTTCAAGGCTCTCTAAGACTCCCTTTTGCCCTGTGGAAGCCTTTAGGAATCTTGGGACTCAGAGTGGATTTAATTGCTACCAAATCAATGAAAATGGGCAGATGTATAGAAGGCAGTGTGGACAATGGTTATCTTTATGACCATCTTTAGATCTTTACTGATCTAAATAAGCAAATCTTAAAATAGCTGGCTGGATAGCTCAGTGGTTTAGGTATCGGGCTGTGGAGCCAGAGGTTGGGAATCTGATTTTCCCACTGTGCTTCATTCGAGTAGAGCCAGCCTGTATGACCTTGGACAAGCAGCACCATACCAGGAACCCCCCCCCCCAAAAGGAGGAAGTGGTTAAATGTTCTGTATCTGCAAAACTCTGAAAAAGGGTCACAAAAAATCAGATTTGACTTAACAGCACATGATTATTATCTTAAAATAAAACTACTTTCAGTCTTAGAATATTGCTTTTAATCAGGACATTGTGTATAGCTCATGTTGTAAACCTTATTAAAAAGGGGTCATTCCATGTCAAATCAGCCAGTGCATGGAACCTTGATGTCATGGATTTGGTTCATTTGTACCTTACCATGAGATGTTTAAAAATATTTTTTTCAATTTTTTTGGTCCACCCATTTCTCAGATATTGCATTTTCAAAACTGTTTAAAAAAAGGCAAAATTCACTACCTACAATAACTTCAAATGTCATTAGCTACAGACCTATAAATAGGGCTTTCATTTGATATGCAATGGTACATTTTCAAAAAATACACATATAAAAATATAAAATTAAAATTTCTGGAAAAACAGATTTTTTTTAAAATTTTCAAATAAATTCGCACTTAAAGATACATATCTTGTAGCCAATCACGCCAAATTTCAGGATGGTATCTCAGTGGTATCATATAAAACTTAAATTTTCTTGTTGGCATTGTCAAGGAATTAAATTGATTATGCCCTGAAAATAGACCAAAATTTCTATACCTAATAGTTAGAACCTTTTTTGTTTTTTTGGCTAGCATGCTGGGGTGCTTTTGTCATCATCTGTGGGGTTAGCTGATATGTTCTCTCTCTCACACGCACTGTGAGTCTCACTAGCTTCTGCTGTAATGCAGTACTTTGGTCTTAACTCAGCAAATTTTGAAAATCCTATCTTTTCAGATGGGTAATTGGACTTAAACATTTGGTAAATTATCAAGTATCAGATGCTTTTGGACATGAGTTCGACAACCATCTTTGTCTTGAAATATAATCTTTCTTGGCGGGCATTTGCCTGCTGACTTCTTTGTTGCGGTAAAATTCCTTTAGTAAGTTGACTGTGTCTTCAGGTAAAAATTTTCCAGGTTTGGAATTAGGTGAGGACAAAATTCCTTTTCACAAGTTTCTTTGCCTTCCTTGCAATGTAGTTACTTTGAATTCACTTTATGTTCTTTTACATGACCGGCTTTCTGGTAAAACTGTTAAAATCATGAGCCTTTTACTTCTGTTTGCAATTTTAACATTTTCCTTTCATCACAGAATAATTTGTGAATCAGCACAATTACTTTCTTCCTCATTTAAATCATCTTCAGATGTACAACATAACTCTTTGTAGGTTCTTTTAATCTTCCCCATCTTTTTCTTTGCAGTACTTCTTAGACCTTTTAAATACTTTCTTCTTACACATCAGAGACTCACCAAGGGAGGTCAAAGAGGCATTTAAGTGGCTAAAAGATGCATCAGGGTCGAAATACTCAGGCTCCTGAAAGATTATATTTCAATCAAAGACAAAGATGGTTGTCGAACTCATGTCCAAAAGCATCTGATACAGTAATACCTTAGTGTATGACCATAGTTCATTCCAGAAACATGTTTGTAAACCAAAACACCCTTATATCAAAGCAAATTTCCCTATAAGGAATAATGGAAACTCAGATGATTTGTTCTGGGTCCCATAGATCACCTACTGTACATGCAAAATGCCAAAACTCACAAAAGAAGTTGGCTAGAAGTCCACATCCACACCATTGTTTAGGTAACAACTGGATTTTACTTTGTATTTTTAATGTGACAATTAAGTGCAATTTGTAGCCCTATACACACTTGAATAGCTGCCCCATGACTATAAATAGTTTGAAAAAATAAGAATGTTCAAAATAAATTAAATAAAAATAAAAATAAACCCCTAACCTGCACTCCCTTTTGAAAACGTTCCTCGCTAGTCCTAGGGGGACCTCCTTTCATCTCTCCTCCCTCTGCTTTGGAGGCTGCCCGATACGGAAAGTTCCAGACAATCACCCAAAATCCAGCAGGGGGAAGGAGGAAAAGAGAGCCACTATTGGTTCACTTGTGATCATATGGCCTGCTCCAGTACTTGTATATTAAGACATTGTTTTCTGATCAAGGCAAAATTTAGAATAAATGTTTGCTTGTCTTGCAAAACACTCTTAAACCAAGTTACTCTTAACCCGTGATATTACTGTACAATAACCCCCTATCTATCACGGAGGTTAGGGACCCGACCCAACCCACGATCATTGAAAATCCACGATATACGAATGCATGCCGTTTCGGGCCTGGAGAGATGCGATACCACCGAAGTTATACGTTTCATTAAGGTAAAGGTGAAGGTTCCCCCTGCACATGTCTGGTACTCATGCCCGACTCTAGGGGCAGTGCTCATCTCTGTATTCAAGCCGATGAGCCAGTGTTGTGCAAGTCCATGGCCATGTGGCTGGAATGGCTGTTTTATCTTCCTGCTTTTTAGAGCATTACCTATTTATCTACTTGCATTTACATACTTTCAAACTGCTAGGTTGGCAGGAGCTGGGGTTATCAGCGGGAGCTCGCTCTGCTGTATGGCACTCAGGATTCGAACTGCTGAGCTGCTGACTTTGCAGCTGACAGTTTTCGGAGCCTTAGTCTGCTGACCCACCATGCCCCTTTATACATTTTGTTAGGTCAGCCTAAAATAATTTTTGACCATTCTTTGATTTATGGTTTGTGTTGGAAAGAATCTGTAGGGAAAAAGCTGCCATTGATGTATTCATTCAACAATATATGACTTTAGTTCTTATTTATTTATTTATTTATTTATTTATTTATTTATTTATTTATTTATTTATTTATTTACCACAACCTATTTTCCAAATGGGAACACTGGGTGGTTTCCAAGACACAACATCTTTGAAAAACCAAAAAATAAAATAAAATAAAATAAAATAAAATAAAGAAATGGACAGTAATATGCAAACGACAAACAAATGCTCAGCAAGAGGCACAAAAACAACAACAGAATGAACAACAGACACAAGGAGAACAAAACACACCTTAACAATTGCCAAAGGCATCCCTAAACAGGATGTCTGGGAAGGAGCCTGGCGTATCTTTCTTGGCAGTTTGTTCCAGAAAGCCAGGTTAGCCACCAAGAAGGCTTGATTGTGTGTTGCATCCTTACGGGCCTACCTAGGGGTGGCCATCTGGAGCAAGAGAGCCATAGAAGCTTGGGTGGGTCGCGCCATCTCTGACCTTATGGAGATACGCTCTGCCAGATAATCAGGACCCAAGCCATGGAGGATTTTGTAAGCTAAAACCAACACCTTGAACCTTATTTGGGAGGCAACAGGCAACCAATGCAGGTGAGCCAGAATTGGTGTGATGCGGTCAAATCTGTTCAACTGTTCTCAAGGAGTCCCCATCACCTGTCTCATGCAACTCTAAAATCACCTGTCTGGTGAGGCTGTGGAGAGCCTTCATGAGTCAGTTTTTCAGTTGTCAAAGCAATTGTAAGTCGAGGTACCACTGTACTTTGAAATTGAAAACATTCTCCGGCTGTATTAGAAAGAGTATTTCAGATTTTTCCAGAAATGTTTTTCAGGGATAGCTGTTACAGTGACCGTTCTCAAGGAGTCCCCATCAAGGCACGGGCAAATCTGGGTGATAAGTTTAAGCTGGTAAAAGGCCAACTTGGACACGGTGGCCACCTGGGACTTCAGGGACAATGCCGGATCTAGGATGACACCCAGCTCCTCACACTTTCCCTCAGCTGGAGGACAGTTTCATCCAGACTGGGAAGAGGGCCACTGTACCCATCTGCAGCACCCCCAAAGAACAGAACCTCAGTCTTCTCAGGATTGAGTTTAAGCCTGTTGGTCCTGGTTCATTCCAGTACTGCAGCCAGGCAGCGGTCAAGGGTCTGGATGGCCTCCACTGCAGAGGTTGAAAAGGAGAGAGAGAGCTGCGTGTTATCAGCGTACTGATGACAGCAAGCTCTAAAACTCTGGACGACCTCACTCAGCGGGCTCATATAGATATTGAAGAGCATGGGGGAGAGTGCTGATCCCTGAGGCACCCCACAAGCGAGTGCCCAGGGAGACGACAAATTGCCCTCCAAGCTCACTCGCTGAGCACGGCCCCCGAGAAAGAAGTGGAGTCAACAGTATCAGAGGCCACTGACAGATCGAGAAGGACCAACAGGGTAGAGCAGCCCTCGTCGGCCCTCCTCGATAGGTCATCTTGCAGTGTGACCAGGGCGGTTTCAGTCCCATGACGTGGCCTGAACTGGAAAGGATCCAAGACGAGGTTCTTCTCTAGGAACGACTGGATCTGCACAGCAGCCACCTGCTCCACCACCTTGCCAAGGAAGGGAATATTGACTATAGGATGATAATTGGACATATCCATAGCCAAGCCAGGTCTTTTAAGGATGGGCTTAACTACCTTCTCCTTCAGCTGACGGGGGAAATCCTGTCCCTGAAGGAGGTGGAGGTGATGGTAGGCGCCCACTCTGGCATGCTCTCTTAATAAGCCAAGAATGGCAGGTCCTATTGCTGGGAAACAATGAAGTCATCATTTGACCACTTGTCCACCTTGTTGTCACTGGCATTAGCTACAGCTGGAAATGATAGAGTTGACATAAGGCAACATCTGTATAGTTCATGCTTTTCTTAGTTACATGATGCAGTAACGTGGATTGAAATCTGAAGAATGAAAGGGGCAAAATATTAGCTCTCTTACTGCCTCTCTGCATTTGCTCCTCCTGGAGGGGAAATCCTTCCTCTTCCCCCTTACAGTAAAGGTAGATGGGGGATAGCATAAGGGAAGAAGCTTCAGAATCCCCTGTTCCTCTTCTCCTGCTATTCAATTCGAAACTGCGGATCCAATTAATACAATAGCAGTCCCCACCCACCCCACAAAACACTATTTGGAATATGTAATTCTAGCTGAAGATCCTGGTAAATTGTGCTCTAAATCAGTACAACATTGTAAATCAACTTTTAATTGAGCATGGGGAATAAACACTATTTACTGAAATACTGTGCATGTGACAAGGTGTTTTTTTAGAATCTGATGCCTGTCAGTTAAACACCTGATTAAGTGACTGATCAGGTGCTCCATTCTAGAACTAGAGAACTCTAGAGTGTGTGACAGCTGGCAAATTGACACAGCGTTCTTTGTATGGTTACAGTTCTGAATTTGAATACTGCAAAAGGATTCTGGCCACTGTATCTTAATAGAAACTCATATTCTCTGTTTTATGAAGTAGGGGTAGATTTTGATTAGGTAATAAAACTGATCTGTTATTAAACTGAGGATCGCTGTTTTAATTTCAGAATACTTAATAAATTTTTGACATTTGAATTATTTGCTTGAAACATTATAAGATTCTTGTTTTGATGCCTTTCATACTTCCTGTACTTTGTCAGCTTGGTAGTTCACATAGGTCAAGTTCAGCCATATGTCCTGAAAACAGCAGCCACAGGGTGGCAGCAGAGTAATGGAAAATAATTCTGCCTTGTGAGCTAAATGACTTCTGATTTTCCTGATTAATAGCAGTAGAGGTAGAATAGCAGAACACAGTTACGTGATAAAAATATTTTCATTTTGCTTTTCGTGTTTTGTACTTATTGTAGGTTTTGAGCCAGCACACTTCAAAAGATAATTTTTAGTATGGGGTATCATAATAAATAAATAAAATAATAAATAATATCATTTGATCTAAGTTCAGTCATATTTTAAGTGGACCATCAGAATCAGAGGGCACCTGAGAAATTGCTAACTTAAAGTCCCATTGTGGGACATTGGTTCTACTCTACTAACATATTCTGGATCTAGCCCATAGTTTTTAATGGTACTGGGCGAGTGTTAAACTTCAGCTGAATTAAATTTAAAATCATGGTGGCTGAAATGCTCTTTCAGTGCAGTGGGTTGCATTAAAGTAGGCCAACTGCTCCACAAATTCCACTGATTCAAATGGGTTTACAATTGCAGTTTACCATGCTAAAATAAGTGGCAACTAACATAGGCTTATTTGAATTTATTGAACTTGCGGAGTTGATTCACCAAATTCTCACTGATTCAGTGGGTCTACTGTAGTGCAATCCACCACATTGGGCAACATGACTTAAGCCAGCTTCATTTTAATTAGAAGTATAGAGATGTGTGTGTTAAACTATAGTATATATCTTTAGAGAAACAAACTACAGCCTTTAAGAGACCGCTATTATTGCTTGCAGACAATAGCTATGGCAGTGTGTCCTCTAATTTTCATCTAATTTTCATGCAAAGTTTTCCCCTCTGTGCATGCAAAACTACCCCTTGTGGGTTCTGTCATGATATAACAAAAATAGTTATGATGTGCACCTTAGAGGGAAATGTGGTGCCTATCAATCTGAGGCTGTTGTTTGGTAGTGCAGTTCAGCATGTAGTCCTGAGCTATCAGAATGTAAAACATAGAAACCATAAAATAAATGTACAGTGTCTGTGTCTTAATAATCTCCTGTTCCACCTCTTACTGTGAGATCCTATACTCACATACACTGCATTATATGGTAATCAAAGTACAGTGGTCCCCCACCATTTTGCATCTGCATATCGCGGATTTTCAATTATCATGGGTTGGGTCGGGTCCCTAACCCCTGCGATAGGCGGGGTTTACTGTAGTCTTAATCCAGAAATCATGGCAAATTATGGCTAGAGCAAGTTCAAAATGGAAAAGGAATCCATGTTTGTGAACAGGACTCTGAAACCTGCAGTTATTCCTAGTAATGCAATAATTCACATTGTGATACATCTGATATTATACAAGTGAATGAATAAAGAATACAAGATTACATGGGATAATTTTTATACATTTTGGGTTTGTGCAAGCTTCCATACTGTTCTTTCTTCAAGAGCGACGAAGCAGCAGGCAGGATGGAGACATGCTGCTTTAATGCTGCAATCCACTGTAGAGCAGGCTGTGAAAGTAAACAGCCTGGTAAAAGAAAGGAAGAGATAGCATTTCTATTCACTGTGGAATGCTTCCTGCATGCTCAGCTAGTCTCTCTAGCTTTCAAAAGATGTTGTTGAAATCTTTTCACCTTAACCTCTTGACACTAAGATTCAATGTGCAGAGTTCTTTACTGAATAGTGAGTCCACTGACAGAATCATCCGTACTGGTTAATCCTTTAGTATCCTGTTCAGTCCAGAAAACTGTAATCTCCCAATTCAGAATGAGAATTTGAGATAAATAATACCAAGAGTCTAGAGACAATTGCTTGACAACATGGATATGAATCTTGAGTGACCAAGGGAATGGGAGATACATATTTAAAACTATTCTATTATATTACATTTTTCAATATGAAATAGTTATTCAATTTCAGAGTTTTGCTTTCTTTAACTAAGATATCAAAGAACTACTTAAGTGCAAACAAGGAATTTCTGCTCCCTAACTAAAGAAAAACCTTTTACAGTGATACCTCAACTTACAAAATTAATCAGTTCTGAATGCATTTTCATAAGTCAAATTTTTCGTAAGTCGAAGAGTGGTCTCCCATCGGAATGCATTGAACAGATTAATAGGTTTTCAATGCATTCCTATGGGAAGGGTGTCTAAAACCCCCTCAATCAAGGGACAATGGAAGGCTGTTCCCCCTGCAGCTGACAGATAGCTGATTTTTGACATCTCAGAGCTGTGAAAATCAGGAGTCTGTCTCGGCTGCATGGAGGAGCCTTCGGCTGCCGGTGATTGAGGGGGCTACCTCACCTTCGCCCATGTCTCTGCGCAGAGAATCGTGTGAAGAGGAGGAGTCCCTGCTCTGCCCAACAAAGTGTTGGGCAGAGCAGGGATGGACTGATCTTTGGCCAGCCCGGGTGCCTTGTAAGGCAGGTGGTGCTGGTGGAGGCAGATCAGCACCGCCGCTTGCCTTGCAAGGTGCCCGGGCTGTCTGAAGATCCATCGTTCCTTGCTCTGGCCAACAAAGTGTCAGAGATCAAAGCGCTGTCCCAGGAGGAGGAGGAGGAGATCTCTGTCAATCAAGGGCAGTGGAAGGCTGCACTCCACAGGTCGGACCTGTCAAAATCACCTGTCTGGTGCGGCTGCGGAGAGCCTTCGTAAGTCAAATTTTACAGCTGTTGAAGCAATTGTAAGTCGAGGTACCACTGTACTTTGAAAATGAAAAAAAATTCCTGCTGTATTAGAAAGAGTATTTCAGATTTTTCCAGAACTGTTTTTCAGGGATAGCTGTTACTGTATATTTTCCAGTTTTTACAACATGTATGTTCAAAGAAGATTTTTGGAGGACTGTAAATTTTACAGTTTTTGTAACTTTCCTGTGATCCATTAAAAGTGCTACCTTACATAGAGTGTTGGTAACAGGATATGAATAAGAATAGGGTAAAATGGTGAAAATAATACAGCACATCATATCATACAGGACATAGAGGAGTAAAGCTTTATGTTACTCATGGTTTCCTCAGAATCCCTCTGAGTCCCAATGAACATTTTGGGTGTAATAATATTGCAACAACTTGAGCTAGGTGGCTTCAGGTTCAGTTATTAAAATTAAATAGGTTACAATACCAGACACTTTGCTCCTTCTGGAGCACTTGAGAGCCACTACTTGCCAGAGAGTGCTTAGTCATGGCTCCTACTGCTCAGTTTTACAAGGTTGCTGTTTACCTTATTACATATGTAACTCATAGTCAAAATGTGAATGATGTGGGTATGATAGGGCCTTGGTTGCATTTTCCAGACCCAAACTAGATCAGACAAGGAGCTTTAAAACTCATAAAAGTAGAACTAACTTGAAAATCATAAATATTTTTATGTGATGGTTACAACATACAGTGATTCACTGTGAAATGCATTTAAGAGTCTATAATGTGAATGATATTTTCAACCGAAACCTTTTCATTAGCTGCTTAAGAGTTTTCTGTTTGACATCTGCTCTAATATTCAGGTTAATTGTTGTGGCAGGATATAGTATTTGTAAAATACCAAACTATCTTAATTTCCATTCTTTTATTTTCCATCTCATAGGCTACGAGCTCTGTCTAGTGGTGGTGCAGTGACATCTCCCCCTCTTTCTCCAGCTTTGCCAAAGTATAAATTAGCAGATTATCGTTATGGGAGAGAAGAAATGCTAGCACTTTTTCTGAAAGATAATAAGGTAAGTAGGCAGAAGAATGATGTTATACTATGCAAATCATGTCTAATATAGGTGAATAGATAATGAGAGAGTACTTAATTCATTTAGTAATAGAAAGTGCTAAAGAACATTAAAAGAAAAATCATGAACAAAATACCAACTTTTTCTTCAGTGAAACTTCAGCATATAATCATTTACTAGCTGGAATGAGTTGAGTGAAGATTCATTATAAAACTCTGTATAAATGCAAGATATTTTGTCTCTGAAGTCTTCAGTGGCTACCAGAAATCTTCATTGCTATTAGAAAATTCCCTCAGAACACTGGGACACCTGAAGATATTTTGCCCATCTTTCTTTAAGTGACACATCAACTTTTATTTATTTATTTATTTGTTTGTTTAGAATATTTTACCCCAGCTTTCTCTTTGGAAAGGGACCCAAGGTGGCTTACAATACTGAGGGACAAAATACAGCCCATAACATTTAAGACACATTCAAGTTTAAGAACAGGGAATTGGAAGAGGCATCTTACAACATTAAGAGGCAACATTAAAGTTAAAAAGAGCACTCGAACAGTTAAGATAAAAATTCCCTTATTAGGGATGGAAACTAACATGGAAAACACAGGTGTTCTTATGAATTCAGTCAAAGCAATCATGCAATCTAAAAGTCACATAAAAGTCCATCGAAAAGCTTGCCTGAAGAGGAAGGTCTTCGCCTGCTTCCAGAAAGACAGCAGTCCTGGCCTCCAGTAGGAGGGAGTTCCAAAGTCTGGGAGCAGCAACAGATAAGGCCTTTTCATGTGTTCTTTTGAGACTCACCTGTGAAGATGGTGGGATGGAGAGAAAGACCTCTCCTGATGACCTTAGCACCTGAGCCGGTTCATATTGCGAGATTCGATATTTGAGATAGTTTGGACCCAGGCCATTTGGTGCTTTGTAGGTTAAAACCAGCATTTTGAATTGTACCCGATAACTGATTGGCAGTCAATGGAGCTGCTTTAATAGGGGTGTAATGTGATCTCTGTAACCTGCCCCAGTCAGCGATTTGGCTGCTACATTTTGGACCCGTTGAGGTTTCCTGAGACTTTGGTAGCCCCACATTGAGCACATTACAGTAGTTCAGCTGGGACATCACTAGGGCATATATCACAGTGGCCAGAGCAGATTTATCAAGAAACCGGTGTAACTGGTGTAGTAGTTTTATTTGTGCAAATGCACTCCTGGGCACAGCTGTGACCTGAGCATCTAGGCTCAAGGGTGAGTCCAAGAGCACCCCCACGCTGTTATTGTTTTAACAGTGTACTTTTAAAATAAATCTCACTTCCTTATGCTATCACCTATCATAGTGGATATGAAAAGAGCCCCATGGCGCAGTGGTTAAATGCCTGTACTGCAGCTAAAACTGTACTCACAACCTGGGGTTCAATCCCAGGTAGCAGGCTCATGGTTGACTCAGCCTTCCATCGTTCCGAGGCCCGTAAAATGTGTACCCAGCTTGCGGGGGGGGGGGCATTGTGTAGCCTGCATACTGTAATTAAGAATTGTAAACCACCCAGAGACTACTTGAAGTGGTATGGGGCGGTATATAAGCAGACCACTTTATATGTATTACGGTTTTATTCCTTACATCCTTTCATTCAGTGCTCGAGCAGGTCTCACTGTTTCTAGAGATGGCTTTTTTGTATATTCTGATTCTTTTTTCTTATATGGCTGTAAAAAGGTTAAACACTATAAGATCAGAAACCTTTCTGTAGCAATATAAATGTATAATGTCTGAATATATAGCATAGAGGGAAAACATTTAGGCTGTTGGAAGTTTTGTAGTGTGCCTCTATGTTTCCTGAGGAACCACACTTTTTCTTGTTTTACTAGAGGGAGAAGTGTTTCAAATGTTGATCATTAACTATTCTTAATTTTATTTCATTCATAACATTTATACCCTGCCCATGTAGTGCCCAAGCACTACTCTGGATGGCTAACTGAAATTAAAAACATAAATAGAATTCAAAATGTTCTTTGATGCATCCCTAAAGGACTGTGTTGGAACATATTTTCTATATTGCTTAAGTTCAGGGAGGTTTTCCTCAGAATTCTACCTTCAGCTCATTGTCATTTCAGTTTACCTTGTTTTGGACTAATATGTATTGCTGCCTCCTATACCCAAAGAAATGTTTTTACTAACCTTTAGGAATATTCAATGAAACATACAAATGTTTTCTAATCACATCTTAATAAACAAATCCGAGTCATGGGATGGTGAGATAACAGTTTTATAATTACTGGAATTTCTTTCACAATCCTGGCCTATGAATATTTTTGGCTTTATGAAAAGCCTTTTTAAAGTATTTTTGGATTTCCTTTTTCCTTCGTTCTCCAATAGTTCTTTGCTTCCAGATATTTAGAAAGAGGGTATTGACTTTTTTTCCTGGCTGTGGTATATAGACTATTTTTTGTATTTCCTGAATTGTAGTGCAAAATCTTTATGGCTTTTACCTAGTGTTTTAATATTATATTGTATTTTATTGTTTGGGAAGCTACCAAGATTACATGTTAACTATGTCAATAATTTTACTACTACTACTACTAATACTACTACTACTAATACTACTGGTAGTAGAAGCAGCAGCAGCAGCAACAATAACAATAACAAATAATCTCTATGTTATGGTTTTTTCCCCTCCCCTTCCACTTCAGATCCCTTCAGATCTTCTGGATAAGGAGTTTCTTCCCATTTTACAGGAGGAGCCCCTACCACCTTTGGCATTAGTACCTTTTACAGAAGAAGAACAGGTTGGTTTCTAAAATTGAACTTGATTAATTAATAAAAACCTAAATATACTAATGTTGTAGCACAGTGATAATTAAGGATACATACAAATGTACACACTCTGCCCCTTCTCCATCTTTATGTTTAGGGATTGGGAAAGATTTAGGTTTAAGAGGATGGGAGGAGGGGAAACGACGTCCAATCCATAATGGTTTCCATCAAGATAGTGTCTCTCTGCTA
Source organism: Phrynocephalus versicolor (assembly GCA_023846285.1). Taxonomy (NCBI): domain Eukaryota; kingdom Metazoa; phylum Chordata; class Lepidosauria; order Squamata; family Agamidae; genus Phrynocephalus; species Phrynocephalus versicolor. Next base: position 20,308,264 of record JAHTLZ010000379.1, on the reverse strand, counting down.
TTGCTAGTGCTTGGAAAACTGCAATTATCATCCGGAATGCAGAAGCATGGGGATCTGAAAGTCTATCCCAATCGCACAAGGATATCAGTAGCAGGATCTTAGCATGCTGTAACAATATGTTTTCCCTGCTGCCTGCCTGATCCACTGTGCTGTGGGGAAAAGTGGATGGATTCTGTACCACCAATGTTCAGAGGTCATATAAAGCTACCAGATAAAAAACTAGACACCTATAGGCTGTACTGAGAAAGAAGCACACAACCACAGTCTTTTTGTCCAGTTCTGATGTTAGTGCTGTGGCAATTTAACATTCTGCAGAAAATTGGACGTTGGCACTTGGCGGAGAACATGTGTGGTGTAGTACATAGAGTACAAAGCAGAGGCTAGATGTACTAGTATTCATGCCCACCCTAAGATTGTTCACCATGGGGTTTCTCAACCCCCTTTATTAAAAAGGCAGCCACTATTATCTCACTTCTAAATTTCAGAATCACAGTTTTTCCAAAATAAAAAAAACAATTTTGAGGGGGAACACATGAAGGAGATGGTACTAGGTTGTTGGCTTGGTTATTATCACATCCGTGATAGGGTCTTCTGGCCATTTCAAAGTTTATCTACATTCAGCCAAGACTCTTCCAAAATTACTATATATACTCGAGTATAAGCCGACCCAAGTATAGGCCGAGAGCCTAATTTTACCCCCCAAAATTTGGAAAATTTATTGACTCCAGTATAAGACGAGGGCATTTTTTTCCATTATACTCGAGTATATACAGTATATGGGCCGAGCTTTAAAGGGGCTGGGGGTAGTAATTGACAATGTGTGCTGGGAGTGTGGAGGTAGTTAGGGAGTTAATACAGAGTAAACTCCCTGATTGCCTCCACAGTCCCTGGACAGATTCATAACTAAGTCCCCTTACCCCCCCCCAAAATGCTTCCAAATTTCAGGGGGTTCCCTAAAAACGGTTCAGGAAGGTACCTCTGCTACTTTGGATTCCCAAGGTAAGTAAATTTTGATTGCATATTATTAAAATAATTTTGAGTGCATATTTTTTAAAAAACTTGCACCCAAAATTACTTACTTTTGGGGCACCAAAGTAGTAGGGGTATCTTCAGAAAGTGATTTTAGGGAACCCCCTAAAATTTGGAAACATTTTGGGGTAATAGGGCTGAGTTATGAAGCTCCAAAGGGGGTGCCCCTAGGAAAAAACCTTCTAATTGGAATCATATGGGAAGCGGCAGCGGCCTTATCTCCCACCCGATCAGTGTTGGAGTAGAGTGATTTTTTCCTAGGGGCACCCCCTTTGGAGCTTCATAACTCAGCCCCCTTACCCCTAAATGTTTCCAGATTTCAGGGAGTTCCCTAAAATCGCTTTATAAAGGTACCCCTACTACTTTGGAGTCCCAAGGTAAGTAAATTTTGATTGCATATTTTTATAATAATTTTCAAGTGCATATCTTTTTAAAAAAACTTACATTCAAAATTACTTACCTTGGGGGCACCAAAGTAGCAGGGGTACCTTCAGAAAGCGATTATAGGGAATCCTCTGAAATTTGGAAACATTTGGGGGTAAGCTCCAAAAGGGAATTCCCCTAAACCTTCTCATTGGAATCATGTGGGAAGCAGAGGCACCACTATCGCTCGCCGAATCAGGACTTGCCCTCTGCCACGCTCCCCAAGCTGTTGGAGCCCCTACTTTTACCCCCCCCCCCAAATCGAGTATTGGGTCGGGTATAAGTCAAGGGTGGGTTTTTTTTTTCCAGCCAAAAATAAGGGCTAAAAAACTCGGCTTATACTCAAGTACATATATAGTAGCTGAGAAATTATTTCACTGTTGGGAATAAACTTTTTTGTTACTAGACTGAAGTAATTTTACATACATGGATAAACAGGAAGTGTGCCGGCAAAAAACAGCCTGATGAATAGAAGACAACAGGGAGTGGAGGAATGCAGAGGTGCTGAAAGTGAAGAGTCAGTTTGCAATAATTATCTTCCTGCATGGGATAATACCTTAATTTGGTTTTTACTGTTTTCCTGTATCAGTTCAGTATCTAACTTTGTGTGTAATATAAAATGGGTTGGGAAAACAGGCAAAGTTCAACATTGCATGCTAGAAGGCGGTGGGACCACATTCAGTAGTAAGTGGATCCACAGCACAAAATGGGTAGCCCTCATCTTTCTCCCATTCCCTTTTCCTCTCTCTATTTCTGTTCCTCACATCTTACTGGGTTGTCATTGATGGATCTTGCAAGAGTTCTGAACTTACCACATGGAACAGATTCACATATAGATGGCTAAACCATGGTTTTGTGCTACTTGAATTGAGTGGATTTGTTGTAGATCCTCTATTCTTCTTTCTTGCCTAGCTTGCCTGCAAGGAAATCAGAAACATCCATTTTCATATTTAAACCAGTTGTGACTTTTTGTTGCATTTAGCCAGACCAAAATGATTAGTTTAAATAGTGATGAGTATTCACATACTCATCCCTATACATTTGAATGGTATATCCACTCCGACAGCCTTTAGTTCCCCAATTTATTCAAAATATTTATTTATTTATTTATTAAATATTTTTTTGAAAAACTCCCCCCTAAGCACCCTTGTCTAGTAGGGCGTTATTAAAAAACATTTTAAACATTTTGGTATGTGAATAGGTCCTGAGGTTGTGTTGTCCCCGTCAAATACAGGAGAATTGTCATTTGTGTCCATAGATGACAGTTCTTAAGCCAGATCTTTTTACCAGAAGAGAGTAACTCCATTTTGAGGGCACCTATGGAGGAGAGTGCTGGGGTGCTCATTTGGAACCTGGGGATACATATTGCCCACCCATGGTTTAAGATAAGGTCTACCTGTGCCGGTAAACTATATTTAATTTTAACCACAGTTCCCTGATTGAAGTACTATATCTGTCCATGGTTGCTTTTTAATCAGAAGATGAATGTTCCTAGACTGCTCCTTTGGTATACACCAAGAGTAATGGTTCTCATATTTCAGGTTTTATATCCTGCCAATTACAAAGAACTTGTGGTAGAAACAGAAAAGCCCACTTTCTGTTTCAGGGAGGACATTTGTGTTTGCAGGGATTCCATAACCATATGTATCATTCACACTAAGATAGTATGTAGGAGAAATTCATTATTTTTATTTTTATTTTATTGATTGATATTATGTTTCTCCTTCCTTTAGGGGACCCAAAATACTTTTGAACATTTTTCCTGTTTTAGTCATTCAATTATAATTCAGTTTTATAGTTTATTTTACTGTACAGTATTTTTATTTCTGTTCCTTTAATACCGTGAGCTTGAAGAAAGATGGCCTATAAATAAGACAAATAAATAATAAATAAGGTGTCTCACAGCAGATAAAATGGTATAAATATCGCATTTAAAAACAATTACACATGAGTTAGAACCATTACATGTCTAGTATCTTTGCAAACATGCCAAAATGCACAGATCGATAACCCATGGCACAAACAGCCACGAGACTGTACAGCACATTTACAAGAGGACATTAGAATTGCAGGAAAGTGAATTCTTAGCAACCAGTATAGAATACCATATTTTCCCATGTATATGAGACTATTTTTTTCTAAAATCAATGCAGGAAAAATTAAGGGGCATCACATGGAAGTAAGCCTTTCTGGGGGTAGGGAGTAGGGGGGAAGCCAAACTGACCTTGCTGCTGTGTTCTGAAGACTCTTCTCTGCTTTGTTTTTGCAAGGATCAGAACTTTTGTTTCTGTAGGGAAATGCTTGGGGATGGAGCAACCCATTAAGTTCATTTTCGCAGAAAAAGAAGGGTTCCATTATCCAAAAAGAAAGCAGAGAAGAGGGCAGTCAAGCACTTCTGGAAAGAAAAGAAAAGAAAAGAAAAGAAAAGAAAAGAAAAAAACAGCACCCGGGTTGGGAAACAGCAGGGGTGAGGTGGGGTGGAGGAGAAATGGAACAGCCAGGTCCGTCTGGATTCTCCTGTTTCATTTCTCCTCCACTCCACCCCACCCCTACTGTTTCCCACCCCTGGGTGCTGTTTTGTTTTCTTTCCAGGAGTGCTTGACTGCCCTCCTCTCTGCTTTGTTCTTGGAGGATTGGACCCTTCTTTTTCCCTTCAAAATGAACTTCTTAATGGGTTGCTCCACCCCCAAGCATTTCCCTGCAAAGAAAGAAAGAAAGAAAGAAAGAAAGAAAGAAAGTTCCAGTCCTTGCAAAAAGCAAAGCAGAGAGGAGTCTTCAGAACACAGAAAGTAAAGGAAACACCATGGGGTTGGTGGTGGTGTGGCGTGGAGGAGGGCTTAAAGAGGATTTATTAAAAGTGGGAGGCGTCCAATACACAGCAGTCTCTTATAGATGGAAAAATATGGTACTGCTGTTCTTGAGTAATATTATCTGAGAACCATTGTACTTAGGGAATAAAAGAGGAAAGGAATCATTTGGGCCCAAGAGTTGGGCAGCCTTATTTGTTAAATTCAGGACTAATACAGCCTCACATCTTCCACATCATTTAGGCTTATTGTCCTGTTAGACACAACTCACAGGTTCAGTAATAAATGTATTGTAGAAACTGCAGTCCAGAACATCTGGGGTTGACTTGTTTCTGTGTGTTTGTGTGTGTGTTGCATCATTACATTCGTGGCTGACTCTTTGTGACCCCATGATAGCCTAAAATATTAGTTTAGCATGAGATCCAGATCAAACTAAATATTGATAAATTATGAAATCCATTCTGCATAATATGAAGCTAACCCATCTTACAACAGGCATTTTGACATTATTGGGAGCATATTGCTGCTGATTAAAGACTGTCTCATTTGATTTCAGGGTACATATGACTTTGTTTCATTGTGTTCAAGCCAGGAGAACCCAAAATTGAAAAGGGGAGGCTTGAATTAATTAATTGTCCTCCACTGACAGTGATGTCATTTCCATTAACTATTTTATTTAGTCTAAAAAAAGAGAAAATCTTGCTTGCCATAAGGAACATTCCTCATAATCTATGGAAAGTAATTGTTTAATAAATATTCTTAACATGAGGAACATGATTCATCTTTTTTCAAAGAGGCAGCTGTACGTTCAGCAAAAACACAAAAAAGCCCTGTGGCATTTTTGAAGCTCAGATTTATTTAGCCTAACCATTCCTGGATAGTAATTCTAAAATAAATCTGCCACATGGAGAAATGTTTCTTCAGATTTTAATCTTAGTCCATTTTGCAATACTGCTATGTCTAGAACATCAGTCCCAAGCTTGGATTACCCAAGTGTTTTTGGACTGCAGCTCTCAGAAGGCTTCACCTCTTGCTGTGCTGGCCTTAGTTTCTGGGAGTTCTAGTCCAAGAATAGCTGGATTATCCATGCTTGGGAACCGCTGGTCTAGAAGATCGAGGGTAGAGTTCTTTCTAGCCCATGTATTTGAATTGGTGGGGATTAAATGCAGTTCCTCTGGAGTCAATTCTAGCACTTGGTGTCAAGTCGCATTCATTTTTTAAAAATTGAAATAATGTTTAACGAAGATAAACATTTATTTAAAAAAACTAATTTTTAAAAAATTAAAATAATGTTTAACGAAGATATAATTTAAAAATAAAAGAAAAAACAACCTCAAAACTTTCATGTATCACCATTATTCCCACATATATTTTAGTGATTTCTCTCATATTGTCTTCGCTCACTTGAAAGTATTTCCTGTTGAAATCCAGTATTAAGTTTCAAGTAGAATAAGCCCAGTCATTAGTAGGGATTTTGTGAGTTGGTTCCTCCATAAGTTCTACTGATTCAATGGGTCTACTCTAGTTGCTACATACTACTGGATTACAACCATAGTAGATCTTGAAATGATCCCACGATCCCTCATCTAGTAACTGTATGCCAGAGAGAGAAATATGTAGGTAAAAAAAATCTTAACATATGGCCATCCAACCTTTGTTTAATTGTAGCAATAGAAAAAATGTTAGATCTGAGCAAGAAACCAAAATAGGTCTGGTTTTATGGTACATTTAAAACATGTTTCTCTCATTTATTACTTCTTTTTGGCAGAGAAATTTCTCCATGTCTGTAAATAGTGCTGCTGTCCTGCGATTGATGGGACGAGGAGGAGGAACAGTGGTAGGGGCTCCTCGAGGTCGAAGTTCCTCTAGAGGTCGAGGTGAGATTTGTGAACATTAAAGTAAAGCCAGTATTACATTGTAGAAGAATTGAACTTCTTAACCCCAATGACAAGATGTTTTGGTGTTGTAATGTGCCATTTCTTTTGTCTCTTTGGAAGCAAAAACAAGATGCAAAATAATAAGTAATAAACTACAAATATTAGCCAGTAAAAGAGAGAGCCAGTGGTAGAAAGCACTTAGAGTTAGAGTTGGGCCCTACTGTTAGAGATAATGAGGATTCCTTTGCTAAAAGGTAATTGAGATTATATCTGCCTATGAATACTTCCTGTGTTTTGTTTTACTAATGTTTAACCAATGTTCATTAGTGTCACGTGCCATGCTGGCCATGTGGCCATGGACTTGCACAACACTGGTTCTTTGGCTTGAATACGGAGATGAGCCCTAGAGTCGGACACGACTAACACGCATATGTGCAAGGGGAACCTTTACCTTTACCTTAACCAATGTTCATAGACACAGCAATGGAAGATGCGTGGAATGGCTTTTAAAGTATGGACTGAGATTTCTCACATTTAAACCTTAAACTGCTAGGATATAGGGATAACATATGAATAAATTAAAAACACAAAGCCAGCTACAGATGGCAAAAGGGAGGAATGAACAGGTTTTGCCCTCACTACCTGTCACAGTCGTTTGAAATTTCCTTTGTATCTGAGTTTTTTTATGCCAGTCCAGTGGACATTGATTGAACTCTCCTTCCCTTAGCCACATCTTCTCTAAACGGTTGGGAAATTGTATATTATGAATGGAAGCTTACTCACATAAAATTGGTCCCAAGGCAGTACACTGACCCAAAACTACAAAACGTAACAACCTTCCAGAATATGAAAATAGTAGTGGAACTCAATTACAGCAGACCCCAGCATTTAGAACTAATTGGTTTTCTGACTGTGCTGAAAACAGAGTTATTATAAATCAAACTCTGTTTTCCTGTTAGGTTCATGGTTAAAATTAAGCTTTTGTTTCTGAAAATTATGCATGCCTTATAAATGAAACCTTTTCTGTCTTTTCCTTTCTTCCTCATATCTTATATCTTCTTTCTTGTTTGTTGGGTGCTCTCCTCTGGCCTGTGCTATCTCCTTTTCTTTTCTGCCCTGCCTCTCCTTTCTAGCTTGTTTTCTAGGTGATCCCATCACACCTGGCTGTTTTCTCATATCTCCAACCTGCCTCTTGTCTCTTGCTTGCTTTCTGGACACTCCCCTCAACTTCTACTCTCCTCTCATTTCTCTGCCCCGCCTCTGTTCTCTTACTTGCTTGGTGGGGGCTCCGCTCTGACCTGTTCCAGTCTCTCTCTTCTCCTTCTCATCACCTTGGCTGTCCTGCTGCTGCACTGGGTGGTGGCCATGCTGGTCACAATGGTTGTAAAAGTGAATTTTGGACATTGGTTTAAATAGGTTTAAAAGTTGGAGGTTGTAAAGTGAGAAATTGGAAAGGAAAGATTAAATATCGCAGAAGTTTTTGAATACTCACTTTTACAGATAGTATTTCAATTCTTTTCCCAAATGCGTGCAGTCTTGTTTTATTTTCTATGACTGTTTTGCCAATTATTTGATGATGAGACATAAGTGTATTCCCAAGCATTGCTGTTGTGCTTATTTGTGTAAAAAGAGAAATATCCCTAGTGTGTGGAAGGGGAAAACATATTTTGATTTTCCACACTTAACTTTTTTAATCTGCATTGTGCAGGATTTGGCAGTGAGTCATGTATCCCTTCTTCTCCCCTTTTCTAATCAACACCTCTGAAGCTGCTGTACTGTGGTAGAGTTATATGTCGTGATCCCGTACTCTTCTTGGGACCAATATAAAGTGAATTTTTGAAGCCACTATATCTTCACTTCTCCTAAATTAATTCATAGCAAGTTTAATAGCATAAACCAGAATATGAAGTTGTACCTTAATCTGAATTGAAGTGATGTAAAAATGAAACGAAACAATAAAGGAACAATGTCAGTAGTAGTAATTTTAGTTTTGCACTTCTTTCTTTTTAATAAAAGACATGTTGGCCATAAGACAAATTAATAACTTTTATTAGGTGAATTTTTAAAAAGCACAAAATCATCTGCAGACTTTCAAGATAGAATATTTTTAATAAGTCATGGGGGGGCTTTTCAGGGTAAAATCTGGTGGTGCCTGCTTTAGCACCTTATTTCCTGTTTCCTTTCCTTTTTCATAAGGCAGGGTCCATGCAATCTACTTTTAAGGCCAAGCTTTTTGTTCCCTATTTTTGTAACTTTTCTGTATTTTTAATTCGCCTACTAAAATTTTTGTCAGAACTTATATTTTGTTTGGTTTATTTTCCTTTAATATTTAACATTAGAGATGAAGAATGGCAATTGATGGAGCATAGCTGTAGTGGGTTAAATATTTTTATTAAAATAAACTGGCTAGTCATGATATACTAGTCCTAAAGCATTGCTGAACCAAGATATTTTGTTCTATAAGAGTTGCAACTGGCACACTACCCCAGATGCAGAGAACAGAAAGCCAGTGATTTGCTTTGATATATGAGGCAGAAGATCTCTCCAATATCTCTGTCTCTACCAGTAAAAATAATACAACAATAACAAGGGAAATAACTGGTAATGTTTCTGGCATTTCAGTCAAAGTCTCCTACTTAAGAAAGACACCTCACTCTCCTTAGCAGAAATACTAGCACTTAATTGTGACTGCACTTAGCATGGTCCCTGAGCAGCATCCTTTGTGTTGAATTCCACAGGCATGCTCATTGACTGCTTGTCTCACGTAGAGGGAGAGAGCCTTTGGTTTAAGCGCTTGCCTGATAACACATGTCTCAAGGAAATGCATGCAAGCAATTGAGCAGGCTTAGAGTGTGGATGGAATGCTCTGTAAACCCCACTATACCCAGCATAGAAAACAAGCACGTTGCCAGGCAGGTGCAGGTAAGCGCCTCTCCTTCATGCCATGCCATGCTGTGCATAGAAATTCAGTGGGCTGCTGAGCAAGGCCCAGAGCTTTTCTCTACCATCCCCCAGTGTGCTTGCCATTATTTTAGGAAGTAACTTTTCTGAAGTTGTTTATACAACTAATGTGGAAGACTTGATTTTTTGATGTAGCCTGTGCTTTAGGGAGAATGGTAAGCTTTTCACTTTGTTTTGTTTTACCTTGGACATCTTTTGAAGACATTTTTAAAGAGTTAGCTGCATTGGTTTCAGCACAGCTGAGAGCAACATAAAAGAAAACAAAATAGTCTCATGGTGCTGTTATGATTAATAGGTTATTTTTAGCTTGAGCTTTGAATGGATTACTGTACAGTGAAAACATGCACCTGAGAATGTACATTGTAATCCATGAAAGCTAATACTGCAATAAATTTCAGAGACTTGGAGGTGCTTGGAAAAAAATGATTTGAATTTTGGTTTGGCAAGACAGGAGAGAAACTTTGGCTCACTCTATCTTCCCAGGCCTTTTTTGAAGATTATAAAGTATCAACCCAATTTTGTCTTTCAGGCAGAGGCAGAGGAGAAAGTGGCTTCTACCAAAGAAGTTTTGATGATGTGGAGGGTGGCTTTGGACGAGGAGGGGGCAGAGAAATGCACAGATCACAGAGCTGGGAGGAAAGGTAACTTTAAAAGTGTATGCGTTGAAATTGTGTGCATCTGTGATGGCCGTCAGATTATTAGGTGTGTTGAAAATAATCACAATGGTTTGTGGTATGGAGTGTGCATCAGATTTAAAAGATAAATACAACAATTTACATCAGGCAAACACAAATATTTTCAGTGAGCTAAATAACATTTTGGATCCTAGCATTCTATAAAGTTCATTTTTCTAGAATATATTGACACATGTTGTATTTCCATATGTTGTATCCAAATATTCCAGGAAGAGCTATGAAAATGTTTTTTTTGTCATGTGCTTTAGCACAGATATATTGTATGCTATTCTTGTTGGGTCTTTATGTATATCTTCTCAAGAGATCTTTGGCTATGGGGGCAAAATTGTAAGTCACTTTATATAGTACTTCCTGTTAAATTGAAAAAAATCACACCAAAATAACACACTTGATAGGGAGCTGAGATTGGCAACAATTTCCCATTAAGTGTATACCCAATATTGAGGTATTTTTTGCCCTATTTAATTTGTAAAATAGTCCCAGTATTCCTGATTATTGGGGGTAAAACAGTAGATTTGTGTAATCTGAGTGAGAAGTAGTATTGGTGAAGAATGCTTGGACAAATAAGCCAAATTTGGGAGTATATGGGATGGATTAGAAAGTTAAATTAGAAAAATATCCTTTAGGGAATTTTGGAAAGACTAGAGTTGGTACATTACTTAAAATTATTTTTAATTCCTTAAATATTTACTAGGAGAATAAGTGCTAAATCTATTTTTACAATGCTGGGTGGAAATTAAAGAAGATAAATTAATGTCAGGAATTGTGGAACTAGTTTTGTAAACTTAAGATTTAAATCATGTGTCTCAAAAAGTACATATTTCCGCTTCATTGAAGCGCTCTTGAAATTAATGAAAATTTAAAAAGGAAGTTTTTAAAGCATTCATAATGGAGGGGGAAGCAATTATACTGATTTAACTCAATTTTCTTAAAAGAGCTTAAGCATCAGTAGATCCCAGACTAGGCTACTGGGACAAAATATATAAGGAAGGATAGATAATATGATGCATAAAAGTTAAAGACATCCTTTTTATGAGATTCCTCCAATATTAAGTGACAAGACTTCAGTTACTTTTTGTTGCAACATGCACATATTAATTAACTGCATGATTTTTACTCATTAGCTACCTTGAGTCTTTCTACAGCATTGGTTCCTAATTTTGAGTGACCCAGATATTCTTCGACTACAATTCCCAGAAGCTTCACCACCATGCTGACGGGAGTTTCTGAGAGTCGCAGTCCAAGAACATCTGAGTTACCAAAGATCAGGAACAACAGCTCTACAGAGAGAATACTTGTTTATACTTGTATAAACCACTTAATTTCCTGGCAATCATTGTTAAAAATCATTTTAAAAATCCTATATAATCAGTAAGATGGACAAAAGCCATTAATAATAACCAGTGTAATGTAATAAAATATGGAATCATTACGGAAGAGGCTACACATTGGTGGTGCATATGTTCATCTTTAGACTGACAGGGGGCTGGACTCGTTAGCCTCCAACTCAATAGTCTATGATTCTATTTTTTAAAAAAAATTATGCTGAAGTTTCATATCTATGTTTTGTCCAAACTAAAGTAAATGAAATAGTGATTTTTAAAATATATATATGTGTTAATTTATAAAACATATAACTTATGTCATTGGAGTAGTCTTCTAAATTTTGAAGATTTGAAGTTTACTTTTCTTGAAATGTATCTAAACATATTTATTGCCTTCTCAGGGGAGATAGGCGGTTTGAAAAACCAGGACGAAAAGAACCACCAGGTATGTGGTCTCTTGTCCCCCCCTTCAAAAGCTATTTGATTAGCAGTTAATGTTTTGTTTTATTGTAATGATTTTAGATTTATGAAGCTGAATCTGACGTTAGCTGAACCACCAAAAGAAAAGTTATGGTTGTAGTTGTGGTTTAATATTAAACTCTAGTGTCTTGAACAAGATATGATGTTACTTGAGCAAAATAAATTGAAGAAAAAATGTTTTTTAGTCATTGTTCAAACTGAAATCTGTCACTGAGTTTCTGAAGACAACACATGTTCCCCATAATCAAAGACTAAGGTGGATCCTTTAAGCTTGACTACTGGTATTTATGGAGTAGGTGTGCTGTTTAATTCAACCCCCCCCCAAAAAAAGCTGTGCATGCTGTTGAAAACAAGGCTAGTTTAAGGCACCGCTGCAAATGACACATTTATGGCCTCCAGGAGTCCTTTTTAAAGAGAAAGGCAGAGTGAAAATATTTTAAACAAGTGTTGAGTTTTATTCTCATTAAAGCATCCCCTTCCTGTAAAGCAGGCTATGGATTGCTGTGCCATACAGCCAGATTTCAGCCTGTATTGAGATACATAGGTTTGAATTTTGCTTTGAAATTTGTAGTGGTCAACCATTAGATGGTTGTTATTTTTTTTTTGGTATAGAATAACTTGCAAGTATACTGGATTTACTAAAATGACCATGGCAGAATTCTGTTTGTTATTTTGTTTCTCAGGAACTGTGCTTAGTGGATCAGAATAAATGATGTTTAAAAATCAAATTGATTTAAATCACTGTTTAAATCATGATTTAAATAAAAATAGATTTTGTTATACAATTCTGCTTTCTAATGCTACTTGTTATATTTTTCTTCCCTCAGTAAAAAAAAAAATCTGTACTACTCTAGTCTATAGAGGGAAGTTCTTTGTAAGTGCTTCAGTATTGGGAAAACGTCTAGAGGTTCTATTGAGTTTTACTGGGCTTCTCAGATATTAGGTTTTCTGGGAGAATTTAAAGTTGGTAGTAGCAACTAAGACCCCATTTTTAATGAACTTCAGTAGGATTTGCGTTCATAACTTGAGCTTACCCTTCTCCACTGTTAGGAGTTCTTCCCCCCCCCAAATATAAACCTTGCATTTGCAGCGGTGCCAAATTTCTATGGTGACCAGTGCTCAAATTTTTTATAAATCTCTTTTAATGCTGCTGGTATCCCTTTTAAAGTATCTAAATTACTTTTTTGTGTGTTATGTTTTGTTCATTGACTTCAACACAAAACTAGTTCTACTCCTTTATTTTATACTGCTTGGTAATATTCGTATCATATGTTATGTGCTGCCAAGTCCCAAGTCACATCTGACTTACAGTGGCCCTAATCAATTTTCATAGTCAATGTGATATTTAAGGAGTGTTTTAGCATCACCTGTCTAGTGAATTTCCCAGTAGAAATTTGAATCCTCTTGTCCTGAGTCCTTATCTTTATCTACTACACCACACTGGTGCTATCATAACATACACTTCAGAGTTAACAAATGTGCATCTTTTAAGTAATATATTTCAATGCAGAAACATACTTTAAAGTTTGTTTTCTTATTTTCCTGAAAATCTTTTTAAGTAATCTCTTTTGCTAAATCAGGTGATAACATCAGTTAAGAAGTGTTTATGAGCTCTTGTTTTTTAAGTAACGAGGGAACTGACTAAATAATGATGTGCCATCAAGTAGTGGCATAGTGACCCTTCCCAGAGTATAAGGTGCTGTATGAAGTGCTGTACAAAGCATGCTTAGAAATGAGGCAAAAATAGTTGATGATAATAAAATTAGTGTTGGGGTTAAAACATTTGCGTTTTGTATGGAAATAGACTGGAACAGCTTCTTACTATTGGAATATTTCTAGCATAGGACTAGTGCTAATCTTATCTGACCCAGCTGTTTGGCCTTGCACCATATAATGTGCTTTAAAGCACGCGGTTTCTTTCTGCTTCTGAAACTTTATAGCCCTTTTTTTTTTCAAAATGACCTAACAGTGTCTAAATGTTGCTGTGGAATTACCACCACAATTTGATCTGAAAAGACAAACATGGCAATGAAGATTTTCATAGTACATGGCATGAACAGGAAGATGTGAACACATACCATCTTCTGGCTGTACCAGTCAATTCCTGAGTGAAATGTTGTACTAGTCTTACTGTATGAATACATTAAGTTTGTTAACAAGTGGGAGCTTCCACTGAAATTTAAAGCAACATTCTCAATTGCTTGGAATTTGGGGTGCACGGCAAATACGTTAAAGAGTAAAATCTTTAAAGTGACCATGATGGACAAAGAATAAAGTGAGTATACATACATTTTAATGTATATTAATTCAGGGTGGTGATTGATAACGTTATTCGGTCTCTGCATTGGGTTAAGCCATGTACAGTACACCGTGAATGAAAAGATAGCTTCAGCACAGATGAGGGAATAAATAATTTCAAAACCCTGTAAGAGAACATAACGGTCAAGTGCTATCGCATATCTATATTCCAGAAATAAACTGTTTCTAACACACAAGTTACCATGATGTCTTGCTCACTTCTGTTACTTCCTTCCATCTTAGTATGTACTGACTAATCTAGTAATTGCTTACACAGAACATTAGTATTACTAACATTCATAACTGGGGCTTTTTAGTTGCCTTAAGATGTTTTAGCAGCTGTAAGTTGGCAGCTGGCATCATTGTGACCTACTGGTTGACCAGAGCCCAGTCATCTTAGTTGACCACAATATCCAACTCTGTTCTCTTGAAAGCCATTTCATAGATTTGGAAAAGTGAGAGATGGTTTCTTAGAAAATACTCTATGATTTGATAACAAATCTCAACAGTAACACTAGTTTATACATATAAATATCTTTATCCAAGTTCAAGAACTAGAGATCAGACTCTTTACAAGAAGCCACTAACTAAATGGCCATTTGAAAGTGAGAATAATACCTGTGGCATGTTTTCTGGGAAGAGCTATTTAATTATCTTGTTAATTTAAAAAATATTGAGGGGTTTTCATGATGTCCTGTACTTTTTCTTAGGTTTGAATACAGAGTAGTTACTGAGCTCTGTCTAGCTAAACAAATATTGATAAACAGTAGAAGCAGTCCTTTGAATGGACCATTTGCAAACTCTTTTCAGTTTAATCAAAAACAAACAACCCACCACGAGTAGTTCTGGTAATAATTATGATTCATGGTTGGTATAGCCTCTTATGTTCAAAGTTTCATAATTATATTTCATGTTTGTACAGTTCTTTTAAGGAGTCTAATGTTTATCTCTCTATTGTATGGACTGAACATATATGTTGGAAAGGAATTGGAAAACATGCAGGAAGCAGTGAATTATTTCTGGTAACAAGACTATTCAGGCTTCGGCTTGCTACAAGACCTCTTGTACATGAGGTGTTGAATATTCTTGATAGGTGAATTGTGAATGCAAATGGTTGGAGCCCTCATGTCTGCTAAATTTACTGCATGTCTTAAGTGTGAAAATAGTCCCAATGTAGAATGCTAGAGTCTTTAGTACATGTCAAGATTCTTGTCATTTACTTTCATCATAAAATTGCCTAAGGATGTTGTACTTGTTCTTAGCTGCTGGAACAAAGTGCTTCAGCAAATGCTTGTGATTTTCCTTAATAAACAAGCACAGCAGGATTGCAGTTTCCCTGCCACAGAAAATACTAGCAACATTCTTCTTAATATGTTTAGACATCAGCATATTCTCTTGTAACCAAATAACAAGAGAGGGCTGATTCAAGGAATTTGAGAGAGCTTCACTTTTACAGAAGAAAAATCTTCGTAGTGAAGATCACTTACTATAGCTATGTCCATTTTATCACAGTATTTATCCTTGTGTCATTTAATTAGATTTTTCACAAGCTGTCTGGATCTTTTTTTCAGGGTCAGTGCAGTTTTAATCATAGTCTAGTGAATTCAGCAGGTAGCACTTCTGTTTTCCCAGAATCTGTACAGTGTTTCTTGTCCCTGACTCAGTTTTTGTGCAGTTAAATCCAGCATCTCCTCCAGTTTTGTATATCCTCTGCTCTTTATTCTGCACGCTGTTCAGAAGTCAAAGGTTGAGTACAAAAAGAGCACAAGAAAATAGGGAGGAAAATGAAAGACATGGTTGTCTAATCCTTTTTTTTTCTTAAATAAAAAAATCTGGCACCACATTCAGTCTATTCAGTCAGACGGGTCTCACAAATCTGGAAGCTGTCAATGTGCTGTCCATTAATGCGTATCTCCATATCAGTCCTCTTTGAACTTTTGGAGTCCACTGCTGGAAGTTCTGGGATTGTCTTGTCAAAATTCTCCATCTTAATCTGATATTCCCCTTTGGCACCTCGAACCAACATAGAGGCAAAGTGGTGATGTAATATAATCTCAGATGGAAGATACGATGTCCTCCTTTGGCATGTTTCTCCTGTGCCCTCTTGTGTGGCTGAAAGGAAAACGACGAGCTCAAAATGATGGTGTGCCTCCCTTTGAAGGAGAATTGCTAAAGGGCTTGATGGAGTTATAGAATGGTAATAGGTTAAGGGGAAAATAAAGAAAGGACACACTTCTGAAGTGATGCTGTCGAGATGGAAATCCACACTGGTTTGATAAAGCTGTCCATTTTCTCGCTCTTCATAAAGAACTGCAGAAATTCGAACACTAGTGAGTGGGCTTGGACGAGTGTTGGCCACTTGGAACATTAGGTATGGTTTTCCTTCTCTGTGTGTCACTACTGCAGAGTAAGTGAATCGGATCGAGAGAGCTCGGTTCTTTGGACGAGCAATTTTTGCTACAAATGCACCTAAATAAAAAGAGAATATAAATATAGATCATGTATAGAATTTATTGATCTGCTTTATAAACAGAAATTGACTGCGATTAGGAAAATAGCTTCACATTAGGATCACACTGTTATTGTTCGTATAAGCTATGTCTGTGAAGATTCTCAGGCATCCAGGTGAGTTTATCTGGAAGTTGAGTCATGGCTACTGGACTTCTTTTTTGAGAGATATCTCTCAAAAAAGAAGTCCAGTAGCCATGACTCAACTTCCAGTTAGTATAAGATTTTGTGCTTCCTCTCTTACTAACCATGATGTTTAGATCATCACATTATGTAAATCACAAGAATGTTCATGGTCATTTTTAAAAACAAAATTAATTAAATATATTTGCAATTGTATTGTGTTTGAGAAAACAAAACAGCTACAGTGTTTCCTCTGTGACTGGGTTTTTCAGTGTACTGTTATGCTCATGCTGTGCCACCTTTGAGTAGGTTTATTCTGTAATAAATGTTGTTTTATGATACAATGTATCTTAAACTTTCATTGACATAGCCATTCTTCATTTATTAACAACCAACAAGGCATGTCAGGATTAAAAAGTTCTCCAATGTTTACCAGTATCAAGTTGCAGTCTTAAGCAAAAATCTTTTTTTAAAGGAAATTGTACCTACTGGCCATTGTAAACATGTTAGGAATGTACTTGATGTTTTAACAAACATGCAGATCTACATCTGCACAAAAGGTACCACTTGCAGCTGTTCACATATATTACAGTTAAGTCAATAAGGGGGGTTGCACTATAACACTAATCAGGGAACATCTGCATCCACCTTCACAGTATTGCTTGGTGAGATTTTTAGAAACAGATCCTCATTTTAAAACTTGAAATACATCCTTATCAATCTGTTTTTTAAAAGAAGTATGTTTTTTCAGACTGTTCAGTGGCATAATGCCATCCTTGTTCTTCTACTCTAATTTCATAACAACATTATGTGAGCCACATATCAAGGATTTCATTACAAGATGAGAACTAATTACCTGTGATGAATGCTTCCAGCATAAGACCCAAGACCATTTGTATAGCAAGTAGAGCAATTGCACTTGGACAGTCTCCACTTGGGAACATCGTGCCGTAACCAATAGTAAGTTGCGTCTCCAGTGAAAAGGAAAAAGCAGCTGTGAAGCTAGTGATGTACTTGACACAAATTGTGTGGTTTTCAGGTGGAGAATCATGGTCAATCTCCAGATCTCCATTCATTTCAGCCAGTAGGTACCAGAGGACAGCAAATACAAGCCAGTGAAGTACAAAAGAAGCAGAAAATACCAGCATCATCCATCTCCAACGCATATCCATTAAAATTCCCCAAGCATCTTTTAGGTATGCAAGACCTTTTCCTTGGGCGCCATCCATCTGGAGTGTGCTGTGCCCATCTTTAGTGACCATTCTTGGGTACCGTTGGGCCAGAAGAGGAGCACTAGGTTTTGTGTTGTTGCCTTCTATAACTTCCGTCCTCATCTTCTGAAAATGAAAAGTAAAGAACTGTTGGATTCTTGTTTATTTGCAGCTTAGATGATGATCAGAGATTCTGACACATTGGCAGTGGACCAGATGCCACCTGCAGTTAGCCAAGGGAGTCTTAAGACATGCAGTTCTGAGAAAATTAACTCTACTTTCATGGTACAATTATGATTACCTCAAAAATCCTTAAATGTCTGATCACTTTTAAGATCTCTATATGATTTGGAAATGTAAGCCAAACTTTCATGTAGTGACTGCTCAGGTTTCCATGTGAATTTAATGGTTTTGTTCCACATTATTCAAAGGGTATTGCAAGTCTAAATTTTCTAGAATTCAGAAGTTTGTCTTTTTTCTTCATTATTATGAATCTACAGATTCATATTTAATACTTAGGCAAAAAAACTTATCAGAGCTATTTGTATTACTGTGCTGTATGATAAATAATTTCTTTGGTGGCAAAAACTGTCACATATTTATTGCACGAAATTTTCCTCATAATAAACTTATGTGGAGTTTTCCTATATTTTACTGCTACCAAGCATGATATTTTTATTGTCTAGAATTGTGGTACCTGGGATATAGCCTCTTCTGCTGAACATACTCAGGCCACTGATGATGTAAAGCTGCATTAAAAAAGGGGATAGAGAATAATACGGAAAATATTACGAAATTATATAAACTTCAAGGAAGTCCTGAGGAGAAAATGTCCAGTTCTAAACCACATTTGCCAAAGGCGAGATTGAATTGAGTGAGAGCTGTTTTACGCTTTGTTTTTACTAATGCAGTCAGGTTTTTCCACAGCTTATGTTCCTCAGAAAGCTGCATGTTTTCAGCATCTCCAGGCACAAAAAGAAAAACATGCCTATTTTTATGAGCTGTTGTCTTCTGCACAAGAAAACTTTAAAAGTAGCATACATAATAACCGAAATAAATATCTAGCCATGATACCTCACTGTTTGCAAAAGTCTTTGTTTCAAGTGAACAACATGCAATAGGTAAAATTAATCTATTGCTATATGGTATTTTCACAGGACATCAGAAGAATTTGACTAAATAATTGCTGATAATAGTGACAGTATATTTGCTGTGTTGCATTTGTATGTACAATAGTAAATTTGTGCAAGAAATATAAATTGTATTAACTGTGACACAGGATCCTAGTAACTTGTGTCAGATTTAGCACATTTTGTGAGAGTTTTCAAATTTCCAAGTACAACCAATCCAGACATGCTTAGCAGTAGTCAGTTGTTAAAATATTATTCCCTCCCTTACTTTCAAAGGAGAATAATTTAAAGTCAGAATGTATCATATATAATGTTTAAGCCTGGCCTACAGCTTTCAGACTTGAGAGTATTATTCTATAGGTATTCAAATGTGAATTATGGTCAATCGTATATAATTGATTGACTATATATAATTGTAACACACACTTCTTTGTGTGTTATTCATTCATTCATTCATTCATTCATTCATTCATTCATTCATTCATTATTCAATTGTTATATCGCCCATCTGACCAGTGGTCAGTCTGTGCAGTTCACAATCCATTGTGTTACAATTGTATATGATGATATTCTTATTTATTATCTGTTATATTGCTGTATCTTCCCATAGCCCATTCTGATATAGTATATGCTTATTGAAGGCATTAATATGTTGATAAAAATGAGCTTAACAAATACTAAGACATATGTACTGCTGTGTAAGCCCATAACTCCTTTTATCATAGAATCATAGAATAGTGGAGTTGAAAGGGGCCTAATGAGGCCATCAGGTCCAAGATGCTGGTAATCCATACCATCTCCTGTACTCCACAGGGGGTATATCTGGAGATGTAAACATTAAAGTCCTTATAAAGTTATCGTGTGTGCTAGAAAGTTGTGGGAAGCAATTTTGGTGTATTTTGAGGAAGTGTTTAGTTATTTTAGAATTATTTTTTAAAAATTTAAAAAAATATTTTAAAATGTTTAGTTATTTTAAAATTGGACCACAAGAGAGATTGTGCATAAGTCTTTTCAGTTAGAAAAATCTACACACAATTTTGATAAAATATAAATGGAGATGTTTGAAAAACATGGGAGCAGATGCAGCATTCTTTCTGGAGATCACCCCCACCCCAATTTACAGTCACATGAATTAGTGTTGTCTATTAATCTTCTTTGTATACTGTTCCTGGCATTTAATTAAGTTATATGTTGCATCAAAAAGCATTTTACTCTTTAAAAAAAACTATTTCTGATTCTTGACTTCCCATCATTTCAGATAAGATAAGATAAGATAAGATAAGATAAGATAAGATAAGATAAGATAAATCTTTATTGATCCCACATCTGGGAAAATTTACTTGTTACACAGCTCCCAATATAAAAAAACAAGTAAAGATAGCTAGGTGCACAAAAAAGTGTAAAGTGTGTGAGAGAGAAAACAAAATAGCTAATAGAGATTAAATAAAATAAGAAACCCAATATACAAATATTACACTAAATATATATAGAAAGAAGAAAGAAGCCAGAAAACCAGCCTGAAGATGATGAGTGAGACCTCGTCGAAACGTCGCCAAAGTAACCAGATTTCTACACGGGAAGAAACCCGAATCCACCCTAACATGCATATATATATATATATATATATATATATATA
>JAHTLZ010000379.1:20275327-20287721 GCA_023846285.1 Phrynocephalus versicolor | reverse complement strand
CATATGAATATGTTAAACTGTAGAGTTGAAGAGTCTCACAGCAGTGGGAATAAAGGACCTGTGATAGCGCTCCTTCCCACACCGGGGATGTCTGAGTCTGCCACTGAAGGAGCTACGCAGAGCCTCCACTGTCTGGTGCAGTGGCTGAGAAGTATTGTTCATAATGGATGTCAGCTTGGCCAACATCCTCCTCTTACCCATCTCCTCCACAGAATCCAGAGGGCATTCTAAGACAGAACTAGCCCTCCTGACCAGCTTGTTCAGTCTGTTCTTATCCCGTTCAGTACTACCTGAACTCCAGCAGACTACAGCGTAGAAAAGAGCTGAAGCTACCACAGAGTCATAAAAAATCCGTAACATAGGCCTACACACTCCGAAGGACCTCAGTCTCCTCAGGAGATGGAGGTGGCTTTGACCCTTCTTGTATAGGGCATCAGTGTTATGAGTCCAATCCAGTTTATTATTTAAGTGAACACCCAGGTACTTGATGCTGTTCACTATCTCAATATCTAAGCCCTGGATGTTCACTGGTGTAAAAGGTAGTGTCTTTGTACTCATCTCAACATTGTACTCATCTCAACCTCTTAAGCCTGTATGTATAGAATCTTTTCCTTTCAGCAAAAACATTTCAGCCATATTCCTTTACATTTTGATGCAGTGTAGTTAAAGATTCTTGTGGGAAGAATTAAAAAGTAAGTACTATATTCTGTGGTTGGTGACACTGGAAAACAACCATGGGCAATTGATATAGCTGATGAGAAAATGAAGAATAGTAATAGCAATATTTAGCTTTATGAAGTGCTTTAAAACAGTGGTGTCCAAACTTTGGCCCTCCAGATGTTTTGGACCACAACTCCCACAGTCATTTGTCATTGGCAGTCTAGGCTTGCAATTCTGGGGGTTGTGGTCTAAAACATCTGGAGGGCTGAAGTTTGGACACCCCTGCTTTAAAAGCTTTTAGAATAATTAACACACATTGCTGTATTTGCAATAATTTATGCAACAGGTCAGTATTCTTATTCCCATATTGCAAATCGAAGTCTGATGTTGAGTGGTCTTTGTGATTTTCC
Source organism: Phrynocephalus versicolor (assembly GCA_023846285.1). NCBI lineage: Eukaryota > Metazoa > Chordata > Lepidosauria > Squamata > Agamidae > Phrynocephalus > Phrynocephalus versicolor. The sequence goes on along the minus strand of JAHTLZ010000379.1, from coordinate 20,286,651 downwards.
TACTTTACAGTTTACTCTCTTTGCTGCTGCACTATGCTGGCTGTATGAGACTAAGGATTGCATCTCAAAAACAAACTTATTGCACTAGTGTAACTAGTATCCAGTAAATGCCACCAAAGTATGACTGCTGTGCTTACTGCAAATTGCCTCTTTCCTTGCACATCGCTAGAGTTGTTTGACATATTTTTATTTAATTGCTACCTGGTTGTATTCAATATTCCTAAACTAGGATTAAATTCATTTGAGTTTAGTAAGGCAAATGTGTTCCTTATGTGCACTTTAAATTCACTAGGAATTATATTTAGATTATATTTTGGTTCTGTGCTTATTTTAGTGTTTTTTTACAGCTTTATAAGATATTAACAGATCATGATTAGTGCCACAAAATGCTCCTCATGTTGTTTTGGTGGAAATAAGACAGTTTCCCCATCTCCCATTTCCAATTATGTTGTCTGTTTAATTTCTATATTAACCATATGGTGATGTCTGTGTGTATCTGTCCAGGATTTTTTTTAAAAGGGAAGGTAGAAACAGAATATTGAAGGCCTGTAGAGAAGAGATAAAGTTAGGACAGAGCCTTTTGAAGAGGAAACCTATGATGAAGTGGCTCTAGTTGTAGAAAGTTAATGAAAGATCCTCTGAAGTGGAATACTACTACAACTATTTCAGACCACAGAGATGGAATATGTCAAAATCCTAAGAGGAGTATACCAACAGTGGCTCGTAGACTGTAGATATTCAGTGACCATTTCATTCCCAAGGAAAGGGGGTGATAGGATGTGTAGCAACTAGGGCTAAAATTTCCCAAACAAAGTGATGCTCAGGGTTTTGCAACAAAGGTTTTTGCCATATGTGGAACACGAAATGCCTGATCTTGAGCCTGGATTCCAGAAAGGGAAAGGCCCTTGATACCATATTGCACATATCCACTGCAACACACCAAACATTTTCAAAAGATTAGTCTAGGCTTTACAGAATACAGCAAAGTCTTTGACTGTGTGGATCATGAGAAACTATGGGTTGTTCTGAAAGGAGTGATGTCCTGATGTAACCTGTATCATGAACAAGAAGCTACTGTTTGGACAGAATATGGAGAGACAGAATGCTTTCCTATAAGCAAAGGTGTCAGTCAAGTGTTCATTTTATCTCTTTGTTCTGGATGCAAAGCAATGTGGAAAGCCTGGCTGGATGCAGATGAAGTGAAAATTGGTAGATGAAACATAAGTAATTTAAAATATGCACATGACACCATCTTACTAGCAGAAAACCGTATAGACTTGAAATGACTTTTGATGAAATTGAAAGAAGAAAATTCCAAAGCAGGATTGCAATTGAACAACAAAAAGAAGAAAATGACTACTGAAGTACTACACAACTTTAAACTTGGCAATGAAGACACTGAAATAGTGAAAGATTTGGATACCTTGACCACAGTTCAAGAAAGATGCTGACAAATTGGAACAAGTTCAGAGGAGGGTGACAAGATAAATCAAGGGGATAGAAGCCAAGCCCTATGAGGAAAGATTGAAAGAACTGGCTGTGTTAACTTAGAAAAAAGAAGACTGATGGGTGATATGATAGTACTTCTCAAGTATTTGAAGGCCTGTTATACAGAGGGGCCATATCTGTTCTCAGTCATCCCCGAGTGCATGACACGCAGCAATGGGCTCAAGTTAAGAAAGCACAGCTTTCAACTGAATAATAGGGAAAACTTCCTAACTGTTAGAGCAGTATGACAGTGAAACTGATGTCCTTAAGAGGTGATGAGTGCTCTGACATGAGGCATTCAGAAGAAATTTGGACAACCACCTGGCAGACATCCTTTGATTTGTCCTACTCTTTGAGCAGGGGGTTCAACTTGATGGAGTTGTAGGCTCCTTCCAACTACACTATTCTATATTTCTACAATTCTATGATAAAGTTATCAATCTAAAGGGAGACTGCAGTCAAGAAAGCAGAAGAAGACTGAGACAATGAAGCAGTAAGAAAAGATTATCAAATAGAAGTATCACTGGATACCAAGACCAGAACTATTCACTTGATTGTGCATTCGTGTGAATGCTACATAGTACAGAAAGCTGGCAGGAAAAATGATTTGTTTGAAATACGGCTATGAAAGAAAGCATTGTAGATACCCTGGACTGCCACTGTGCAGAGTATCTACAATGGCAGGGCCACTGTGAGATACAGGAAATTCGACTAGATGGACCTTTGGCCTGATCCAGCATGGCTCTTCTTATGTTCTTATGCCAGAATAATGAAGAAGTAGCCCGATCTAGGCCAGAATAATGAAGAAGTAGCCCAAAATCAAGCCAGAACTTCCTCTGGAGGCCAAAATGATGACTGAGGCTGTTCTGCTTTGGGTACATCATGAGAAGGCAGGATTCTCTGGAAATGTCAATAATGTTGGAAAGAGTTGAGGGCAGCAGGAAAAGATGGAGACCAAAAAAAGAGACAGATTGACTCCCTAAAGGAAGCTACATGCTTAGATTTATAAGAGGGTTGTTTAGAATAAGACATGAGGGAAATTTCTCATTCATAGGACTGGCATATGTCTATGTCAGAATCAGTTTGATGGCACAACAACAACCTGTTAACAAGTAACTGTAATTTTATATCTAAAATTAGTCAGTTTTAAAGAGTACTTCTTCACTATAACTAATACCTTTTGATGGGAGAAAATGAAACCAGAAGTTGGAAATGTATGTTGAAATGACATGAATGATACCACTTGTGTATTTTCTTATTTAGTGATAGAGGCACTGTAGATTCAGTTTAATCCACATCAGAAGTGCCCAGAATACACCCATTGGAAATAACGTAAGCTCTCCAATCATGTGGAGAGAGTGGCCTAGATGGAAATAATTCACACCATTTCTTGTAACAGCTTGGTGTGGCATTTGTACATAGTGATAATCTAGAAATGGACATAGACTGCTGGTTCTGTGGTTCGCCCAGGTTTGTTTACTATTGCAACAGGTGTTCAGTGGTTTGGTGCCCCTGCTCCCACCCAGGGGAGGTGCTTCCGACTGGACACCTACTGGTAGGGGTAGGATGCTGCACTGCCAAACATCTGATGCAACAGTGGACAAGCCACTGAACTAGCAGTCTATGCTCACCTCTACTTGTAACTCCATTTACTTATGGTTCCTAGTGACCAATCTTATGGAAAAGAAGCATGAAAGACTCTGCTGCCTTTTTTGCAGCTTAATCTTTCACGAGCCCCAAAGATGTCTCAACATATTTTCAATTTTGATTGCCCTTTTCTGTTTTAAATTGGGTGATATTATTTCTCAGATGCATCTGCAGTATAAATGTATACATATTTGAGTATAATATTTGATTTTCAGTACCTTTGTTAATAATCCCTGGGTAGATTATACTTTTTGGTCCCTTATTTTCAACAAATTAGCCATTGTGTCTTCAAAATAATTCTCCTTTAGTATCAGCTATTTTGGATTCCACCAGGGTATATATGATTGGAATTGTCCCCCCCCCCCAAAATAGGTATGTTTACACTTATTTACATATGTCATTTGCCATTGGATTCATTGCTGTCCACTTGGGCTTTCATTATCCCATATCATCCACAAACCTAACTCCCTCATTGTTCACACGGACTCTAGGTCATTTAGCAATAAAACAGTACTGCTTTTAGTACTGATACTTAGCCCAGACATTGCTGTATATTGCCTCTGTTGTGAGAACTGATCACTTCTACAGTTTGCCCATTGTATTTTAAATGCTTATCCAGTAATCTGCTAAGGTTATTCAGTAGGATTAAAATGGGAAATAATTGAATGTTCCCTTTTCCATTTCATTATTATGAAAAAGGTTGTCTCTGCCTAATGGTGTATGTGCACATACGGAATGGTAGGTTAGTTTAAAAAAAAACACTAAACATTTTCAGAAACTGCATATGTATGCCAATCTGATAAAAGTACAGAAGTTTAAAAGCACAGTCACTAATCCTTTGGTACCAGTCTACAAACAAGTTCATATAATTCAGCACAACAAGTTCAGATAGTGAGATTTTCTAAGACTTCCCAGTTCTGACACTTGGATTCAAAGATTTCTTGGGAGCTACAACTGTTCTAGAGGTTGGATGTTGTATCCAACAAATATACCCCCAAAACATTGTTGATTAAAAATTTACAAAATCTTTTACCATTGCATTGTTAATTTAAAAGGCCAGTGTTTGATATCTCTGTCATAGGATGCTTATTAGAACCACCTAAGAACAGACTGTGTCCATATTCTTACATGTTTGCAGTTGGGCCAAAATCTAACATGTGGTGCAAAATCCTGGTATAAAATACTTAGCTGCCCTTTTACACCTAAATCTCAAAGGAAACTATCTAGGTTACCAAGATAGATTTTAGGGCATACATATAATATTGGCCTGATTGTTCTTACGTCCTGCTTGTCTATGTAAATCTAAACTATGGCTTCAGAATCGTAGAACCATAGACTTGGAAGGGGCTTATAATAAGAACATTGAGTCCAACCCCCTGCTCAGTGCAGGAATCCAAATCTGTATATCCAAAAGGGGGTGGTCTAATTTTCTCTTAAAAGCCCCCAGCGTTTGAGCACTCACCACCTCCTGAGGTCGTTGGTTCCATTGCCGTACTGTTCTAACAGTTAATCAGAACAAAGACACATAGGAAGGTACCCTATGAACCATTAACATGTCAATTCCGCAAAAAAGGTGGGATTCCATCCTCACCCCACACCTAGGTCAGCCTGTGAGGCCCACAGTCATCTTGCATGATCCCTACCCTTCCTGTAAAGATTGGATGTGATCACATTCCACACCAGACTTTGTTCAAAATTATATTAGGTAATTAAATAGGTAACTCAGAAAATTGTATTAGAAAAGTTCACTTTTTTTACAGATAAGTATGGGTTCTTTTAATTTTTTCCTCATCATGAAGATGCGCTTTTTTGGTACGTGAAGCAAATCCTGATCCCTCCTCCCCATGAATTCATTTATATCTTTGTTTGTTTTCTCCTGATTGATAGTTATTGTAATGAATGCCACCTGTTTATTCCTGCTTATTAAAACTGTTATAGTTCTAATTTAACTTTGACCTCAAGTTCATGTCAAACTGTGACATTAGCAAGTATGCGGTATGGTGATAAATAAAGTATTTATTTCCTGAGAAACTATTGTTACCGTAGTTGAGCTGAAACAAATTATTTTTATAATTGCTGCAGGACTTACTAGTTTTTTCTCCTGGCAACTGTTTTTATAGCAATTAATGTAAAATTCTTTAAATGGGCCTCTACTGCAGAGGTTTATGGGCACCAACTATTCTATTTCAATCTTTGTAATAGATTGCACTGATTTGAATTCTTTGTACCACAGTGTTCTTTGCTGCTTGCTCTTTTGCCTTGGACTTTGCAGTTTGCCTAGAGTAAGTAGCCGATACTGCAAGGAGGCAGCCAGAGGCATCTCCCCTCCCACTACCATCCATTCTCTTCTACTTGTGTCAGCCGGCTTCTGCAGTTGTGCAGCCGTATATGAAATCCCTGTCTCAGGTTGCATATCTGTCCTGTTTCCTTAAAATCTGAGGGGTATGTGTGTGCGTGAGAGAGGGGGGTGTAAGTGTATAGTGCAGTGCTATGGTTTGAACTGTTTCTGTCGCCAGAGCTGAGATGTTGACTGAGGTAGTATCATGGTGAAGTGGAAGAGTGGAGTAAAACAGGATTAGTGGAAAAAGAGGGAACAGGTAGATAAACCTAGGTATAAATAATTCAAGCACAATGCTATGTCAGGTAAGTTTTTCACCTTCTGAATAATAAGAAACTTGTGTTTTTGTTCTGATTCCTCTATTTTAAAGTACTGTACCAGTAGCAAGCATCTTAATTGCATTAATAAAATAAAAATGCTGAAGCTTTCTTTAGCCTCATCCTTCCATATCATCTGAATTTGTTCTTTTTGTTGTTGCTGCTGGCATTGCATAGAATAAACATGAGAGTAGATAAGGTGGAGTAGAATTTGCAGAAGTTTAGAAGGCAACTTTGCTCAAGAATAGGCACTTCTGTGATGTGTGTGGATCCTGATATCTGGTTTGGACACAAGAAAGTTAATCTGATTTTAATATTCATTATTCTAGTGCCCAGTGAATATGCTTAGGATAGGTGATCCCATTACCTGCACAAATGCATCATTTCAAAACATGGGAGTTATGACCTAAATAACACTAGCATTCTATAAGCATTGCAGGCGTCTGCAGCAATTGGGACAATTAGCTTTGCGTGCCAGATGTGCCTTCCCCTAAATTTACAAGTTCCTTCTCTGGAGGGTTAAAATTGTTCATTGTTGCTGTACATGAAAGATAATTCTACTTAACTTTCAGTAATCTCCTTCAGTCTACATTCCTTCCAATTTATTCAAAGTAAAGTTGCCCTGTGTGAATGAGAAATGTAATGTAGTTGAAAATCAGGTTCTTCTGAATTGCTGACATTGTTTGGGATTTACAGATTACTGTAGGATGAATGGGGAATATTTGGAGGACCTGAATAACTAACAAATAATCAGGTTTACATTTGCTTAATGTTTCCAGCTTTTAATTTGCATCCAGCAAAGCAAAGGGTATTTTATAATCAGCAAAAAATCTTCCAAGTCAATATAATAGAATTCTTGGTAATATTATTGTGGTGGTGTAAAATGATAAAAGTCACAATAATAAAGTGACTATTGGTACTTCTTTAGCATATGTCAGTCACACTATACTGCAGTCCAGGTTTAATATAAATGTTGACTGTGTAAAAATTATACAACATTTAAAGTTGTTTTTTCACGTGGTTTTGCTGTTTTAAGGCAACATCAGTGTGTGTTAGTGGGGAAACTACTTTTGAAAAGATCCTATGCTATTTATGTTTGTATCGCAGTAGATACTTTTCAAAGCAAGTTTGCCGAAAACTTTAAAAAATATATATTTGCACCGAAAAACCTAAAACACCGAATATATATTATTAATTTAAATAGTAATTTCCTGTTACCATCATGTACTTACCAGTGTCTTTGTGGCAGTTCTGATGGGGAGAGGGAGGAAGGATATGGATAAGACTTGGATGTGGTAAACGCACCCAGACGTATCTGTATATAGTGATCCCAGTGCAAGGAAGAAAACCCCTTTTGACATCCACTTTTGATGGATGTTTGTTCAAAATGGGCTTACCGGTCTCATTCCAGAGTTTATAATGCGGGGGGGTTGGTTTTCATATGATGCTGATGTGATTGGTCATTTCATCTGCAGGGGGGCCAATTAGCTGTGGTCATGTGGAAAAGAATGCTGATTTGTTAGAGCTTTCTTTACCCAACACATACCCTAGCAGCTGTGAAGAAATCTACAAGAACCTGCTTGGAGAAAGGGGTGCATTTTTTCTCTTAATCAGGATAGGGGTTTTTAAGTTTGCATAATCTTACTTAAGGTATTTGTGGTTCAAAGGAATGAAATTCCTCGGAAGTATTTTCTGTTCAACTTTTCTTGTGGTAGCTGTTTAGAGTTCACACTTCAAGTAATTCTGTCCTCTAAGCAGAGATAGGCTTGTTGACATGAAAGTATCTATCCATTTCACTTTTCTTTTTAAAGACAACAACAAACCCAATCATACTCATGCACAGTATTAACATTTGCAAACTCGATCACGTGTAGGAAATACATGTGTAATTGATAATACAAGTGAAATTTGTCAAGTACAGTGGACCCTTGTATAACAAACGGTTTGTATAACATAAAATTTGTGCAACATAAAAAATTCCGGAGATAGGGGAAATTTGCTTAACATAATCACCTATGGGGCGAATCTGTACAACATAAAAATGGAAGATTTGTATAAAGGAAAATTTGCTTAACATAATTTCATTTGGAACAAATTAATTCCTTTATACAAGATACCACTGTAGTTATAGTTTACCAATTTAGAAGGCTATTAGCTCTAATGGGCTAAAATCTTTATTTGGCCTCCCCTGGCCTGTTAAGCATTGCTTACAAGATTGCCTTTAAATTGGAGATTGTAATGTGATGTATTGAGTAATTCTTGCTGGATGGAGCAGATGGTTATGATCAAAATAATCTATGAATGTAGAGTGAATAAATTTATACTCTTCAGAATTTATGCTATGTGGGATTAATTTTCTGGTTCAAAAGCTGACGAGTGAAGACACTCCAACAAGACCCATAATGTCTACCTTCCGAAACCACTTGCATGATCTCTGAGGGCAGCTTTGTAATGCAGTTCAACATTTTGCATTTTCCCTTAGTTAGCTGGTAATGTGAGGACTTTGATTGCGCGTCAGACCTAAGAGGATCTGAGAAACAAAGACTGTGATTGTTTGCACTAAAACTACTGAAGACCTGCTGTGAAAATTATTAATGTAGACCAATATAATGCTACTTAGAAACTGAAATCTCCCTCATGTTTTTCCTTTTAAACCCCCCACAAAATACAAAACATTAATTCTTCATTTCATTAGTAAAGAACATTTTAATACATGTTGAGGCACGGCACAGTAAAGGTGAAACATGACTGTGACCTTCATGGCCATTGGGGACAGATCTCAGTGAAGCAATTGTAAGAGGCTAGAGTATATTTTAGTTCCCCTGTAGCAGATCACTCTTTTGTTTATTGCATGCAGCATATATCTGGCAGCTTTGTATCTATATTTTTATATCAGTCTTAAAACAAAACCTTTTATTATGTTATCGAAGGTTGTGCATGTACTTATTTGAACTATCACAAAAATACAAAATTTTAGATATAGGAAATAAACCATCATACCACTATGCAAATGGTTATTTCTGTAACCGCTATGTTTAATATCATTTGCAACATTACAAAGCACACTTTAGGATGTTAGGGAAATATTAACCACAAAACACACTGCACAAATTTGGGAATACTAGGTATTACGCTTAAGATACATGGATAAATTGTGGAAATTTGGTTTTCACTAATGATTTCCTATTCAAATGCTAGGTGAAAAAGCTACTATGAATATGATAAAAATATGATAAGATTTAGTCTGGGTGCCTCTTAGCAATGAGCTACAGTTTTCTTTAAGTGCATTGTCTTTATGAGTGTATAATGGGCTTTTTTCCTCGTGAAAAAGCCTCTGTACTATAGTATCATAAACTGACTTTTCCTTCATGGAATTTAGTTACATACATGTTTAGATTTTAAAAGATGTACCTCTGCAACAGTGAAAAGTGCTTTCTGAATTTTGAAAACTCAGAGTTCTTCCCAAGTATTGTCCCAATTTAAGACAGACAATGTGGTTAAATTTCATTATTATACAGTAGAACAGTATGGGTGTTTGTCTATCTTCTAGTAACATTATTGACATTGTTATTTGCTATTCTAGTAAAAATACCCTCAATAAACAAGTTTTCAAAAGATTGTATTCCAGAACACCACTTCAGTACTTTGAAGTTAGTCTCTTTTAAAACTTCAAATTACATAGCTGTAGAATTTGTTGGCTGGATGTCTTTGTTGTATCTGAACTTTTCCATAAACACCATTGCTGGCTTCGGGTCAGACATGGAATGCAGGTGCCCTTTCACTGCTCCTTCTCCTCAGGAAGTCCAGTCAATTAGTTTCAGGCAAAGCCACAGATCTTTTTCTTTTTTCTTTTCATCCTGGGAAACCATGGCCAAGCACTAACCACCGCGTCAAGTAATTTAAACCCAGTAAAATGAATGTGCCAGGGGTATAAACTACATTCATATTTATATAATGTTAGAATTTGGGAAATGTGCATGCCTTAGTAGGAAGTACTGTAGGTCAAGTCACTGTTTGCTTCCTGCATGTTAGTAACTTCAGAAGGTAATTTCTTAGGCCTTTTAGTTCAGTTTCAAAATACTTCCTCCAGTTGTTTTTCCACTTGACTATCAGCATGAGCTTTTGCATTCGTTTCTGTCTCTTGATGAATGCATCTGTACTGCCTTGTAGTTAAGAGCCACACAGCCCTGGTTGTGTGTTTTTATTTAGAAGCACACACAACTGAGTTCAGTGGGACTTTCTCCTTATTAAGTGGGCTTAAGACTACAACCCTAAATACATATCCATAGCTTTCCATCCCAAGATTTATGAAATCTTAGTTGATTAGAGACACTGTAGATTTCCTCTAGCTCATCATCAAAGACTGCTGTGACTGATACTTTGAAGAAAGTCAAATTGCCAGTACTGTAGAACATACAGTTTTTTACTCTGTCATGATTACACTTGAGTACAGTGTACTGCTATCCATAAACAAAGAAGATCCTGAAAAAAAGTTAAATCTACCTGTTTTGTTATCAGGTTGCTTTAGTTACTGAATCAATTCCATGAGTTACTGTTTCCTTGAATCCTTATCTTTTGCATTACTGCTTGAAATATAGTAGTCTGCATGTAAGAATTAATGTTATAATGCCAGTAATCTGGAACTGGTTCTTACTGGATAATTGTGGTCAGTCCAGTAATTTTAAAGAGTCCTTGTGTTAAGTTTTAATTTTTTAAGGATCAGTAGAAGCTGATGTTGAATTACATTTTATAGATATTGGTATACGGACAACACAACTTATTCTTACTGTGCTGGATTATCTAGTGCTTAAAAACACTTCCCGTACAAAAAACAACAGAATAGTTGTGCCATTGTAAACTTTGCAGGGACAGGAATAGTGTCTTGATACTGCTGAACTATGGTAAAGCTATCTCGTTGAACATCAGGTGGCATCTTACTGTTTATTCAAACAAACTTTGCAGATGCTTTTCCATCACTTGTTACAGAGTGAACTTTTGACATTCTTAAATGGTTACAGCTGTGTTGTAGCTTCTTCACTAAACTGCCTCCTTAAAGATCAAAATTTCAAATTTGGTCTTTATTCCACAAAAAATCTTTAGAATAGTTTAAAGAAAACAATTTAACATTGGGAGAGAAAGCAAAGGAATACTATCCTTGTTCTTCTGTTCTTATGTTTTTGCCTTCAGTTAATTTAAATTACAACTATGTTTCAAATGCCCTTTATGATGAAGATAGTCATCACTTGTACACTTAATTTTGTTTATAGCCAGACCAAACTTTGAAGATGCAGGAACGACAGCAGCAGGAAGGAAACATGAGTTTATACGCTCTGAGAGCGAGAACTGGCGTATCTTTAGAGAAGAACAAAATGGGGAAGAAGATGATGGAGGTTGGCGACTGGCTGGTTCACGACGGGATGGTGAAAGGTGGCGACCTCATAGTCCAGGTGAGAGGAAATACAGAAAGGAGAACCACAGTCTTCTCAAAATAATAATAATAATAATAATAATAATAATAATAATAATAATAATAA
>JAHTLZ010000379.1:20218174-20272280 GCA_023846285.1 Phrynocephalus versicolor | reverse complement strand
AATAAATAAATAAATAAATAAATAAATAAATAAATAAATAAATAAATAAATAAATAAATAAATAAAGCTCCATGTCAACAAGTCTCTGTGAATGAGACTCTCCATCTCGAGCCTGAGGCTCTCCATCAACAGGTCTCTGTGGATGAGACTCTCCATCTCGAGCCCGAAGCTCCATGTCATCAGTTCTCTGTGGATGAGACTTTCCATCTCTAGCTCCATGTCGACAGGTCTCTGTGGATGAGACTCTCCGTCTCAAGGCCAAAGCTTGACGTTAACAGTTCTGTGTGCATGAGATGCTCCCATCTCTAGCCCAATGCTCGATGTCAAAGAGTGGTCTCTGTGCATGAGATGCTCCATCTCAAGCTGATGCTCGACATTGACAAGGACTCTCTGTGCATGAGACACCCAACCTCAATCCCATGCTTGACATCGACAAGGGGTCTCTATGGATGAGACATTCCAGCTCGAGCCCAAAGCTTGACATCGACAATAGGTCTCTAATAATGAGTGACTCAATTTCGAGCTTGATGCTCCACTTCAACTCTGAGGATTTACATCAACAAGAAGTCTCCGATGAACAAACACTCTACTTCGAGCCCAAAGCTCGACATTGACCTTTATAGGCATATTCGCTTTGATTATTTGGAAAGGGTCGTATGTATTTAACCTGCTATTGCATAACTCCCAAGATGCAAACTTCTACATCAGTACCGGTTACTATTCCCAGTATTATGCCTCTCACCCACCTGATGTCAGTGACTATACACATATGTAGAGCACCCTACCTTCCTCATACCAAAGGCTCCTGTCAAGCTTCTTCATACTTTCTCATAGTCAGAGGACTTCCTTATTTCCTGATGCATAATGCATATTCCTGTTCTTTGCGTGATCATTCTGTGATTCTACACATAATCGCCCAGCCTTCCCCTCTATCCGTCACATCAGTTCTGTCATTTTTTGGCAGCGGCAGATACATGGGGAACTGAGGTAAGAAGGGGCGGAGCCAGGCTTATATAGGGGAGGGAGGTCCTTGTGTAGCTTTCAGCTCTAGAAGGTTCCGAGAAGTTACTGTGTATTTTGCAAAACAGACATTATTTTATTTAAAATGTGATCACAAATGGCACAGTGCCATTCCAAGTCAATCTGGGCAAAGGCAAAGATATACGTACTGAGACAGATCAAATATATACCATGCTTCCCCCACCTCAACCGCTTACTAAGTTCCTCTTTTCATGCCTTCTGTCAAGTTCACTGTCTAGAAAGTCACCATGATTAAACCTTTCTCAAATTGTGACCCCCCCTTTTCTAATAGCTAATTAACCTGCAACCCCACCATCGTGTTTGCATAAAAATTACATTTCAAATTGGGCATAGTCATCCCATCTCAAAAAGTAGATGCTTTCTTCCCCAAAGGGCCTTTTTCTCATCTCTACAGATAGAGGGAACTACCCAGAGGGGCCTCACTGCCAGATCGGCAATATAAAAAGAAATTATTCAACAAGGGCTGCAACCAAAGTTCCCTCTAAGATGCACATGTATGCGGATGTGCATACCTCTGCCACCCGCCCCTACACAGGGCTTTTCCATGCCCACACACTTCTTGTGTTAGTTTTTGTTCCGGTTGCAATGAAACCCAGGAGGAGATGCTCACACAAATGGAAGAAAGCCCCCCCCCCCGAGTGAGTATGGGAAAAAGGAGCATGATGGCTGCAACACATACAAGGGAACCTGTTCTCCCCCCCCCACACACACACACAAAACACTTTGCTGTCATCTTGGGGTCACAACCCCCAGGGTGAGAAACACTGCATTAAAAGTATATATTTTTTGCTTTCAGTTAATTTCTGCTCAAGTTCCTCTTTTTAACATTTTTTTCTGACTACTTTAACAGTTTCTCAAAAGTCCCTTGCTCAGAGATTTCAGCTTTCTATGAGCGGTCAAACTAAAATTCCTGTGCCTTATATTAATACATTTCTATTCCTATTAACATGGTTAATAAAATTATTTTCTGACAGTTCATCCTCACTTGTAAACTGTCCCATGCTGATGATCATTTCATGAGGCTTGGTGGTTCTGCATGCGGTGACATTAATTCAGAATGTTTTTGTCCTTGAGCATCCATTTGCTTGATGTTAATTAATAACCTAGTTCCAGGACAAAGTAAACTTAAAGGAGATACATTCTGAAGAACAGTCATGATAGTATCTTATCAATGCCTATTTCAAGGTAGACCACGAGCTGTAGTGGCTTTCTGAAGTTCTGTCACTTTGTCCTCTCTTTTCCCTATCCTGTTTTCCTCTATCCCTTTCTCCTTCCAAACAAGTTCTTGCCCTTTGGAACTCTTTTGTAAAGTTACTTTCCCGCCCCCTTAGACGGCCCTCGTTCTGCAGGCTGGAGAGAACACATGGAGCGGCGACGAAGGTTTGAATTTGATTTCCGAGATCGGGATGATGAACGGGGCTACCGAAGAGTAAGATGTGGCAGCGGCAGCATGGATGACGACAGAGATAGCCTTCCTGAGTGGTGCTTAGAAGATGCTGAAGAGGAAATGGGGACTTTTGACTCATCTGGAGCATTCTTGTCTTTAAAAGTGAGAACGTTTCTGTGAAACTTACAGAATGTGATGTGCATTGTATAAAACCAAAAGGGTAAAGTTTAATATATGTGGTTTTCTCCTTAGAAGGTTCAGAAGGAGCCAATTCCTGAAGAACAGGAAATGGATTTCCGTCCTGTAGAAGAAGGGGAGGTCCACTCTGATTCGGAAGGAAATCACAATGAAGAAGCCAAAGAAGCAGCTAAGATCCATGTGAGGGAAGGGGTTAAAGCAGAGCAAATAGTTGCAGGTAAGAAGAGTTTATATGGCATATTCCTTACATACTGATTCCCCCTCCCAGATCAGTTAAGTAAAATTATCCGTCATTTCAGAAGTAACAGAAGAAACAGTGAAAGAATCTTCACCATCCACCAGGTCAGGTACTCCACCAAAATCCCAGTCACAAGAGTCATTGCCAGCAAGCCTGCTTGAAAGAAGAGAAGACTCTGTTTCAGAAATAATAGGAAAAAATGATTATAAAGAGAACCAAACAGAGGATCTCCCATCAGCCAAAGTGCCCAGTAAAGAAGGTAATTAAAACATTTGGGAGGTTTCTACAGTTTGTTGCACTGTTGTAGAGAATGTATATCCAAAATATTCACAAACAGTTATTAAAAGCTAGGCAAGCCAACTGAGAATTAAGTAGTTTTTCAAGCAACACTGAAAGCATATCAGTCTACCAAATATAAGAGTTGATTCAGGAATAAAACAGCTTTTATATACAGCAGTTCTTGGAATTTAAATTTGTCTCTCCCATCTGTTTGCATGTGTTCTTTTGTGTGTTTATAGATTGTAAACACTAAAAAACCTGCCTGATATTTCTTGCCCTAGGAAGGAAGGAAATGCTTCAGTACAGTCGTCCCCCTCTACATTGCGGTTCATATACTGCGGTCCTGGTATACGGTATAATGGGACTGCAGTATATGAATGCAAGGGCTCCTTGGACAAGCTGTGTGGGCCTGTTTGGGGCCTCCTGCACTTACCCCAGGCCTGGCACTGCCCAGAGCAGGCCTCCGATGGGCTTCCCGAACCTGTCAGATGCCCCAGAAGTGATTTCAGGCAAACCGGAAGTCACTTCCAAAAAGGCAGCCTCAACCCAACCCAGCATCCACATAATGCATATTTCCCCTTTATTGCAGGGCAGGTCCCTAACCCCCATAATAAACGGGGGATTACTGTATTATGTAGGCAATATCTGTGGTTCCCTCCTTCTCCCAAATCAACTGAGACTAGAAATAATCTATTTTAAGTGAAGGTGTATATGGTTGTAAGTCATCAAATTAACTGTAGCCTATGGGCTATCAGTTGCCTTTCCATCACTGTAAAACATTTTCATTTATAATTTTTAAACTGAAAAACAATAACATCTAATATGTGATTCAGCTATTTTTATGGTAGCAAACTAAAGAAAATTAAGTATAAGGATATTAGAGGGCTTTTAAACCACATCTAAAGTATGTATGCATTTATTTGTTATTTATATGACACCTTTCACCCCATGGGGCACTCAACGTGGCTACCAATCAGTTCAAATGTTGCAGCTATTACCATTAAAATATCCAAAAAACCATACTGAAAATTAAATATATAATACTAAAACCACCATTAAGAACAGTTTTAGAATATTTTAAAAACGTTTTTAAAATCTACAAATTCAGGCTGGCAACAAGTAAAGCTGTTGTAACAGAGGATATACTTCCTGTAACCACTGCCAGTTAGCACTCTGGCTGCAGCAGTTTGAACCTGCTGACGTTTACAAATACTCTTCAAAGACAGCCCCATGTAGAGCCCATCACTTGGTGGGAGATGACTAAGTTGTGTTCCTTCATAGCAAGGGTAGGTACATATATGAACAGAGGGAAATAAATTGGGGTGACGACCCCTCCCCATTTAGAATTCTAAATAACTTTGCTAGTTCAGGGGCTTGTAAGAGAATTTCATATTCATTATTTTCTTTCCCCTAGAGCCAGCTTCTGTTGTCCAGCCTTTACCGCATATACTTCCAGAAGCAACTTCCCCTGTCCCTCTTCCTCCTTCAGAATCTAATCCAAATTCTGCCTTAAGGCCAGTTCAGGCTTCAGTCACAGCTGCACCAGGCATGGGGACCATTCCTTCTGACCCTGATGATGAAGAAGGCCTGAAACATTTAGAACAGGTAAAACGTCCATTGGTTATTTATTTTTAAATATGTTCTGCTGAAAGAACATACTGCTTTCTTGTCTTCAGAGAATGTGTATGTCTGTCTTCTGAACTTGGAAAATTAGTATAATTGTCAACAGAAATGCATAGATAGAGGTTTGAAATATATTCAGAAATTGCTAGTTTTGATACCTCTTTTCTCCCTTCCATTGTTACAGGGTTTTTTTTGGGTGGGGGAGTTAAATTGGAAAAAAAATCTTTAAAAATCAGGTTGTGGTTTTCATGTATTCACATGAAAGGGGGGTTGTACCTGCACCAACACCTCTTCAGAACATTCTAGAGCCTCAAAAGTAAGTGACTATCTATACTGCACAAGTATAGACCTGCTCACCTCTGTCCATTGTTATCTGCCTCTGCTGCAGCACAGAAAGGACAGCTCTGAAATCTCCCTTTTTTCCTTATGCACATAGATAAGTCTTTGCCTTCCTTCCTTCCCCCTATCCCTTCTTTCTCAGTTTTCCCCTTCAAAATAAACAACAACAAAAATTAGGAGAGTTAGGGTTTAGTTTGGTTTGGGTGTCCCTCCTTCCCCTTGCAGCTTCTACCATCTCCCTTCCTAGCAAATTTATGGCCTCAGTCTTAGTGAAGAAGCATGCCACCTATGCCATAAAGTTCCCTCAGTTGAACACATATGACACCTGTCTTATTAGAACCAAATTTCATCCAATCCTGTAAAATTTCCCCCTTTTTGGTATGCCAAGATGTGTGTCATTTGCAGGCTTGCGTCTAGAGGCAGGACGCATATCTGCAGAATGTAGAGCTTGGTCCCTTGCCTTTTGTTACTGGTTAAAAGTGGTCTATGCTGACCAAACATCTGGATATCTTTATCATTTGAGTAGAGATGTTTTTATTAGCACTTGGTCTAAGGGTTTTATACCAAAACTACAGTTATTAGGGTTTTCCCTTGAGTTTCTTTACAAACAGACTTTTCATAAAATTAAACCAATTATAGAGCAAAGAACGCATAACAATATTTTGGGATAGTAAGTTTGTCCAAGTATCCTGCATACTTAGGAAACTCCCAATTTAATCCAATGAGTCATTCGTGAGCCAGCTACCTGAGATTGTACCCCAGGTTGTGAGCACAGTTTTAGCTGCAGTATAGGCATTTAACCACTGGGCCACAAAGATCCTCTCAGAGGGTAAATGCCTTAGCATCGTCATCTCTCCAAGCGCTCCTTCCTGATTGACTTCTTTTAGGGAGCAGTTCTTTCCTCCTCCTGCATCTCCGAATGGTCGGTGGTCAAAATTGAGATCAATTCCACTTCTTCAGTAGTCACCTCTGACCTGACACCACAGCAGGAGCTCAAACTGATACTCCACTACACAACCTTGTATGGCCGCAACCAATCTCTAATTACTTACCATTAAAAACTGTTTTTTGGTCACATTCATGTCAGCAAGATGTGCCAGTAAACTCGGAGCACTCCATATGGAACAGCTGTATTTAGTTTTTCTCCAGGACAAGGTGGTCCTCTATCCAGATGTATCCTTTCTGCTCAAGGTTGTCTCTGAGTTTCAACTAAACCAGGACATATTACCTACTTCTTCCCCGAACCACAAAATAATAGTGAGAAATCTTTACATGCACTGGTGGACATCTGTAGGGCATTAGCCTTCTGTGCCCAGAGAACCAAATCATTGGGAAAATCCTGAAGACTGTTTATATGCTGATGAGGAAACAAAAAGGACTACACGTTTCCCCACAAAGACTTTCAAAATGGATCATAGATGCAGTAAAACTGACCTTTGAACTACAATGCCAGGATATCCCTCTTCCATCCAGAGGACATCTAGTCAGATCCACTGCCACCTCCGTGACTGGCCTAAAGAGTGTACTTATTCCAGAAATCTGTCATGCAACAGCATGGTCCCAGCCATCTCCTTTTGTGCAGCACTACAGAATTGATATCCTATTGCAGCAAGATACTATTTTGGCAGTGCCTTACCATTGTCAGTGCTCTAGTAAAATCTACCCACTATCCGGAGGTACTCTCCTGTTAGGTTGGGTTCACATAGACCACAAAGGAGACAGACAGGATACTTAACATAAGTGTAATTCTTCCAGGGGTCATCTGTGAACTCATGTGTCTTGCCTGCCTCCCCTCTAGATTTTAACTGCTAATCATTGGCATTTGGCAGCAAAGGAACTGAGTTAAGGGAGCTAAGTTATTTCAAAGAGAGTCTCATGGAACCCCCGCATTCAGGATTGCAATCAATAGTTCTGTGACTCATCACTTAACCTTCCCAGAATTATATGTGTGCAATGTGTCGTTTTGAATTTATTTCACAGCCCTATTTCATACCATTCCAAGAGAAGCATTGTAATAGTACTGTACTTTACTTTTTCTTGAATGGAAGTTGTGTTTTCCTTGTGCCCTTGGACTTGCCAGTTGTGAAGTTAGTTTTCATAAGACATCTTATTCTGAAAAGAATTTAACTGTACATTCAGTAACAATACCATGTTTTCATTCTTATTGCAGCAAGCAGAAAAAATGGTGGCATATTTGCAAGATAGTGCCCTGGATGATGAAAGACTAGCAGCCAAACTGCAAGAGCAAAAAGCAAAGGGTTCTTCGGTACCATTACACCCTGAGGCCATGCAAAAGTGGTTCTACAAAGATCCACAAGGAGAAATTCAGGGTATGCATTTATTTTTTCCCATTTGAAAAAATTACAAGACAAGTCACATAGCAACTGTAGCATAACTTCATTAGTACACTGAGAACAGCTGTGTGCATGGATGTTAGAGGGCCAGTTTAGGACTGGTGAAGGCATGGTTCAGCTGTGCAGTCAGTAGTAAATTTCAGTGAATGACCTTGGATCAGTCACACTTAAGCATAATCTGCTGTACACAGTTGTGAGGATGAAATGGGAACAAGAGTACAGTGTAGTTGGACAAGAAATCCTATACAGGATTTACTGTATAGACTCGTGTATAAGCCAAGTTTTTCAGCCCTTATTTTTGGGTGAAAAAAAGAGCCCTCAGCTTATACCCGGGTCACTAACAGTTGGGGAACAGAGAATGGGGGGAGGCAGTGCTGGTGCCCCACGGCTTCGCCCCGCTTCGCCCACTACCAAGGTGCCTGGTGGTGCCTGTGGGGTGCCTTGGCGATTGGCGGAGGCGGTGCAGGTGCCCCCGCAGCTTCGCCCCACTTCACCCGCTGCTGAGGTGCCCACCAGCAGCAGTGAAGCAGGAGAGGTGTGGGATGGTGGGAGGCTACACTTCTTTACTCTTTACCTGCTGAAAGAAGCACACTTAATATCCAGGATGTGCCAGAACACGAGTTCTTCAGCCCCCTCCCCCTTCCTAGCTCTTCCACTGTAGGAAAGGGTAAAGTGCACGAACCGTGAGGCCACATCTTTTTTCCTTGCACTGGCCAGTCCATTAAGCAAAATAAGGTATGTTTATATGAAGGGACGTTGCCCTGGTTTCAGGGAGGGAGGTTCACCCTGAAATGTTGATGGTAGTAGAAAAAACCTCTCCTTGATCAGGCCATAAGGTAACTTTGCTTCTAGCTGAGGATCATAGCTGAGAAGAGCTGCTGGAGAATTTTGATACACTGCAGTATAATGGATCCTGTAAAAGTGGGCAACGTAATTTTCATACTAACTTTTTTTACATTAGTACATAATATTGTCTATTTTTGAAGGGAAGGGTTTCTAGCAAAATATGAACGTGACCAGATGCTTTCAGTATATCAGTAGATATACTGGTGTTATGTGCCATCAACTTATCACGACCCTATAATGAGCAGTCTCCAAAATGTCCTGTCCTCAACTCCCTGACCAGCTCTTGTAAACTCAAGTCTGTGGTTCTTATAGGGAGTTATTCAATCTCCTATTTGGTCTTCCTTTTTCCTGCTGCCTTTCTCCCTTCAGTTGGCTAAAGATGACAAATTAAAAGCACCAGGCATTGAAAATTTTGTTGAGTCAGCAGGATGGTGCACCCGCTTCATGAATAGGTTTGACCTATGTTTGCAGCAAAGAACAAAGATTTCACAGAAGTTGCCAAAAGACCTTGATGAAAAAGTGATGTCATTCCGTTCATTCACCATAAAACAAAGAAAGATCCATAACTATGACCTGGGAGATATTGGGAATATGGATGAAACACTTATGACCTTTGATCTTCCAAGCAACAGAACTGTGGCAAGTTTGGGAGACAAAACTATTTTCCTCAGAACCACAGGAAATGAAAAAAACAATTTCACAGTCATTCTGTCATGTTTGGCTAATGGAACTAAGCTGCGGCCTTTCATTATTTTTAAAGAAAGGCCTTGCCGAAGAAGGTCCAAATTCCCACCACACATTATAGTGCACACACATGCTAAGGGGTGGTTGGAAGAAATTTGGAACAAATGACCAGGAGCAGCCTTAAAGAGAAAACCATCATAGCTGGTTTGGGATATGTTCAGAGCCCACACACCTGATGATATAAAAAAACTGGCAAAGTCTTCTCAAGGTACTTTGGCTGTTATTCCAGGTGGGCTTACATCTGTATTGCAGCCCCTAGATGTGTGTTTAAATAAACCTTTCAAAGACTGTGTGCAAAAGATGTGGCATGAATGGATGTCATCTGGTCAATCCTGACTGATAAAGGTTGGAAATCTGATGAAGCTCGACATAGAATTGATAGCCAAGTGGGTTCATGATGCATGGGAAGAGATTCCGGAGGACATGGTGCATCACACCTTCAAGAAATGTGGCATTAGTAACGCTATGGATGGTAGTGAAGGCAGTGCTTTGTATGAGATTGACAGCAATGATGATGATGACTGCAAACTCAGTGATGATGACAATGCCTATGCTGATAGCCTCACACCAGCTACAGCTGAAGCTCTGTTTGGAGATAGAGATGATGAGGAATCCATTTTTGAAGGCTTTTAATTCTTGTGTTTTATCCTGGTTTTTGCACTTACAGAGCTAGTTGACTGTTTTTCTTTGAAATAAATATTCGAAAAATATTTAACCTACTGATGCCTCAATTAATCTAATGTTACTGGTATCTATTTTTACTTTTGAAATTTACCAGTAGCTGCTGCATTTCCCACCCTTGGCTTATACTTGAGTCAATAAGTTTTCCCAGTCTTTGGGGTAAAATTAAGGACCTCAGCTTATACTCGGTTCAGCTTATATTCAAGTATATACAGTAACTGATGCAGTGAAATGAAATAAATGTGCATGCCTTATTTTGGGAAATGTTACAGTACTTAAAAGGGATTCCATACGGGCTGTGATGGTTGGGTAGAGTGCTCAGAAACAGTTTGTCTCTTGTCTCCAAGGGCTTCATGTTTTTGTATCTTGGTTGACAGGTCCCTTCAGTAATCAGGAGATGGCAGAATGGTTTCAAGCTGGATATTTCACAATGTCACTGTTGGTGAAAAGAGCATGTGACGAGAGCTTCCAGCCCCTTGGAGACATCATGAAAATGTGGGGCAGGGTCCCTTTCACCCCAGGTCCAGCACCACCTCTGCATATGGTATGTACGTGATACATGTATGTGTAAAGCAAAGGCACAGTGCGACAGTAGCCCCGAAAGGAAGCTACCTCTGCAATTTATTTTTAACATACGGGGTGTGTAACAGGCACTGTGCACAATAAGGGAGTGCTGCTCACAGTGTCAGGAAGTGAAACAGGCAGCAGTCTTTTTCAGTTAGCATTGCCATTCAACAGTCTTTGTAAGACACATAGGCCTTCAGAGGCCTCTTCAATTTGGATCCAGTTGAGTTGTTTTCTAGATATGATAAATTGGTGGCACGAATAGTTATTTCCACAAAACACAGACATTCTGCTCCCTCCTTATTAAGTGCAAATTGCTTCCTATCCGCCTAACACTACCTGCTCTGGTTTATTTTTGTTGCTGCGGCAATAGATACAGGACTGCCATTCCCTTTTTTTCTCAGTATAAACAAAGAGAAAGAAGGAGATCACCAGGTTTTCTTCCAGGTAGAGTTGTGTGTCTTTGTAGAAGGAACACTGGCTCTGGTTTCCTTTGCCACGCAAAGACCAATAGAACCCATTTGTATATCTATTTTAATTTCCTACTTTACATTAGTCTATCTTATCTTTAATGTCTTGTGTTTTATAAAACAGAATAATCTTTACTATCTTCTGTTTTATAACACTTCATCTAAAATATTTAATTAATTAATTTCAAGTCATATGATAAAATCTGTGTGCACTCAGTAATTCATTATAAACAGGATTTGGTATTTGGTACATAATTTCTCATATAGATTGTTAAATTGATTTTTCAAAAGCAATGCTGTAGTTGTTGTGACCGCAGATAAAAGCATGAAAAAAATAAAGGTGCAATGCCTCATGAAATTTTGTAAGGCAAAGCTGGCCTGGATTTCCATGATTAAGGATGAAGCAGGACCCTTGCCTATGAGTTATAAAATAATTTTAAAACTGAATTAATATTTGTATACTTGCTGTAAATGCTTAATATACAAGCTTCATGATATACAGCTGATGAGCTTTTTGTTAGTTGTTGCTAAGTATCCACAGCCGTGTGACTACTATGCCCTAAGCACACCCAATCTCGCCTGATTTCGGAAGCTAAGCAGGGTCGGCCCTGGTTAGTACTTGGATGGGAGACCACCAGGGAATACCAGGTGCTGTAGGCGCCTGGAGTAGGAACTGGCAAGCCCCTCCAGTATTCCTGCCAAGAACTCCATGGACGTGGGGTCACAAAGAGTCGGTCATGACTGTAATGACACAACACACACACGTCTACAGCCCTACATGTTACTCTGTTTTTGGAACTGATGACTGAGAAGCAACATTGACAACACTTGACCCTTGCTGTCAAATACTTAACAAATTCAGATAGTTAATACCTTTTGCCCCGGTTCAGTTACTGGATTGTTCACATCCACAGGGTGAGTTGGACCAGGAACGGATCACTAGACAGCAGGAATTCACGGCCATGTACCAAATGCAACATCTCCAGTACCAGCAATTTTTATTACAGTAAGTTTACATAAATATTTGGCAATAGCTGTGTTCTGCTGTTTTAATTATCCCAAATCAGCTCTTTATCAGTGGCTATTGTGTATTTGTAGAGATGGACAGAGCAGTCTTTTCCCAATCACATTTGTATGTGCTCAGTCATACATTAGTTCTGTCCTATTTCCCCATCAAGTCTGTTAATCACTGGTTGAAATCCTGTTGAGTAATATACACTTGCATAATGCAATATTATGGAAGTGGTAGTGCTTGGAAATGCTGTTCATTAAGCATTTCCACGGGTGCATGAATTGTCCTTACTGGTTTATTCTTTTGCTATGTTTCTTTTTGTTTATCACTGATGTTATTGATTTTTATTAATGTTTAATATTGTTTGTAGTTATTTTCATGTGATTGTATTGTGTTTTGTTTACTTGATTGTCGTCGACTGCCAAGAATTTCCCCAGGCTAGATGAATGGTATACAAATCAATCAAATCAGTCAGTCAATACATTGCACTGTCCATCATTGAGGACCATGTGTCTGGTTGTACAATGAAGTTGATCAATCCTTATGCCTTGGTGGAATTTCCAGCGCATCAATTCCCAGAAAAATATGAAATGAACAGAACAAAAGCTTTTATCATTGTTCTTCTTAAGTAATAGCAGTTAGATTTGCTAGACTTGCACAGAACTTCTATTTGATTTTATTCACACTTAGGGTGAGCTGCCTACACTTCATACACCTTTTGTATTGGTTTTCATAATAGTGCATGGCCTTTTTTGTTGTTTGCTTATCATTATCCTCCATCTTGCCATACACACACTGTGACCTGTTGACGTGAGATGATAATAGTCAAGAAACAGGTCTCTTTGATAATATGCCATATTTAAGCAAGCTTGTTCTCTTTGTTGAGAATGATTTATATGAATGCAGTGGAAGATTTTGCACTGCAAGATTTTGGTGTGTTTAGTGAACTTATATGTCAATGATGTTTGATTACATTTAATTGCCAGTCATACCAGTCCCTACTAATACAGGTTGCCTCATCTCATATTAGTTCCACCTATTTCTTCTTATCCCTCTGTACTACTATAAATGATGCATTCCACCGAGTCCTCTGATGAATAGAAATACTTCGAGTGAGGAGGAGTTTTTACAGAGGGAAGATGGGGGAGCTATTTTGAATAATGATTTTTCCTTTCAAGTGTCATCCAGTTTTTCTGTGGAGTTCCTGTTTTCTGGTTTATAGTGAGGTGGTGTGCTATTTCTTTGTCATGTTTTGGGGAGTTTCATTGGATAAGCAGAGTGAAATTTTCTCATTCCTTTTTAAGACAGCAGTATGCACAGGTAATGGCACAGCAGCAAAAGGCAGCCCTCTCATCTCAGCAGCAGCAGCAGTTGGCTCTTCTTTTGCAACAATTCCAGGCACTTAAAATGAGGTAAGATGGTGGACTTCAGCACCATTTCACATATGCAGTAATAAAGCCAGTACTTTCAACAGACAATTCCAGTCATTCACAAGTCCCTGACAGGTATTTATGCATGTGTGCATGCACAGAACTATCAAATACACTTTTTTACATTGGAGGACAGTTTTTACATTGGGGGACTATGACCTTGTGACTTTTCCAGCCACAGTGGCTTTTTTTGTTCCCCAGCCCTTGTTTTTCCATTAAAATGAGTTTCTACTCTTTGAGGCCTCTACAGATGCCTTTTCATCTTTTAAATATTTAATGTGCCTCATTGCCTCCTTTTAAAAAATTAATACATTTTTACTTTTTAAACAACATATATACAAAGGGAGAATAAGAAAAAATTAATCTTACACAACAAAACAATCCCCATGCAACCCACCTCCCACTCAGGACTTAAACCAGGTTTACAAATCTTAAGATATTGACCACCCTGTTTCTCTCCAAAAATACAATGAGTCTTCTCCTGGTGTGTACCCTTCATTGCCTCATTTTAAAAATAAAACAAACGTCTAGTCTCTTCTAGCTTTATTTGGTGGCAGAGTTGCATTGTGAGCAATCTGTGTTGCCATGGAACTGGATTGGATTCTGTACCCATTAATACTGCCCACCAAAATACCAATACTCTATTCTATATATACAGTAGTATTGACATTAATGCTATATTATATGGCCCTTCAGAAAGATAAATCACTCTGTTTGCCCCAGCTCAAAATTATTTCTTGTCTCATCCACTTCCTGTGACTCTGCAGATGTAGTGCTCTATTCTGTAGCATGCATTTCCATGAATGAAATGGATACGGAGATATTTTCAGTCATTCTTGTTCCTTACTTACTGAAGCCTCCTGTGTGCCTCCAAAATCTGTTTCAAAGAGCTTTGGGAACATTTCTGAAAGTTGTATCTCCCTTATAACACGAGATGGGAGACAGTATGAGGAAAAGGATGTCGTTGAAAATCCTCTCTTCCTGCAGTGGAAGCCTGTGTTGGGTCAAAGAGCACCCATTGTATACAATCTTTTGTGGCAGTTCCATTGTAGCTAAGCAGCTGTCTTGACTAGAGTATGAAAACAAAATCTAGTGCGGCCATCACTTAGTCCGTATATGTTCATTAATCATTTAAGCCTTTTTTGCTAATTGATGGGTATAAAATGGTGTGGTGAAATTCTGACAAGTAGAAAGAAATCCTTGATAAATAGCTCAATGATTTTGGTATTTGGCTGCATAGCAAGATGTTGGTATTTCATTTCCCCGCTGGGCCTCGCAGGAGAACAGCCAGCTTGAAAAGCCTTGAGCAGCTTGCACAGTTCCAGAATAGCTATAGAAGAAGGGAATAGTAAACCACTTCTAAGTATGCTCTACCTAGAAAACATGGAGAGAGTTGCCATAAGTCAGAATTGACTTGATGACACATGATTATTTATTAATTAAAAAAAAGTTTTTTGGGGGAAACTTATTTTTGGGAAGCAGGACTTTAGATCCCCCCCGTTACTATTGGAAATTAGTAGAAAATTCATAATAATAGCTATTTTAATATTGGTGTTGAGTAAGATGAGGGAAAAGATGAGTTTATATTAGAGGTTTTAAAATTGGCTTGTGATATCTGATTGTAGCTGATGCATGTAGAGTTGATTCCAGCTACTAAAACAGCACAACACAGCCATATACCTTTATGGATAGCGTGTTTAATCTTCCTTTTCTTACTGCAGAAAAGCTGAGCAGAACATGGGGCCACCTATATCCAGATCTGTTTCAGTGCCAGACACTGGCTCGATTTGGGAGCTTCAATCAGCAGCTCCACCAGCTACAGGTAGGAAATCAATGTGGAAGACAGTGATATCAGCTGCATTCTACATAATGCCAAAGCATAATTTGCAACACATCACTATGGTTTGTAGTACAGTGGTACCTTGGTTTACAAGTAACTTGGTTTACAAGTATTTTGATCAATGAGCAAAAATCTCTGATGATTTTTGCCTTGATCAACTTGCAATGTTTTGATATTGGGGCAGCTGGTCACTAGATGGGGCAGCCGGCTTCTAGCCGCTCCGGTCCCAGGACTGAAGCAGCAGCTCCTCTGCTCTGGAGCCCACTGCTTGCCCCCCTTGCTGGATTGGGGCTGCCGGATTTTCACCTTCCGAGCTTTGGGCACCTTTCACAGCACCAGCTTTTCCCTTGGGCACCCTGGAGATGCTGGACTTGGATGGCAAAAAAGCCACTGCTGCCAAAGCGGAGGGGTAGGGGGGGGACTTTTTGCCACCTACCCCTAGCTCCCACAGGGTACCCAGCAGGGGAATGGAGGCATTGGAGCAGAAGCCCCAAAGCTAAACCCACCAAAGCGGAGAAAAGCCTTTTCCCTGCTTGGGTTCAGCTTTTTGCCAGCCATCCCCATCTCCCACAGGGTGCCAGAAGGGGAGAGGAGGCATTGGAGCAGCCCCCCCAAAGGTGAACCCACCAAAGTGTTTGGCTTTTTGCTACCTAGCCCCAGCTCCCGCAGGATGCCCAGTGGAGGAAGAAGGTTTTGGGACAAGCAGGAGTTGGAGGTGGGTGGCAAAAAGCCAAACCCTCCAAAGCAGGGAAAGGGTTTTCTGTGCTCTGGTGGGTTTGGCTTTGGGGCACCTGCTCAAACGCCTCCTTTCCCTTGCTGGGCACCCTGCGGGAGCTGGAGCTGGATGGCAAAAAGCCTCCAGCCCTCACCGTGGACCCCAGCTGCTGCGGATGCTAGGACTCCCTGCCAAAGCCAATTTCTCCAAATGATGACAACTGGGCCCCCATAATGAATCATTTGAGTTTCCATTATTTCCTATGGGGAAATTTGCTTTGATTTATGAGTGTTTTGGTTTACGAGCATTTTTCTGAAACGGATTGTGCTCATAAACCAAGGTACCACTGTAGTAGTATCCAGAGAAGCACAACTTGTGAAACCATATTCTGTGAATAATTGATGGACTAGGAGCAATTTGGGATTATATTTTACCCCCTGCTGCTGCCTAGCTAAGTTTTCTAAGGTTGTGATGTATTTTGTTGCTAATTATGGTGTCATAATTAGCAGCTAAATGACACTGATAGAAGGCTTCTTTTGGCAGCATGCACTCAATTTCATTGCATTCCATGCAGGTTACATGCATCCTGAAATTTTGGTGTTGCTGCTGGCATCATTTATCTCGTGCATGTGGAGCTGTGCAATTGAGTTTCAGTCAATTTGTGATTCTTATATCTTACAGCAGTTTATGGAGGAGAGAGGAGGAACATTGGGTACATTATTAATGTCTCCCATTTTAATATTACTCATTTTCAGCATTTCTATTAGTAATGGAAAATATTGTCTTTATAAGAATTTGTTATTTATTTTCATTTGTATACTCTCTTACTATTTTTTAAAATTATTTTCTGTTTCCTTAAGTTTTCTTCAGCAAGAAAAAATAATTCATCCCATATCATTAGGGGGATAACCCACATCTCCATCAGTTTCTAGTCTCTGTGTTGTCCTGATTTTAAAGTTTATTACTTTACCAAAGCCTGTTTTCCCTCCATTTGCATTGCAGTTTGGGAAGGAAACAGTGTCTGGGATCTCCCAATTGATAATACATCTCAGGGACCATCTCTAGAACATTTACAGCAGCTTGAAAAGGCCAAGGCTGCAAAGGTAAGACAAAAGGCATATTATTCTGCTACCTATCATTAGCAGACCCAGTTAGTTTCACCTGTTTCACGATTAACTGTGACATAGCTTGTGCTGATCTGCAGTAATTGGGGTTCACGTGCTGCTAATTAGTTATTAATTCAGAACAGGGCATTATTGTTCAAGTGCATGGTTTAGGGAACGCCAGCTAACTATTTAATATCATAACTAATAAATGTCTTGCAGCTAGTGTACATGATACATCAATTTCTCTAGTCCTCATCTGTAATATTGCTTCGGTTATTTCAGCTAGAACAGGAGCGGAGAGAAGCTGAACTAAGGGCCAAAAGAGAAGAAGAGGAGAGGAAAAGGCAAGAGGAACTTCGGAGACAACAGGAAGAACTAATCAGGAGGCAAGAGGAAGAAAGAAAAAGAAGAGAAGAGGAAGAGCTTGCTCGCAGGAAGCAGGTAACATCTCAGATACATATCATATGTTATAAAGAGAACAGTTTTTACAAATGTGCATAGCCATAGAGCACTTATGATGTCATTGCATTCCACTGAAGTAGAAGCATTAATGTATACCTGAAACTAAACCTTAATAGGCATTATCAAATAGTTATCTTAATTGGCATTACATCCAGTGATATATGGCAAAGAAGTAGCAGCTAATGATTAAAGATTCGAAGCATTACATCAAATATGCATCTGTTCTTTGGCTACCATCCTGCTTCTCTCCGATTAATATCAAGGAAAAGCTTTTTCAGAACATTTGTGAATCTCTAGGGAACAAGAAATAATTCCAAAGACTATAGTGTGGAAAGAAAGAACTGGCTACCACTTAAAATGGATGGAATGCCAGGGAAATCTAGTTCCTGGTCACATAGAGGGTCATTTGGAAGACACTTAATAAGGTTTAGATGGGCTAGTAAAACCAAAATGAACCTAAGAATGTGGCACCTTCACACTGACACAGTCCTTTGTGAGTGTGAAGAAGAACAGGCAGTTCAGTATCTACACCCCTTAACATGGAACAAGGAAGGTTTGATGTTAGCTGTCCCAAATTATTTGCCTTCTATTGGATAAAAAAGGATTTGATACATCTGTTAATTGTACTGTGGTGCTTCTGAGATGAACAGAGGAAAAAGCATTAAAATTGATTAGCTACTTTAATTATACCTGATACTGAGGCATAAAAATAGGTGTTATACCTTCATTACTGCTTTATAAGCTCCACAGTAACCTGTAAGTCAACTCATATATTATACATTAAAATTGTATCAGCATTTTTGGAATAAACCATAAACTCAGATCCCAGTACAGTAATTTTAAAAAAAATTCTTGTTGTTCAAAAGATCTTCAAATTAAGAATGAAACCAAGCACATGTAAGTGAATAGATGAGTTTTTGCTTTCATATTAGAACAGCACCTGTGAAAAGAAAATTAATACTAGAAGAAGGTTTAATGCCTTCCCTATATGCCACAAGTCTTCCAGCATCCTCCTCCTTTGCTTGCCAACTGTTAGCTTCAGAAGGAAAACTTCCATTGGTGTTAATGTTGTCAAGAGCAAATTCTAAGTCCACTGTTGGCCCAGGCAGTAGTGTCACCACTAGCTGTCAGGTCAGTAGCATCCTGGAAGTCATGGGGTTGTCTCATTTTATTGAAGCAAATTTTACTTATAACAGAATAATAGATAGTGGTAGGAAATTACACAAAATTCAAGCATTCTGTTGGTCATTCAGCAAGCAAGTCTAGAGGTCATTCTCAGGGCTACCAGGTCAGGAGATCACATACCAGATACAGTATGACTAGAGATATAAATGAAAGTCCAAACTCTTTACTGTGTTTTTCCTTAATTCTTGATGCAGGAGGAAGCCCTTAGGCGGCAGAGAGAACAAGAAATTGCACTAAGGCGGCAGCGTGAAGAAGAGGAGCGGCAGCAACAGGAGGAAGCACTTAGAAGGCTGGAGGAAAGGAGAAGAGAAGAGGAGGAGCGGCGGCAGCAAGAAGAGTTGCTTCGTAAACAGGTGAAAAGGAGGACAAAAATCTCTTCCTATTAAGAATTCCCTGAACTGAAGATGGGCGCCCATTCACATGTTTATCCCTTGATTACTGTGTGTGTGATTTCCTGTGTCAGAGTGGCCCATTATGTAGCAAACAGTACAAAGTGACTGGATTTGGTTCAGTTAATTCAAAACTGTTAAGTTATTTGATGTGGTGGATTTTAAAACAAAAATTAGAAATCAGAGTACAGTAGTGGTAGAACATGCTCTGGGGGGATATTCTGAAGCGCACTATTCCCTCAAAACATTATGTTCTAGATTAGTTTATATGGTTTGAAGCAAAGGCTGCCTGGCCATTATGTATAGCTTAATATATTTTAAAGGGAAGCGTTTCAATCTGAACCTTAGAGAAATTTTATATTATTTCTGTTCTGGGAAGGAAGAGGAGGCGGCCAAATGGGCACGAGAAGAGGAGGAAGCAAAACGTCGGTTAGAAGAAAACCGGCTACGTATGGAAGAGGAAGCAGCCCGACAGCGGCAGGAGGAGGAAGAAAGGAAACGTAAGGAGCTGGAACTCCAACGCCAGAAGGAAATCATGAGGCAGAGGCAGCAACAGCAGGAGGCCCTACGCCGACTACAGCAGCAGCAGCAGCAGCAGCAACTTGCACAGATGAAGGTATTGGCTCTTCAGAATATGTCTCTTTTCCTTATTGCTGTCAAGTACGTGCCAGCAGTGTGGCATGGCTGCAAACGAGGCAAATGCTTTTTAAGGCAGCATTAACAGAAGCATAATCTTCAAATCCCATGAAGTACTAGCCCACCTCTGTTCGGGTCAGGCCTCATCTGCTGTCTCCAGTTCTGGATACCAGTCTTTAAGAAGGATGCCAACAAACTGGAGCAAGTTTGGAGGACGCCAGCGAGGATGATTAGGGGACTGGAAACATAGCCCTGTGGAGAAAGGCTGAAAGAACTGCACATAATTATCTTTGAGAAAAGAAGACTGAGGGGAGCTATGAAAGCACTTTTCAAATACAGTGGTACCTTGTAAGACGAATGCCTTGTAAGATGAAAAACTTATAAGGCAAAAGACAAAAAATACCTTCTGGGACTGGGACTGAAGGCTCATTTGGCAGCCCGACACCCACCTGATTGGTGCAATCTCTGCCTCCGTCACCTCGCCCTGCCCCCATCTTCCTCCTCCTCCTCCTCCTCCTGGCTGCTTCATTCTCTTTGGTGGCAGCTGCTGGGCATCGCAAAGAGATCAAAGCACCCAAGAGGAGAAGGAGAAAGAGGGCATTCTTTGCCTCCGTTGCCTCTCCCCCCCTTCCTCCTCCTGGCTGCTTTGATCTCTTTGCAGTGTCCAGCGGCTGCAAGTGAAGAGATCCATCAGCCAGGAGGAGGAGAAAGAGGATGCTCTCCACCTCCTGTGCCTTACTTCCCCCCTTCCTCCTCCTAGCTGCGTGGATCTCTTCATTTGTAGCTGGCAGGCATTGCAAAGAGATCCAAACAGCCAGGAGGAGGAGGAGGGGGAGAATAGGATCAAGGTGACGGGGCAGCCACTCTCCCTTCGCCTGGGCCTCTGCGCCAAGCCATTTCAGGGCAGCGACCTGGGCGAAGGATGTGTGTGGAAGGGGACAAGCAGTCGAATCACCCCTCGCCTGTCACCTCTACCCCCGGGTCAGAAAGGCAAAAGTAGGGAAGCTTTTCCCCTGCCCCAGCCCATCATAAAAGGGGAAAAGCTTCCCCCTTTGCTGAGTTGGGGGTTAAACCTCCTCAATCAACGGCAGCCTGCTTTCCATGGCCCCCGACAAGTGATTTTGACAGCATCAGTCTGTCAAAATCGCCTGTCGGGCTGCCGGTTGATTGAGGGGTGTGGTTGGGACAGCCTTGGAATACATTGAAAACCAATTTAATCAGTTCCCTGTTTTTGACTTTTCTGACCCCCGGAATGGATTAATTGGTTTTCAATGCATTCCTATAGGAAACTGTGTTTTGCATGATGGTTTTTTGTTTGTTTTTGTTTTGGTAAAACAAAACAGCCTGTGGAATGAATTAATTTTATCTTACAAGGTACCACTGTACTTGAAAGGTAATCATGCGGAGGAAGGGCAGGATATGTTCTCAATCACCCTAGAGCTCAGGACATGTAATGGGCTCAAGTTGTGTGTGTTGCATCATTACAGTCATCACTGACTCTTTGTGACCCCATGTCCATGGAGTTTTCTTGGCAAGAATACTGGAATGGTTTGCCAGTTCCTACTCCAGGCACCTGTAGCACCTGGTGTTCCCTGGTGGTCGCCCATCTAAGTACTAAACAGGGCCGACCCTGCTTAGCTTCTGAAATCAGGCAAGATCAGATGTGCTTAGGGCATCTAGGCAGCTCTAATGGGCTCAAGTTACAAGGAGACATATTTCAGCTGAATATCAGGAGAAAGGTATTTACTGTTACAGCTGTTGGGACAGTGTAACCAACCTCAGGAGGTAGTGACTACTCCAGCACTGGAGGCATTCAAGAGAAAGATGGATTACCA
This sequence comes from Phrynocephalus versicolor, assembly GCA_023846285.1. NCBI lineage: Eukaryota > Metazoa > Chordata > Lepidosauria > Squamata > Agamidae > Phrynocephalus > Phrynocephalus versicolor. The sequence goes on along the minus strand of JAHTLZ010000379.1, from coordinate 20,250,906 downwards.
TCAGTCAGAACTGCTTTCATTTGGATTTCCGGCATTGAGCAGGGGGTTGGACGTGATGGCCTTATAGATCCTTTCCATAAATTATTCTGTGATTTTCTGTGAAACCACTCTTATAAATTATGCTGATAGCCAAAACTGGCAGAAAAGTTGCCTGTTAATTGACCAAAAAATAGACAAATCCATGGCCAAAACCTGCCTTTTTGTGGCCTTGTGGCTTTATAAATTTGAATGCAAAACACAAGCTGATTTAATTTTGATCAGAGAGCATGAAGTAATTCAGTACCACACCTTGTGAACAACCATTTTGTTTTTGTTAATTAGCTCCAGACTGACACTGTTTTCCTGAAGCCTGTCCCCCCCTAATGGTTTGGAATTTTAAAAGGAGGGGGCAGGACAGGGTCCTCCAAGGCTTATGAAAGGGTAGACGCAGCCCCCAAATTCTCAGAAGCTGCCGATTTCTGCTCTAAGATTGCGTCTTCTAAATATAGTACATATTGAATGCAATCTCACAACTTCCTACCACTGCCATTTCCAGCTCTTTGATTTGGTTCCTTCCCATTGGAAGTCCCAGCTGCTTTGTTGTTGTCGTTGTTGTTGTTGTGTGTGTGCCATCAGATTGCTTCCAGCTTATCATGATCGCCATGGGGTTTTCAAATCTCTGAGGTGTCCAAAGGGTAGTTTACCATGGCCACCTTCTTGTGAGTCTCCTTTGCTGATTTCCAGTGAGTTTCAGAATAAAGAAACTTCAGAGAAGAATTTTAGTCTGGAATTTGAACCCAAGTCTCCTAAATCCTGATCTTATTTATTTATTTATTTAGAATATTTTAATATCTTTGATCTTGACACTCTTTCTACTGTATCATAGTAGCTCAGCCACATCTTTTTAGTTATATTTTTATATTAGAACATAGTCAGCTTCCTGAAATTTGCTATTTTAGCTGTTGTAGAAACAAGTACTATTTCTCAATCGTGTGAAATTCATTTCTCAGCTAGATGTTGAGTGTTCTCTTGATATTAGAAAGCTGCATGTCTGCAGTAGAAGGGAACTTAATACATTTTGCAGTCATATTGAAACTGTTTTTGTAAGCTATAGTAGCAGTTCAGGTATTCCTCATTGTCTGACTCATCATATTTTGGTGCATCTACCATGTAGGTTAAGAAAACATAACTGGCGTTTTCTGTGTATCTTTTCCCCCCAGCTCCCATCTTCTTCAACATGGGGTCAGCAATCCACTTCAAGAGCATGTCCGTCTCAGGCAACATTATCATTAGCAGAAATCCAGAAACTTGAAGAAGAAAGAGAACGACAGCTTAGGGAAGAGGTAAATTTCATGGCTACATTCCAGTTATGGATTGTTGCAGTTAGGAGTTACACTGACACTTCCCCGTTGTCCTCACGTGGATAAGCTCAGTGCATGGCCCCTAAAGTGCATGGAGTTGATTCTCACCTCATATTCTTGAATGTGGTGATTAAACCCCAAAGCTCATCCCTAGTCATCTGGTTTCCATGAACAAGAAAGCAATGCCTACCAACTTCAAAAGAAGCCAACTGCAAAACAGTTATAAGTTTTTTTCTTGTTTTGAATCTGGCAGCTAGGGTTTCTTCAGTCTGACAAAATGTTAGTACAATATTTTAGAGTTTAATTGCTCTGTACTGGAAAGGAGAAAAGTAATTGCATGCACGACCAAGGATTTACAGTGCTGGAGCAGTAGTTTTTCAGAAGTGTTTATTGCAGTACATTGTCTTTCTGGCCAAAACTTTCATAAATAGAAATGAAGTTAAACGCCTATTGGTATAATTGGTTATAATGGTTAACTGTTGGTTCCCTTTGAAAGAAAAGCACGCAACTCATGGAATTTGGTTCAGAAGTTTGAAAGAAGGAGTTCTATAGACAGGTAGCTTGCTGAACCAAAGCAGAGTGTTAAGAAGATTTACGTCCAAGTGCGCTTTCTGAAACGCAAGAGTAGTCAGAAGTAACACTGGCTTTGATCAGTGTGTTTGATGTTTAATTGGATGTCCTTAATGAAATAAAGTTGCTTGGATTTACTCAGCTCTGATTAAAATAATCTTCTGTAGAAAGCACAAAAAGATAATTGCTGTGTACATTAAGAATGGGAATGCCTAAAATTAACTGTCTTTCAGCAAAGACGTCAACAGCGCGAACTAATGAAAGCTCTACAGCAGCAACAGCAGCAGCAGCAAAAACTGTCTGGGTGGGGCAATGTTGCCAAACCTGCTGGCACTACAAAATCACTCTTGGAGATACAGCAAGAAGAGGCAAGGCAGATGCAGAAGCAGCAGCAGCAGCAGCAGCAGCAGCAGCAAAACAGGTCCCGTAGCACCACAGTGAGTACAGTGTCTAATGGCTATTACTCTTGTTGAATCCCAAACATGTGTATTGCTGTTTCTTCAAACTTTATAATGACTACTCTCTCTCTCTCTTAATGTTGTTCCAGCAACATTCTAATCTACATACCAACATTGGCAATTCAGTATGGGGCTCTCTGAACACAAATCCTAGCAATCAATGGGCATCAGACCTTGTCAGCAGTATTTGGAGCAATGCTGACACAAAAAATTCAAACATGGGATTCTGGGATGATGCAGTCAAAGAAGTGGGACCTCGTAATACAGCCAATAAAAATAAGAGCAATGCTAGCATCAGGTACGATTTGAAGTACAGTGAACTTTGTTTTTTTTAAAAAAATGCAACGACTGGGACACTCTTGCAGGCCCCATATAGTTTCAGTGGAGTTGTGTTTTTCATCTAAATCTGTATCGTGCAATAACAGTACAGTCAAGATCTTCTTTAAAAAGTTTTATGTCAACTTCTGGCTCAGTGTACCTTCAGATCTGTGCTTCCGATCGAAGGCAAAAATCTATGTGAGATTGCTTGATTCTTTGTTGTGATCTCTGTGCCTCCATAACAACAGGTGAAAGCCTATTAAGTTGCAAGACAACTTAAAGAACAAATGTTACAAAAAACAGCATGTATTTTTCCACTCTTACATATTTAATATGTATCTTCTTGACAATCTTTTTCCTCACATTCTTAAATTATATTTGTCTGTCTTAGTAAATCTATAGGTGTTACAAGCAGACAGAATAAGAAGGTAGAAGAAGAAGAAAAATTGTTGAAGCTATTCCAGGGGGTTAATAAAGCCCAAGATGGATTCACCCAATGGTGTGAACAAATGCTTCATGCACTCAATACAGCCAATAATTTGGATGGTAAGTAACAGAAATATAGTGCATGGGGGTATATAGAACATGCACAGTACATATTTGATGTAGTGCTAATCGGAGTGGTCTAGAAATGCCCAAACAAACAAACAAATAAATAAATAAATAAATAAATAAATAAATAAATACAGTGGTACCTTGTATAAAGGAATTAATTTGTTCCAAATGAAATTATGTTAAGCAAAATTTCCTTTATACAAATTCCCATAGGAATGCATTGAAAATGGAGTAATCCCATTTTTATGTTGTACGGATTCTCCCCATAGGCGATTATGTTAAGCAAATTTCCCCTATCTCCAGAATTGTTTATGTTGTACAGATTTTATGTTATACAAGCTGTTTGTTATACAAGGGTCCACTGTAAAGGGAAATGGGGACATGAAGATCCACTTCTCATTGTTTTTGTGTTGGGGAGCAGATAAATTGGAACAGTTGCAGTGCATATTTTGCTCATTGATACATTGTAAAGTACCATATGGCTTATTGTGTTGTTGAAAATTAGTTGAAGGAATAATTGGTACCCAGGAGTTCAAATGACACAGTTATTTTCATCATTGGGATAATTTTTCCCCATATCTCATGCATCTGCTCTCTGGGGGGGGGGGGTGCTTTCTGTTGCCTCTTAGACAAATATAGTGTTTCATTACATAGAGTGCGTGTGGAAATTGACCAAGTTTTTATAAGAAGTATGGATTCTTCTTGTAGCACCTGTAAATATGTCATGTTTTATCTTTTCCTCCTGTTGCAGTTCCCACATTTGTTTCCTTTCTGAAGGAAGTTGAATCTCCTTATGAGGTCCACGATTACATCAGAGCCTACCTTGGAGATACACCTGAAGCCAAGGAATTTGCCAAACAGTTTCTGGACCGCCGTGCCAAACAAAAAGCCAACCAACAGCGGCAGCAACAGGTTTGTAATTCTGTCTTCCGGAAATGCATACAAATTCCAGCTGTTCCTGAAAGAGCAAAGGTTCTGCCTCAAACAAATGTACCATTTGGCAGTCTGTTCTTGAATACAGTGCAGATTTGATGATGGAGTGACTTTGCTGTTGTTTTAGCCATGCAACAGTTCTTAAAGATTCAGGGAGATGAGTGGAAGTGTAGTGGAACAAGGTGGGAAGCAGAATGTTCAAGTACAGACAGAGGTATGGATGGATGTATTTCCTATGGTAAGAGTGGTAGTTCCTTGCAGCATGTGTAGCATTCCCTTAAGGGGAGCAAGGCCTCATTCTAATTTGTCATTTATTTGTGTTTCAGGAATCTGTGTGGGGGATGAACCACAGTTCATTGCACTCAGTCTTTCAGACTAACCAGAGCAACAACCAACAATCGAACTTTGAAGCAGTACAGAGTGGCAAAAAGAAGAAGAAACAAAAAATGGTGCGTGCAGATCCCAGCTTGTTAGGTAAGTTCTTGAACTCCAAATGAGAACAAAATTATTTAAAATTCTTAGCCTAATTATCTTGCACATCTTCCTTCTGTGATATAACAACAGCTTGTTTAGAGATGTGTTAAATAAATGGGCCCCAGATCTTAAAATGAAAAGAGAAGCTTCTGCTCCAGAATTAGGGACAGAGAGGTGCTTGTTCCCTGCCCTTTGGAGATCTGCAGTTAGGTTTAGCAATCGCTTGACAGTCACACACCAGTTCTCACCTCTGCCGTCACTCTCATCCTGAATGTATTCCTTGGCACACAGAGAAATGCAGAAAGACAGACTAATAGAAGTTCCAAAACTGCACATGAGGTAGTTTCAATTTTGATCCTTATCTCTTTTATATAACTTCATATTTCTATTAAATTGTTAGATAATCATACAGGGTTAGATAATCATACAGGGGTGGTTTATAAAGAAAAGAAATGTCTTGAATATTTTATATAAAATATGGAAGGTTGAAATATCTATCACTTTTGCTTTAATAGCATTCATGTCTTTAAACTAGAAGATTCAGTATTGCCTGTAATCTGTGCATATTGCACCTGTGTACTGAAGACTTGCATCTGTCTTGTTTTACAGGCTTCTCAGTGAATGCTTCATCAGAGCGGCTGAATATGGGAGAAATAGAGACTTTGGATGACTACTAAGTATATGCAACTCGACTGGCTTTTCCTGTGTCTGTTAACCATGCCTTCTCCCCTGCTGGACAGAGTACTTTCAGTTCCCTGCAGTCTCCTTTACTTTGCAAATGGATCACAACTTCAGTCTTCTTAGACTGTTATTTTCAGCCTCAACAAGTTCTCCCCCCCCCCAGGATTGCACAACCACTTTTGTTTATAGCTCCTTTCTTTTGGATATTTAAGAAAGATGTATTGATGAGGCTGAGTGCAATTCACTGTGCAACGATTTCTTCCCCCAAGATATTTGGAAAGCCATTTGGAGGGCTACATTTGGTAGCTTCCCTCCTTCCTTACCCCATCAACTCTGATCACATCTCTAACGGGTGCAATCAAGGTGGAGAGCTCATGGTTAACAGATGTCACCGAGAACCAAATGCCATGCAGATACTGACTTCCACGCTCCATCCAGGCAAAGTTGCCTTCTAGTTTCAGGAGATGTATTCATAAGCTAACGGTAGAGCTGGCAACAGCAAGGAATGGTGGCGGTGGTGGGCAGCATTCAGTCTGGATTGGTTTGACATTGCACATCCCTGCCAGCCTTTCTTCAGCACATTGAATTCGGAGAAGTTCAAGTCAGTCTTCAGTGGGTGGTGATGTCAAAGCTCCTGGAGGTCATGCTTCAGCACACTCCAGCCTTCCTGGATACGTGGGGACTCGAGTTGTGGGAGGAGGCACTTACTTCAGGCTCAGTTTCTCCTGTAATTATATTTCCTCCAGAATGATTGGGCCAGTTATTTTGGACCCTTCTGCTGTGAATTTGTCTCGTTTCAGAGACGCATAGGATCCTTACCATATGTATCTTCACCAGGTGGGAGTTGTGTGGGAGTTGACACTACCTTTGGAACCTGACGCTTAGCCAGATTTCATCTGGTTCATATGATGGTGGTTCAGAATGTTGTAAATTCTGCAGCAGCATTTAACGCCAAGGAACAGGGTGCTGTCATCTTCAAAGTGAAATAAATGAGTCAAGGAATCTGAGCATTGGCAGCGTTTCTGTTTATGCAAACCACATGAAGGGGTAAAATGAAGTGTGCCGGTCTTCGTCATGTGGTATCGCCTCCCATTACTTCCGATCGATCCATTGTGCTTGTATGTTTGTGCAATCTGACTTCACCCGTCCTTTTCCCAGAATACCAGAATAGTTGGAAGAGGCCAGTGTGCTTTATTTTAAGCCCCAACCCCCACCTTGCACAGGGTCATAGGTCATGCGAATTGAGCTGCTGTGTGAAGATTGTTTTTTTTTTGCGATCATCACCTGAAGAAGACAACTGAAGTTGCTCCTGAGCAATTTAATTTAGATTTTATTTCATTTTTTTCAACCCCCACCCCCCTTCTGTACAGAAACTATACAGAGACAGTTGAAGACTTGTATATAGTTTTTGGATACAGTAGCACAGAGAGGCTAGGTGCTGACACAGATCTGGTCTCCTGATCTCCTTTGCTTTGTAAACTTATGAAGGGGGCAAAGGGGTAGTTCATGTTTACAGAACTTTAAAGCGCCTCTGAACTCTTGGTAGTATGGGGGTCAAAAATAAAAGAGAGAACTTAAATAAAACCTGGTTGTATTATATCTGAGCACATATTGTTTGCTTTTGTCAAAGTTAGCCTTGGATGTTCTTCTTGGTGCTAAACTCAGCCTGGAGCTCTACCAATTCCTGAACCACCAAGGATAGTCAAGCACGCAGGACATGGAGGGACAGCATCTCCTTTCTTTAGTACTCCTAGAGGAATGTTGGTGGGTTTAACTCCTCGATAATTTTAGAGGTGGAAATAAACATCAGTTAAGATTGGAAATGTTTTTGACAAACCTCCCTCTGCAGACACACATCCATTCATGCTCTTGTCTTGTTTATGCAAGAGGACCAAACCAGCTATAAGCTCAAATATTTTTTTAAAGAAAAACCAAAGAGAGGCTTCTCTAACCCAGCTTTGTTTCTAAACGAGACTTTAAACAGATCATGAAATAGGGATATAAAGAGGGTTCTTGTTTGGCGCTTTTCTAATAATTTTCATTGCCTTTTTCTGATGTCAGAATTACACTGAAATGTGAGGGACTCAGGAAGCAAATGAAATTTATTGGTTGTTACATGTCAAAATTCTTGTGAAATAATTTAGACTTCCAACTTAACGCCAATATATTTATCTTTGCTACCTCCTTTTTGACCCTCTAATCTGACTGTAGATGCTATTGAGGGACACTATATGTTCTAGACATGTACTCTCAGAACTAGGCCTGATCAGCCTGTGGGAGTTACAGGATATAGAATTTCAGGATAAATCACTTAACAGCTTCTCACTAAATGAGATATTTAATTTGTAAATCAAAAATAGGACTGCAGTCCTGTTCTTTGGTAATAACTGAGTTAAAAGAAAACCAAAAGCCATTGTATATTGAAGTTCCTGTAGTAATTTTTTTTATCAGGAGCGTGAAGCTGAGAACATCATGGATGAAATCCTATATTACTGCTACACAAAGGCATAACTTTTGGAGCCAAATTGCCTCACACTAGTAGACATCTGTTGCATACTGAATTGTTCAATTTAATATGCAGCGAATAATGCCTATCAAGACTTGTTAACTTAAGGCAAAATGTTTTAAAAGTTGATTCAGTTGTGTCTCACACACGCCTTCAAAAGTTAAACCTTTTGGATAATAGTGCAACTAGATTTCAGCCAGTTGTGCCCTTTTTGGAGACTTTTTTCTACTTTAACCATATTCTAATGTAACTGTTTGGGCAGAGCTTTGTATGATGTGCTGTTAATGTGAGATGCATCTCCCTTGTTTGGACATATTTTTAAACATTTTATTCATGTCTGGGTCTACATGGATGTGGTTAAAGTTGCCCACACTTGAAGAGCAGTCATGATAGTCCACGAACACACCAAACTCCATACAAAGTTGTGTTACAAACTGTTTCATTATAGGGTCTCACTACATATGAATTGGGTTTTGTGGAAGAATATATGTGCATTCATTGTCTTGAGATTGTTACATATTGCTCATACTATGCCATAGTAAACTGATGCCAGATTATATCCATTAGTTTTAAATTGGCTCATTTGGAAGCAATGCTTTTATTGCAAAAACAGGAAATGGTCTACGTCACTTCTGTTAAGAAGAAAGGAGGGATAAAGAATGATCTCGTCTGCAAACAGGTTAAATGACTGTGCAAGTTACCATCATGGTACTTAATCCCTGTGGAAGCAAGGTATCTAGGGGATAAACAGATTGTCATTTATCACGTTGTAATTTAACATAGATTATGGTTGTTAGTGCATTTTATTCAGCAAAGCATGTCAGCACTTTGACAAGTTAACTCAAGGATTGAAGGGGGCAAATACTGTAGTCTATAAGCAAAATCACAGAGTGCATACAACCACCTGGTAGGTTTTCTTGCTATAATGTCCTGCTGAAAGGATGGTGGGGGAATACTTGCCATGTTTTTTCTACTTGATTGGAAATGCAAGGGAGGGAAACAGGATCAGAAAGTTTTTTCATAACATTTAGCAAAATAGTACAGTAAACTCACTAAGCTAGTCATATGCATGGTATAGTATCCTATCTGTAGAGTAATGGTGGCCATCTACTCATGTGTCCTGCCAATTGAAAATCTTATAACATTTATGCTTCTGTCAGGTACAAGTGGATGTGAGATTTGCCTAATAATAACACTGTACAGTGGTACCTTGTATAAAGGAATTAAATTGTTCCAAATGAAATTATATTAAGCAAATTTTCCTTTATACAAATTTCCAATAGGAATGCATTGAAAATGGTGTAATCCCTAGTCGCGACCATTTTTATGTTGTATAGATTCACCACATAGGCGATTCTGTTAAGCAGATTTCCCCTATCTCTGGAATTTTTTATGTTGTGCAGATTTTATCTTATACAAACTGTTTGTTATACAAGGGTCCACTGTATGTGCAACTTACACCAGGTAAGGTAGTCATACATCCCCCATTGATTGGATTTTTGATTAAATAGAAAGAAACCAGTAACCAGTCCAGCCCCCTGCCATCCAGGAACCCCCATAACAATACTCCGGACAGATGGTCATTCAGCCTTTGCTTAAAAACCACCAAAGAAGAAGACTCCACCACCATACGTGGCAGCAAATTCCACTGCCAAACAGCTCTAAGCATCATGAAATTCTTCCTAATGTTTAAATTAAATCTCTTTCCCTGTAGTTTGAAACCATTGGCCTGACTCCTAGTCTCTGAAGCCATGGAAAACAAACTAGTCCACTCTTCAATATGACATCCTTTCAAATATTTAAACATGGCTATCATATCCCCTCTCAGCCTTCTTTTTGTAAGGCTGAACGTTCCCAGCTCCCTAAGCTGCTCCTGGTAAGACATTTCTTCCAGGCCTTTAACCATCCTGGTCACCCTCCTCTGGACCTCTTAAAGGTTGTCAGCATCCTTTTTAAATTGAGGTGCGCAGAACTGGACACATTACTCCAGGTGGGGTCTGACTAGAGCAGGATAGAGTGGTCCTATCACTTCCATTGATCTAGACACCATGCCTCTGTTGATGCAACCAAGAATCACATTGGCTTTCTTGGCTGCCACATTACACTGCTGACTCATGTTGAATTCCAAGACCCCTTTTATATGTGTACCATTCTCCAGCCAGATAGCCTGGTTGTTTATGATTTGGAGTGCCCATACAATGTAGTGGTCAGAGAAATGTGCTGGGATGAAGACAATCCAGGTTCATTTCTCCATTAAACTCACTGGGTGACCTTGGACTGGTCATACTGCCTAACTGACATCACAGGGTTGTGAAGATAAAATGGAAGATGAGGAAAATCTGTCTGTGCCATCCTAATTTCTTTGGAGTACGAGGAATATATAAATGATCTCAATTGATTTTAACTTAATATTGTGTATATAGCAATACATTTTACCAAGTGGTCCCATTAACAATATGGTAAGTGATAACGTAGAAAATACCTTTTCTGTTTGCATATTAATGCTGCCTTTGCACCCACTTTGCAGTAAAAGAGTTTGTTTTTTGTATGAATGAGTAATAATTCTGGATATGGAAAAGTAATTTACATTGAAAATCAGGTACCTCGTCTCATTTCTTCTGTCTTGGCCTTCTATGTTCCAGTTTCACCTGCAACATGGATCTAATGAAGAAAATAATTTTCCTGTCTCTGTTTATATTTTGTAGTATGTTCTCAAGAGGGGTAGCCCATATGTGACACAGTGCCAAGTGTGACCCGCTTGACCCCTGCCCATCCTGGATGATTAAAATCAACAGGGGTGGGGGAGCATGCCTGAATGGGCTTCATTAATTGCCACCGCCTCTTTCAGGGAGGGTTTTTTTCCCAACTGCCTGAAGGAGACGGTAATTAAGCCCGTTCTGAAAGCCAAGATCTGGCTTGGCTGCAGATATCATCTGATAGCCAATTTCCCCTTCTTGGGTAAGGTAGTGGAGCAGGTTGCTGCCGAGGGCTCCAGTCATTCCTGAAAGAAGATGGCCCTGGATCCATTCCAGTCCAGATTCAGGCAGCGACATGGATGAAACAGCCCTGGTCATGTTACATGATGACCTCTGGAGCGGAGCCGGCAGGGGTTGTTCCACCCTGCTGGTCCTCCTCAATGTGTCAGCAGCCTTTGATACCATTGATGACGGTATCCTCCTGGGCAGGCTTTCTCAAGTGGGGGGTCTAGCTCTTAGCTGGCTCCGGTCCTTCTTTGGGGGCCATACCCAGTGAGTTACACTGGAGGGGGGTACTGACAGCCCCTTGGTTGCTCTCTTGTGGGGTGCCCCAGGGGTCGGCGATCTCCTCCATAGTGTTTAATATCTACATGAGGCCACTGGCTGAGGTCATTTGGGGAGGTGGGGCATGCTGCCATCAGTACGCTGATGACACACAGCTCTACCTCAGCTTTTCTTCTAATGCAATGGAGGCGGTACAGACCCTTGATCGCTGCCTGGCTGTGGTCATGGAATGGACCAGGACTAACAGACACAGACTCAACCCTGAGAAGACCGAGCTTCTGTTCTTTGGAGTGGGCTGAATGGGTAAAGGGGCCCTCTTCCCAGTCTGGGTGGGTTCACCCTCCAGCTGGTAGATAGAGGGAAGTGTCTGGGCATCGTCCTCAATCTGGCTTTGTCCCTGGAATTCCAGGTTGCAGCCATTTTTAGGGCAGCCTTTTACCAACTGAGGCTTATTGCCCAGATTCGCCCGTACCTTGGCGATGACTCTCTGAGGACAGTTGTGTAAGCGTTGGTTATCTCTAGGATAGACTACTGTAATGCTCTCTACATGGGGCTTCCCTTGACCATTGTTCAGCGGGTGCAGAATGCGGCAGCCAGATTGGTGGTTGGCGTGAACAGGTATGACCACGTCACCCCAATTCTGGCTCACCTAACATTGGCTACCCAAGGTTCAAGGTACTGGTTTTGATTTATAAAACCCTCCATGGCTTGTATGGAGGGTATTATAAATCCACAGATTATCTGGTGGATCATATCTCCCAAAGATCAGCTTCAGCCTGGCCCACCAGAATGTTGCAGGCTTCTCGCTTCAGGTCACGACTCCTAGGGAGGCCTCCAAATTCTCCACTCAGAATTGGGCCTTCTCGGTGGCTGGCCTGACACTTTGGAATCATCTTCCAAGCGAGCGAAGGCTTGCGGAATCCCTTCCAGAGTTTAAAAAACATCTTAAAACTTGCCTATTTAAAGCCACCTTCAGCAACTGCTGAGATTATTGTCTTGTCCTTATGTTAATTTATTGTTTGCCACTGCCATCTTGTTTCTGTTGCCGGTCTTATTTCCTATCTTTTTACTTGTAATGATTACTTGTTTGTATTATCTTCCTGGTTGTTCACCGCCCAGAGTTCCTTTGGGAAAGTTGGTCGGTATATAAATGGAAATAAATAAATAAATAAATAAATAAATAAATAAATAAATAAATAATAGTCCTAGTGGAAGAAAGGTTTGATTGACAGAAGCATAAGCAGCTGCCATCACCTTTCAAATCATTCTCAAGCTGCAGTCGTTCTGCATGATATGCTGGAGTACAAATTTTACAGCAGTATGGCAACCAGTTATAAATAATACAGAGACCCTTTAATATAACAATATTATTACTTCAAAAGTGACTGGCAGCCATTGTGAAAGAACAGAATGGAACTGCAGATTTTGAAAAATCAGAGGGTCTGTAATAGACATTAATAATCAGGGAAATTGTTAATTGGGATCTATACCAGTACTTATAAACTTCAAGTCAGAACCAACCCATGCTTTCAAAATTATATCACAGGGAAGTAAAATTAACTGTGTGATTCCTAAAACAGTTTCCCCACTTCAAATTTTCAAACAGAAAAACTGACTGAGGTACACCAATAGGGAAAGTGGTTTGGAGAATTTGTCTCCTCCTCTCTCCCCTTCCAGTAAAATGAGCTGAGCAGAGATATTTATGCTGCTTTTTGAATATAAGCTTTTAAGATGGGTTTGTGGCTGCTAGGAATTTCAAGGTGGCCAACTGAACTGGAAATTTTTACATGATGCTCTGAGATCACGTATAAATAGGGCATTGTCAGATACTCAGTTAACCTTGAGGTGTGTCGAAGTCCATCTCTGCTTCCTTTTTAAGTGTTTATTCAATAAAAATCAATGCCATTTCCTTTAAATGAATGGTGTTTGCATATTGAGGTATCTATTTCTCGTGGCAATGAAAAAATCTCTGTACCCATTAATATATATTACTCTTTCCAAGTCTGGTTGAACAGTGTCTTTGGTGTTCTCCCTCAACTCTGAATCAAGAGGAAACTTCTTTAAAAATCTATATGCACATAATTTACATCCACTTAACAGAGGGAAGCTAATAACTGGGGTTGAGGAAATATAGAATGTTAATATCTGTTGTTCTCTCTCCATTCTGAACTGATTATCTGTTTTTGTTGCAACATTTCTGACACTGCTAGTCTGAAAAGTTCTATATGGGCTTAAGGGTTGCCACTACCTTCTCGCTGGATGTATAGTAGAGCTTGTCCAAATATATGCTTACTTCAGGTTTAGCATTTTTAATGAATGCTGTTATTCACCACTGTCCTTAACACAGGGTGATGTTAGATGTTGTTAGAAGCCTGGTACAGTCCTTGGCGCCTATTGGGTTTTGCAGCTAACTGCCAGAGGTCATGTGTATTGCTTTGTTGGGAGGGCTGGTTTCCAGAGGCCAACTGTAAAAATGGAGGGGTGGGGGGGTATAAGACAAAATTGGAAAAGGGTGGAGCTGCTTTCTGGCATAAGGAGGTCTCTCTGAATCAGTCTGTGAGGGGACTGTCAAATGCTTGCAGTTCTGCAGCCATAGATGTGTACATGTATATACTTGCATGTGAAGGCACTTCGGGGCTGACTGGACAAGATTTTCGTTTAGGCTGAGAAAGCGCCTTTCCACAGTAAGGCTTCAGAAGGTTTAAGCATTCCCAGAGACATTTGACTCCCAGAGGAAAGCAATATCCCACATCATGGTTCTTCAATTCATCCTACTGACACTGTCTGGAGTCCTCATCTCCTCTGTGAAAGCTGGTAAGTTGGATTTCTTCTAACTACTATTATAGACCAGACTTCTTCCTTCTTTCCCTTGTCACCATCTATTTCTTCCCTTCTCTTATATTGGGCTTTATTCCTCCACAGTTTGGTGAAATAATACAGTCAGTGTATTGATAATACTTGGTGACAATAGCAAAAGGTGACAATAGCAAAAGGCATCATTTTAAAATTGTATCTTTCTGAGAGAAGATCACCAAGCTTGTGTCAGTGATTTTGTTTTTAGCTGGAAACACCCTGGTGCCTTGAATTATTGACTAAACTCCTGCTGTAAACTATCACTACCAATTTTGTAGTGCTTTGTAGTTCTGCTTTTGGTAATGTACAAATAATGGAATTTGGTACAGGACATAGAATTTAAAACTGAAAATTATGACTTTTCTATGAAGTTTTATTTTAAAAAGGAAAGTCTAGTCCTTATTCTGAAAAGGACAATGCCAAGTGAATTTCCAAAACCAAGCAGATAGGCCAAAGCTAGAGTTTAAGTATCATTTTTTTTGGTCTTTGTTGCTTCCTTGGAGCAGCAGAATGTATTATGATGTGCATGGAAAAATGCATTGTAATTAATGAAAACACACACTGAAAATAAATTTATTAGTCTTAATGGTACCACGGTACTTAATATTTTTGCTGGAACAGTCTGAAATAACTACCTCCATGAGATTATGCAAAGGACTGCAAACATAAAATAATAGATTTATGTTGTGTATAGACTGCAAGTCTTCATTTTAATTCATGCTGAATTTGGACCATCATGTGGAATATTCTGTGGGTTTTTGGGGGGGGGTCCTTTTTTCTTTTTAAGCATAGATTAGATGGTAAATTAGAGGTTCAGTATTAGGACAACTGTTAGGCAAAAAGAAAGCATAAATGTAAGAATAGTCTGGCTCTGTATGCCCTCCTTTTGTTGGGTTGTATCTAGACTAAATTTGCTGAACCCAGTTCCCCTTGCAATCTGTGTGGCTAGTCATCACTGACTTGCCCATTCATCTCAGTAGGACCTATAGTCAACTAACCTAATCTGGATCCAACCCACTGACAGCACTGAGAATACAAAGCAAAGCAAATACAGTGGTACCTTGTATAAAGGAATTAATTTGTTCCAAATGAAATTATGTTAAGCAAATTTTCCTTTATACAAATTTCCCATAGGAATGCATTGAAAATGGAGTAATCCCATTTTTATGTTGTATGGATTCGTCCCATAGGTGATTATGTTAAGCAAATTTCCCCTATCTCCGGATTTTTTATGTTGTACAAATTTTATGTTATACAAACTGTTTGTTATACAAGGGTCCACTGTACAGACTTTGCCCTTGTATTAATTGGCATGTGTGACAACTGAATAAAATGTGTGGCTATATGTGAGGAATAATAGGGAGCCTTTTTACCTTTCTTGTTCCTTCTCCCATCTGTCAGTATCCCGCTGTGACAAAGAGATCTTTTGCGTCCACAGTAACTGGATTCTTTTTCTGGATTATTATGTCAAACATTCTGGGGAAAAATAGCACTGCTAACAATCGCCCGGGAACTCTTGTGCTTCTTACCTATTTGAGGGATTTGGGTGTACATACTGCTAACTATACTGTGATTTCAAGGATATCTCAAAAAAAAGTGTCCCAAGTTTGCAGAAACTAGAACTTGTTATTACTGCTGTTGGAAGAAATGAACAAGAGCAGAATAATGAGGAGTTTCTGAAACAATGATTACAAGGTATTTTGACTGTCCTTCCTGTTCGTGTTACATTTGGATGTAAAACACTGGAGATTCTAAATTGCTCAGTTGCTTATCACACTTTATACATGTGTTTCTTTTATACACGGTGTTTATAATCATTGATCTAAGGAGCAAAACAGGCAAAGAAAAATGTCTTGAAGTTTATGAAACAACTACTGTACACAAAATATTTCTTAATATTACGGGTTCTACACTTTCAGGGACAACATAAGACATCATCCACTGGTAAGATCACAGAGGGAGATGCAGATATATGCCACACAATACCAGAATTTATGCCTTATGTTGTCCCTGAAAGTGACAACATGGAATTTGTTTCTTTGCAGAGGAAGAAATCTAGCAGTGAGCCCCTCCAAACAGGTTGTCTAACTTCCTTATACCAGGAATTATGGTATGCACAGAGAGAGAGAGAGATGCACTTAGCCCATGTAGCAAGTCATGAACAAATCAGTTTCTCCATAGATGTTCATCATTCAATTGACTAGTGAATATGTGTCTGCTCTGTAATGGCTTCACCTGAATACTGCATTTGTAGTATGAAGGACAAAAAAATTGCAAGGTGTATTTTAACTGACCTAGCTTGCCACAGAAACATGTTGCTTTTTTCGCTCCTAGACTGGGATTTTGTTCCTGGTCTAATACTCAACACGTTCCTTCTGAGTGTTGCTTTAAAATAAAAAATAGACCAAAAATAGGTAACAGGAGAACTGGATGGAAGCACGGTGTCATTTTCTTTACTATGACCTCATTTGGATGGACACAGAGGATCCAGATACCATACAGATAATAGTTGTTTAACTGTGTATCACAAATAAAATGGCAAAATATAAACTTCCTCGGTGTGTGCGCGTGTGTGTGCGTGTGTTGACATTGGGTCATGTGAAAAGGGGTTAATTTTATTCCCATTACACCATAGTTTTTATTTTATTTGCCATTCAGTGTACTTGGCAGGAAGAAAACAACTTACCAAGTCCCAACAAAGTGATGAAAGGGGCACAGCCAGTCCCCCTGGTATGCCTAGATATATACATAGTCCTGGCCTTTTTTGTAAACATGTTTATTTAACATTCAGCACAACCATGGCGCTCTGTGCAGACTCATGTTTGAGCTTCAACCATCACAGACTTCCCTTTGTGCCTCTGAAGAACAGCTTCTTTCATCCACACACTGGCCACATGCCCATTGTGGCTACCTGAGTTCGGACAGCCCACTTTTGGACTCCGAGAACACTTTGGGTCCCTGCGTTTCTGTGTCAACGCCTCTGCCTGGCCACAGCAGAGCCCTCCAAAGTGAGCAAAGAGATACTGATTCAGCCGAAAAGCACTGGCAGTGTGTTAAAGGTTTAGCAGCCGAGGACCAACCAAAGGTTTGGTCCTTCTTGACCACCTTCACTTTATGGTATTCAAACAGAAACCGTTGGTGACCCAAAGAGAAATGAAAGCAAATGAATCGAGCATCTGTGCAGCTGTTTCTTTGGTGCAAAGGATGATCCAGTATTTGAATAGCTTGTTTTCTGCTGTAAAGGAAGACCAGAGAAGACTGGATCGTATTCTAGGCTGTAAGGCCAGCCAACGCTAATACAAATTTATCACCACAGTAAAAGGCTATGATTCCGTTCTGTGTTGATTGGAATATGTGTAGTTGTTAACCTTGAGGTCTGTATCAACAGGGGTTCATATAGAATATAAAAGTTGATCCTGTTACGGGCCTCCCAAACTTGACTTTATACTATCATGCAAGCCTGGAAGAGATGTCTTATGAAGAACGGCTTAGAGAACTGGGAATGTTTAGCCTATCAAAGAGAAGACTGAGAGGGGATATGATAGCTATGTTTAAATATTTGAAAGGATGTCATATTGAAGAGGGAACAGGTTTGTTTTCCATGGCTCCAGAGACTAGGACTCGGGGCAATGGTTTCAAACTACAGGAAAAGAGATCCCATTTGAACATTCGGAAGAACTTCATGACAGTTAGAGCTGTTCGGCAGTGGAATATGCTGCCACGGAGGGTGGTAGAGTCTCCTTCTTTGACGGTATTTAAGCAGAGGCTGGATGGCCATCTGTCGGAAATATTGTGAAGGGGTTCCTGCTTGGCAGGGGGTTGGACTAGATGGCCCATGAGGTCTCTTCCAACTCTATAATTCTATGATTCTATGATTCTATGATTCTAAGCGCTTTAACATTGATAAAGGAATGGATACTCATAAGAAATACAAAATTATTATATTGAGAGGGACATGATCTGCAATTAGGTTGGCATGCATTTGTATGGTACAGAAGGACTAAAACACATAAATATTTTGAAGGAAATATAATAAAGAATTCTATTTTAAGAATTTGCGAAAAGGTTTAACTTAAAAAATATGTGAAAATACCTAGGTGAGTCTCACCAATGGAAGCGTTTACTTACCCAAATCTTTTAAGGCTTGAAAAAATAGTCACTTATAATGAGCTCCTAAATTGTGAGGGAACTTTGAAAACCAAAACTCCAAAGACTGTTTTTTTTTCATGGTGGCCTCAAATGCAACTACAATCAATCTATAACCAAGACATGAAGGCACAAGGATTTTATAAAGAATATACTGCATTTGACAAAATGTTATTAATGATGCAAGAAAAATCCAAAAACTCTATAATCTTTTACTACAGTGAAATATGCAAGATGAAGAAGTGAAGGACACCATGGTAAAATGGGCCAAAAATGGCTATAATATTGAACTAGAAAAATGGCAACAACTATGGACAAAGAACTATAAATTAACATTAGCTACTTCCTATAAGGAAAATATTTACAATATGTTTTATAGATGGCACATAATGCTAGCGAGGCTTGCTAAAATGTTCCCTAATATATATCAAACAAATGTTGGAACTTGGGAATGTAAAAATCAAGAAGGGACTTACAGTACTATCATGCTTGGTGAACATGCGATAAAGCAGAGTTACTGGGTCAAAATACGTACTTGGATTAAGCAGATCTCAAAATTGGAATTAGAATTTAAACCAGAAATATTTCTGCTAGATCTATTGCCAAGTACTCTGGGCAAGCAAACACTTATTTAATATTACATCTTCTGACAGAAGCTAGATTGTAACGGGCCCAGTTTTGGAGATGTGAAAATCCACCAATTGATGATATGATTATTAAAAAAAAATTCTAGAAAAAGAGAGATTAACTAAGAGACTAAAGAGACAAGAAGAATTGATCTTGAGCTGGGACTTGTTTTACATTTGGTGGAAGATAAAATCTTTGTAGTAAAAGTGGGGGGGGGAGAGGGATGGATAATAGAATGTCAATGATAGAAAATCACCAAACAAGATATTGTATTGTTATACTGTAAAACTGTTTTATATGTTTTATTTTTAATATATGTTTTATATTTTATATTATTTTATTTTTCTATGTTTACTTTTTTCTTTTAATTAAAATAAAATAAAATATATTAATTAAAAAGTTGATTTGAAGAAGCCTTTTTTGTTGATACTTTTAATTTCAAATTAAGCAGGATTTCTCCTCATTAATACATCACAGAATGGCCAGGAAAATATTTGAAAATAGACATTTTGTGCATTAGGGCTTTGGTGGAAGCTTCAGTATTTTGCATGTGAGTTTAGTGATTCATCATTTACTATCATGCAATTATTTCTGTAGTGACTCTTGCTTCTCTTGACTGAGTTTCAGTGGGACCATGCCAGGGAGCTGGATAAAGTGCTTCAGGTGGAGCCATGGAGAGGCAGCAGGGCAGAAGGAGGAGAAAATGGTCTCCAAATGAGGCACTAACAACCCTTTCTTCTATCAGCCTCAGGACAGGGAGCTTCCTTTCTGCTCCATTTCTGCTCCATTTTAGGCAGAAGAAAACTTGGGGGGTGGAATCTGTGGTTGAGCAAAGACTAGTTTAACTTTAGTGCATACACACAAACACACACATGCTGTTTGGATAAGCAGTGTGACCTGGAAAAGATTTTTTGAAAACTATGTAACTATAAAGGCATGCAGGTAGGGTACCACCAGAGGAGCATTTTAGGGAGTCGGTCAAGGTTAACTGGCTGCCATTTGAATGAAGTTCTCAGACCACTATAAGATTCATAGCATTCCTTGGTAGTTTGAGTCTGTAGCTGTCTGTAGCAGCTGGTATTTTTTTTCCTTATAGAGATTTCAGTGTAAGAACAGATAACTTTAGCAATCATGTTAATGTTCATCTGGGTATCATTGTCCTATGAGGATGAGAATAAGCCATTCTTTCACTCATGGTAATTTTTTCTCTAGACATTTACATCATATTCATGTATTTTTCTTAAGTAAAAAAAAGTTTCAGGCAGCATCAGCTTGCCTAACTTAAAGGCTTTATTCTTGCATGCATAAAATCCAAAATTATTGAAAACATCTAATTTTTGTTACACACATGTTAAGTCATCTATATATAAATCCAGTCATGCAGCCAGTTATGAGGAATTACAGGTTTAAATGCTTAAAGAGAAATCTATTCATGCAGCCTGTGAAAAGCTACATGAATGATTGTCATCCAGAATTCTTATACTTATGGATAGATGGAAACAGAAGTACGTACATTGGGAATACCCTGAATCAAATGGTGAGCCACTATGTGAGACTGAATGCTGGACTGGATGGGCTGTAGCTTGTTCCGTAAAGGCTGTTCTTATGTTCTTATGAAATCTATAAAGGCAATATCCAAGTTGTAGGTACATACTTAAATCATAATCGGTTCAAAAATTCAGGAATATAAAAGTGTAGTAGAAATGTACTGTAAGAAAATTACAATAATGTTTTAATTACTCTCTAAAAATGCTGGAATGTATAGCCGTGAAAGGTCGAAAAAACAGAGAGTGCCTTTCTAAAACACATCATTATTTTGAAATCCTTTGAAATAATCTGTAGTCTTCAAATATATTTCACATACATAAAAATATTTTAATTAAGTTCTCACCTAGCCAAAACTAGCCATTTGCCTTTTTAAATCTATGGAGGACAATTCAACATCTTCCATTTTGGTGGACTGTGGCCATTTGTGTGTGTGTGTGTGTAAAAAATATTCTTTTAAGAGCATATCAGAGTTTGGGTGCAACTTGATATCTTTTGTTCACTTAATCATCAGGAAGGAGATACCTTTCACAGCATAGCCATTAAGCACTGTTAAGAGCTAGCACCCCCCATTCAAGCTGCTTTTTTTAAAAAAAGCACCACTCTCTGATAACGAAACTAGACTACCGTTCATCTTAGCCAAAAGGCCCAGATGGACCAACAAAGAATTTCTCTGGCCCGTTGTGAGGATGACAAATATTCCCTGTCAAATCCCTTTGCTCCAAGATCAAGGCTTTGGCATGCATTTGTTTGGCATCCAAAGGACTCCTGTTTTCCTCAAGGATTGCCTCCTGGCACCTTCTCAAATCAGTGACTACTCAAACTAGAGCAACTTGCAACAATCATTCCAAAAATATTGTTCCAAGACCTATGTTTCCTTGTTACCTATATATGTATTTACCACAGGGTAGCTGGAAGCTGATGCTCTGGAAAGCTGCTTGGCCTGTAATAACTTGTCACTTGTCCTCTGTGAATAAATTAGAGTGGGTGTGACACAAGCTTCAACTTTAAGTGCCATCACTCCACCTCTGCAGCGAGTCCAAGTCTGATTTGAAACAGATTGGTAGGAGAACCTAGGGATTTATATCTCCTTTTCCAGTCACAGTTTCTTCTCTAAAGGCTAAGATCATAGCTTGTGAATAGACATTGGATTTGGAATATTAGGTACGGTACTTCAGCATTTGGGTTTTATCATGCAACTACTCTGCATCAAGCATGGAATTGTAGGGGATGCCAGCTTCATCCTCCTCATGTCCCATTCATTCCCGGTATATATTCTGATTTTTTTAAAATTCAGCAAAATATCTGTTGAGGGAAAGGTGGAATAACTGCACGTTGCCTTTTGACCTCCATTGATAGAACCTGTTCAAATGGAAATTATCTGTCACTAACCAGCTATTAGAGCCAAGCCACAAGAGATGTGGTGAGGAAAAAAAAAACATGTTCAGCACCTGATCTTGTCACGTGTCTAAGGGTGATTTATTCATCAAGTGGCGGAATGCCATAAAACAATGTGTCCTGTTGCTGTCACTTAGTTATAGCCTGATGTTTGATGTAAAGCCTATTAATTATACAGCAGGACAGATTAGCTGTAAAAGCTGGATGTTTTTTTCTCAGCAGAAAAATGGTATATAATTGCTTAACCCCCCCATAAAAATACATATTACTGACAAGACAAGAGGAATTGACTTTATGTTCTTCCCTCATCCACAATTTCATGCATGCCAGGAGAAAACTATGAGAGAATGACCACAATGAAACAGGCTATTTCAGAAGAGTCTTGAAGAAGTCTTGAAGAGTCTAGAAATCTTGAAGAAAAGCCAGCAAAGGTCAATCTGCTGGAAACAGAAGTTGTTGGAAATGAAGCCAAGTGGTGCACATGCATGCATAGCTATGTACCACTAGAGGGCAAAAGAGGTGGTGACTGATCTGTTTTAAAGCAGAACAATTTTATTAAATTGTATTAAAGCAGATAAATTTTAACCAGTGAGTCACCTATTTAAGAATAATGTGTGCAAGTAATTACATGGCAGTGGCCTCTCTTTGTAAATAACAATGATTTATACAGTAGTGATGCCCTCTTGCTGGAAAGGCCAAAAATGTAACCCAAGCAAGAGTGGCAGATATTTATTTCCTTACTGTGCAGCATATGGCAGGACCCTAAACACAAACATTTTTATAGTTCAGCATTTTTGTCCTAAGAATTATTTTGGAAATGCTCAAGATGTGATTTAAAAGTCTGTCAAAAGTGGCATCTGCTTCCCAAATAATGAGAATTTATTTATTTATTTATTTATTTATTTTATTTTATTTTATTTTATTTTATTTTATTTTATTTTATTTTATTTTATTTATATACCACTCATCTGGCAGAAAGTCACTCTGGGCAGTTTACAGCATAAAACAAACTGATTACAAAATACAGATACAGAAATATAATATAAAGCAAAACTATTACACATAAAAACATAACTAAAACTAAAACATTAATAAAAAAATCAAAGGTAAATAAGATAAACCAATGGAAGACGAGATTAGATCACTAAATCAATAAGGCCATATAACAGTTAATAACCAGGAAAAGCAGATTGAAATAACCAAGTCTTCAATCTTTTCTTGAAGATCAATAACAACCAGGCCTGACAGATCTTGGAGGGGAGTTAGTTCCAGAGTCTAGGAGCCGCCATCAAGAAGGCCCGGTTCCTTGTTGTTGACTTGCAGGCCTTCCTCAGTGTCAGCACCCTCAGATGACCTGCTTGTGAATAATGAGTGACACAAGCAGAATTCTGGGGTAGGAGCCGCTCTGACAGATAGAAAGTATGTCAACATTAAGACGTTGAAGTCAATATGTTGACAATGTATCATCAGCCAGTGCATGTGGCCTGAGTCGGGGTAATATGATGGAATCTTTTAGTATCCAATACTAGTCAGGCTGCAGTATTCTGCACCAGCTGAAGCCTCCACATTAATTTCCTAGTCTAATCTCGAGACTATCAGTGCATGGACCAACGTAGTGAGAGTGCTGGGGTCCAGGAAGGCATGCAGCTGTGCAATACGCCTAAGTGGTAATGTGCAATATGGACCACTCTTGCCACCTGGGCCTCCATACTGAGCGCCTGGTCCAGAATTATGCCAAGATTGTGTACCTCGTCCCACACAGGAAGAGTGCCCCCACCCCACCCCAAAAAACCTGAGGGAGTTTCCCAAAGTGCCAACACCAAGCAGTCCCACCTGGAGGACTTCCATCTTGCCTGGGTTCAACCGCAGTCTATTCGCTCTCATATACTCCAGAATGGCACCCAGGCAGCAATCCACTGCAGATGGAAAAAAAGAGATATAGAGCTGGATGTCATCAGAGTACTGATGCCACAAAACCCCATACCTCCTAACGACCTCCCCCAGAGGCTTCATATAGATATTAAAGAGCATAGGGGAGATGATCGACCCCAGAGGCACCCCACAACTGAGGGATCAAGGGGTGGAAGTCATATCCCCCAGCTGCACTCTCTGAGGATGCCCCCCCCAAGAATGAGCAGAACCACTTCAAAGCAGTGCCTCCAACCCCTAACTCGGAGCGCCTCCCTGGGAGGATACTGTGGTTGATGGTATCAAAAGTCACTGAGAGGTTGAGAAGGACCAACAAAGACAATTTGCCCCTGTCAGCTTCCCTCAACAAGTCGTCTTGCAGGGCGGCCAATGCCGATTCCATACCATGTCGCAGCCTGAACATTGACTGGAATGGATCAAGAGCATTAGTCTCACCCAGAAGCCCCTGAAGCTGATCCGCCACCACCCTCTCAACAGCCTTGCTTATAAAACATTGGAGGCAGGCCTGTAGCTGTCAATTTGGTCTGCTGCCAAATTAGTTTTCTTCCGAATGGACCTAATGATTGTCTCCTTGAGGGCAGGAGAGACCCATTAATTATTGTGGTGGCCCATTTGGCAGTCACCAGCCTGGCTGCTTTAATAATCCAGGCCAGGCAAGGATCAAGGGATGAGGTGGTGGCCCAAAAAGATCAAGGGCCCTGTCCATTTCAGATGACATCATTGTTGAAAGTTAAACAAAATAACTAGGCAAGGTGATGCACTGGACATCTCTGCTCAATCTATTGTTCCTAACTGGAGATCCAGGTCTCGGTGGATGGCCTCCACTTTAGATGTAAAAAAATGCCATAAATGTAGCTCACTTGAAGAGCCGAGTAACCAGTTACTTGATACCAAATGCAACAGAAGTTTATCCATTGGGTTGTGATTACAGTTAATGTCCTATGGTTCCAGTTACCTTAATACTAATTGTGGGAGGAAAGGCTAGTCCTTAAGATTACATAGCTGTATATTTCAAGTGCGTTGTGAGCAGAAAATCCAGCATTCACAGCAGGTTTCCCCCAATGAGGTATGAGGCATTATGTCTAAGATGTGGGAAGTGGTAGCTCCAGACTAGCAGTTTAATTATCAATTTATCCAAAGGGCCTCAAGTGCCAAGCGGCAGTCTCAAAACTGACAATAGCTATTGCTTTGCTGAAAATTTCTCCCATGAGAAATTTGGACTACACACTTTCGAATGATCAAGAGAGGGTTGCCGAAAAACTTGCTGTGCTGTTCCCAATAGCCCCTTTTTGTTGCATTCTGGGATATTGTTCTTTTCTTTGTTTTCTCATGCAGCTAGTTCATTAAATGTTGCTGTTGTTAATGTGCCCTTAGGTCATAACCAACTTGTGGTGATGCTGAAACAATTTTAATGGCATGTGACCCATTTAAGAGTTAGTTTTACAATGGTGACCCATTTGGGAATCTCCACGGGCAAGTGGAAATTTCAGTCCAAATATCCTCAGTCCTAGTCTGACACTCGATCCACCATAGCAAACCAGTTGTCATACTAGATTTCAATGAAATATCATTACACTATTACAAGTGTGTATTTGTGGTTTTGTGTGTTTGTATATGTCAAGATGATTGTTGTATGATAGGTCACATCAAAAGAGTCCTAATTCCCTTTCCTCAAGTCACTGCTGTTTGCATTCCTCTCCACTCCAGTTTGTGGGAATATTCATTTTCTCAACTGAGATCCAAAACACAAATAATCTTGTAAGCCTACCAATAGAGCAATTGGAATATCTCCTAAAGGGTACCAGATGGAGTTACCCTATTCTGCATTCTCTAATGCAGAGGTGGGCAACTGTCAGTCCTCCAGATGTTTTGGACCACAACCCCCACAGTCCTTTGTCATTGGCTATCTAGACTAAGAATTCTGGGAGATGTGGTCCAAAACATCTGGAGAGCCAACAATTGTCCACCCCTGTGAGACTTCTGTACACCTCTAGTATGGGTTTCCATTAATAACAATCAATTTCCTCATACATACCAAGGACAACTGTTGGTTTAAATGGGGGAAGGTGGGAGTGACCAAGTGAGATGAGAAAAAGTGGGCAAATATTATGTAGCTAATGGGCTTTCAAAATTGGAAAGGTATTTTTAACATAATTAATGATAAGTTAAAGTGCTGATTACAAAAGGTTAATGTTTTCTTAAGGAGAGTAACTAACTTCTTGTTTTAGATGTAACTAAGGCTATGGATGAATTCATATTAGTTTTAGTGTTAATACTAACATTGTATTAATACATACAGTATAGTATATATTATTGGTCTTTATTTAACCCTTTTGGTATACATCAGAATTTGCAAATGTTGTTCCACTTCAGCCATCAGTTCAATTTTTGTTTGCCACAAAGCCTTCATTTTATTATTGTTTTTGTACCTTCTATAGTTTACAAATCAGCTAACAGATTTTGAATCCCAATTGTTGTTCATCTGTAACATATAATTAAGAGTGTTTAGGTGGAAGCCATGAACACCAACTGTATTCCTATGCATGCTTTATCACTCATTGCTTTTTTTAAACCTGATGACTCAAAGTGAAATTCTTTTCCTTGTCCGATCTGGCTTTTTTGAACAAAACCAAAGCTTATTTTTGCTTTGTTTACTGGCACAAAGCTGTCTTCTTATTTTTTATTAGGCCATAAGGCCTAAGGAAACCATTTTATTTCATTTTGCCTTATTTCCCTCCTTCAGTTCAGATGCTCATTGTATGGGATTAGACAGCTTTGAATGCTCTGTACCAACAGTCTGGTGTGACATTTCCAACGGTTTCGACAGAGCCCTGCAGAATGTCTCCAGTTCTTGCTAGGGCCTCTGTTTGATCCCATCTGAACAAAATAAGCATTGATTGCTGCTTTCTGGGTCCAGCCACATATAAACAGAAACGGCTTTTTTAGCTGCTCCAGAGCCTGCTTAACCAGGGGTGGGTAGGTGGGTGGGGGACAGGACATGAATGGCAACTTCAAAGCAAACACAGTTTTCTTGGAATCTCACCTGAGAAGGCATCACAGGGGCGCCCTCAAGGGAGGCTTTGGGTTCCTGTCTGCCTGAGTGCCAGGGCTCTGTATCCTGACGATACTGTCCTGGCAGCGAAAAACCAGCTGTGGGAGAGAGAAGCTAACACTGTGGGCAGAGAAAAGATTGCCAAGGCAAAGACTCTCTGTTAATGCTGCAACTGGGCAGGGTGCTTACACTCTTCCTGGGCCAGCTGAAGGCATGTAACCTTTTCTGAGACCTCAGAGTCTACAGCAGACAGAGCCTTCAGAGTACAGTGGTACCTTGTATAAAGGAATTAATTCGTTCCAAATGAAATTCTGTTAAGCAAATTTTCCTTTATACAAATTTCCCATAGGAATGCATTGAAAACAGAATAATCCCTAATTGCAACCATTTTTATGTTGTACAGATTCGCCCCATAGGCAGTTCTGTCCCCTTTCTCCGGAATTTTTTATGGTGTACAGATTTTATGTTATACAAACCGTTTGTTATACAAGGGCCGACTGTACAAATCAAATAAAACAAATCTCATCAGGTAAATCTAAGAGACTGCAAGAAACGACAAGTATGAGACACTGTGGATCACAAATAAACCTTGCATGGAGGGGGGAAAAATCTCATTTGGTTTGGACAGACAAGCAGTCTGTACATTAAAAAAAAGTTTCCAGAAATTGCAGTTGTAGTACTGTGAACCCCACCACCATTTGGTCCTCTGAGGCAAAGAGCAGACAAGCCTGAACAGTATAGCCAATATAGGAATAGAGCATGACAATAGTTCAGAAACTGGATCAGAAAGTACTAGATTTTACATCTGAGTAATTTAAACCAAGGGTAAGAAAGCTGGTTTTGCTGCTCCCACCAAAGTTGTACCAGATGTAGACAAGGTGTAGTTGACTATGATTGTCACATGTAGATGATTTTTCCCTATGTCTTTAGCAGAGAAACAGGTCTCAATCTGCAGCACAGTGGAAACAATTTGGTAAAGTTTTGCATCCAAGTTGTGGTAGAAAGCATTTTGAAATAGGAGAGGACTGGGGGCCTCTTCCTTCCTTCTTTTTTTACGGCAGTAATTGTGTAGCGCTTGCTCAGATGCATTTTCCCAGCATACACCCCAAGATAGTTTGTCAAGGGGGGGGGGAAGTAACATACTGCATTGGTTGCCATAGTGCATGCCATCTGTGACATGGCTAATTGGCTATACAAAAGTTGCACCAGCACTGGACTGGTAGTATAGTTTTCTTGACATTTTATGAAATCTGTCACGGAAAGGCCTGACCTCTTTAGCAGCGAACTGACATTACGACATAATGACTGACAGTCACAATCAGCAGGAAATGGCAGGCCTCATTATACTCAATACCTTATGATCTTTCTCAAGTTGTTATTTTTACCCTCCCTTTTAATAGGTGGCAAGTCTGAAGTTTTCTTTCCTGCAACTGCAAAACTGAGTAAATGGCCTCTTGGAATTCTCCTACTACCTGATTGTAGGCAGAAAATTTATAGGAGCAGGTTCATCACATTTCTCCGAGGGGAGGAGAAACTCCTCAAGTAATTTTAGGGAACAGGTGGGTTTAACAGGAGAAGCAATGACAGAAGCAACTTTCCTAAATTTCTTCGCCCTTCTGCTGAGCCTCACGGCACAATGGTTAAATTCCTGTACCACAGCTATACACAGCAACATGTAGCCGGCATAATTAAACTGTAAACCGCACAGAGAGTGCTTGAAGCACTATGGGGCGGCATATAAGCAGAACACTTTGTTTTGCTTTGCTATAACTGTCCTCACAATCTGGGGTTCAAACCCAGGTAGCTGGCTCATGGTTGATTCCAGTTTGCTGGGAGCAAAGTGTAGCCTGCATAAATAAATTGTAAACTACCTGCAGAGTGCTTTAAGCGCTAAGGAACGGTATATAAGCAGAACATATCCTGCAACCGGTAAGAACATATCCTTGTTTCATATCCTGCAACCAGTAGCAGCAACAGCAGTTACACCTATAACAAAAGCAAAACAAAGCAACTCTTATGGCACCTTTAAGACTAATGGATTCATTCTGTTGTGACCCAAGGATGGGACTTGAGTCTCACGGCTGCCTGTCAAGTGAAACTTAAGTCCTACTGGTGACTCAACTCAAACTTGACTCTGAGTTGTTGTTTTTCAGTGACTCAGACTTGACTTATGATGACTCAGAGCCATTTGTCTGAGTCATGCTTTTGAGTTCCTATTCTTTTAAAGAAGGACACCATACAGCCAGAAGAAACTTTGTGACACTCACTAGGAGAAGCAGGGAAATGGCAGAAAATGGCAGGGAAAGAGATAGTGATGGGGAGGGAAGGGTTTGAGAGGATTAGGGGTGTATGTCGAAGGGTGACAGGAGGCGAGGCAAGCGGGCCAGATGGGACCAAAAGTGGGTGTGTCAGATGCCTCAGACCTCCACACATACCCTACACCAAACCCGTCCATCTTTTTTTCTGGGGGGGGGGAAACCCTGTTAATAATAGGGACTTGGACTTGGTTTTGGAACTTGGTACAAAAGACTCAAACTTGTGACTTGGTACCCAACAGTAGAACTTGGGATTTAGACCCAAAGACTTGCCACCATCCCTAATGCAAACTTGAATGAATTCCAGTCCCTCACTCCAGTGTAATAAATTGAGTAAAAATACTGTAATTAAAAACTTTAAAACATACACACATAAAGTCCAGTGTAGGCATTACAATGTCTTTGTTTCATTAATTTATTTTTACCTAAAAAAATGAACCCAAGGTGCCTTACGTCTCTGACTGACTGACTGACTGACTGACTGATTGATTGATTGCCTTTGTACACTACCCATCAAGTACCAAGTGCACTGCTCTGGACAGGTTACAGAGAACCTTTCACCTATTGTGTAAATGAACAAATGAAATAACAATAACGAAGGTAAAATAACAATGGCCTAAAATACCTCTCCCCACCCCTGAGGTCACAGCAGTAAGTAGTCTGTTCTGCAGTTATACATCCCCACATAAATCGTCCCCACATCAGTTGGGGCGCAAATTTCATATCCCTCAGCAATGAGGGGAGAGGACAACTCAGCCATGGCAAGTCTAACAGTCTTGCAACCTTTCTCATGCACGTGCCAATTCAAAAAATGTACAGTTTTAAAAATACCTCACCCAAAACAAGTCTATGGACTGTGTGGGAAACTATGCTAAAAAGGAGACACCTTTTGCCTTGTTTGAACAAGAGCAAGAGAGATGAGACAGGGCTGTGGATGTGGGATCTGGAGGGGTCCTGCACATTCAGAGTTCCTCCGCAACTCCTGTGTGTGTGTCTAATATGTGTCAGCAGAACAAAAAGGCAAAAACACCAGCAGAGATGAGAGAAACTTTAGAAGGATCATGATCTGAATCAACCACTAGGTGCTGCTGGAGATTACGAATTTG
Organism: Phrynocephalus versicolor; assembly: GCA_023846285.1. Lineage (NCBI taxonomy): Eukaryota > Metazoa > Chordata > Lepidosauria > Squamata > Agamidae > Phrynocephalus > Phrynocephalus versicolor. Next base: position 20,220,840 of record JAHTLZ010000379.1, on the reverse strand, counting down.
AAACTAGACTAGAGGACCACCAAAGAGCTTTTAAGACTTCATGTAGCAGGTGGGCACTGCCATCTCATCTTTCTCGGTGTCCTGTTGCTGCATATTTATCTGAAGCTGGAACGTTGCTGAAAGAGATAGGAAACCTCAATTAGTTTCCCAGCACGCTGTCAGCCTTGATGGTCGAATTACTCACTAGGTTTTTGTTTTAGTTCCAGCAGAATACCCCCAAGGACCTCTCCCGACCTTGTGGAATGATCCTGCAGAGCTGCCGTCTGGTGGAGGGCCCCTGGAGACCACCACCACCCGCTTCTCAGATTCCCCAGGATTCCAACCTTACACTTCGGATTATGAACCAGAGGACACCACTCACCACCACCAGCTGGATAATGGAAATGGTACACATTCTTGCCCATCGTGCCAAGCAGCACTACTTTATCTTTTGTGGTGGGGTCACAGGTGTTTACTAAATTGAACTGATTATTTTGCCATCCTGGCAATTTCTTGTATGAGGAAGAGAGGGATTCTTCCCCCACCCCATGGTCTTCTTTCTCTCCATAGAAAGTGATTGGGGCAGGGGGAGTCCTAAAAGGCATGAGGGTTTCTCAAATTCTTCTCCAACAGGCCACATGAACTCTCTGTAAACTAGTGGATCCAACTAGCAATGACTAGGTACTGTCTCGTATTGCTATCCCTGTTCCTCTTCCCATGATGCCCATACTACTGCATCATGGCATATGCAATAATAAGGAAGAGGAAGACTTAGATCTAGGAAACTGAAACAGAGATCCCAGCCGAAGGTGAACTGGCCTCAATTTCTTTATATGAAAAAGTCAGGCCCGGGGGCCAAATGCGGCCTGTTTTCAAATTTTGAGTGGCCCGCAGCCTCTTCTCTCTGCCAGCTCAGCCTGTCATATATCCCCACCAGCTGGCCTCTCCCCATACTGGAGGGAGATGACAGCTTTCAGTTTTACAGTTTGCCAGCTTTCCCTGCCTCCGCCTGTCCCCCCAGCCACCTGCCCAGCCTACCCGCCCTGGCTCTATTGCTGCAGCATCCGCCCCACCTCCTTGCATGTCCTAGACCTAGAGGCTTGTCCAAAGTCCGACCTGGAGGCCAAATGTGGCTGAATGGTCAACCCCCACACATTTTCACCTCACCAAATCTGGCCCTCCTTGCAAAAAGTTTGGACACCCCTGCTATAGAGTGTAATTTCAGAAATGACTAAGAGAGGGTTGCTGAAATGCAGGAGCATTATGTGAATGATAACATCTATTCTGTCATGATGGGACTGAGAAGAAATGGCAGAGAATGCTAGAGATATTTAGAACTGGAGATTCTGTTTGTAACTGACATTGGTCAGTTCCTTTATGGTGACAGATAATGACCTGAGCTTATAACAGTGAGCAAGGCTCAAGTACCCTCCGCTTTGGATGAATCTATAAGGAAACTGGAAGCTTACACTTCCAGTTTTTGCTATCTGCAACTACTGACTAAGTCCAACTGAAATTAGTGATAATTTTGGGTGAGAGGAACAGGCACAATCATAGACTATGAATCACAGACTAAAAATGGCTTAGTTTTGCAAGCACAGGACTTGTCTACATGAGCTCAATTTGGAGTGGGCTAATGCAGGCTAGAGAAAATCATTTGGGGGTCAGGTACAGGGGAGCCAGGGGATGAGTAGTGCTACTTTGACTTAGGAGGTCATACAATCTCTCTCTATATATATCCTAGAATATCTATATATTTGCTGGAAAAACATCCTTGGAATTTAGGGAGAACTATACCTGTAATGCTGCGCCACAGGCCTGCCTAAGATTTCTAGTACAGTTTGAGAAATGTTGATCATTACTGTTTGCAACGAATATTACATTTCTTTACTTGAGAAATGTAAATAGTAGGATATTCTGACTCAGCAAAATATTGTAAGTTATGTGTGATGTGAGCAGGTGTGTGTGTGTGTGTGTGTGGGGGAGAGAGAGAGAGAGAGAGAGAGAGAGAGAGAGAGAAGCCATGGTTCCTTATCTCCATACTCTGACCTGGATTGGCCTATCTGCTAAATATAGTCGTCAACTACTGGCTTAAAGAGTATGACATAAGGGTTTTAAGCACAGGGTTGCTTAGGTTCTTCCACTACAAGTGAGTGATTATTCTTCTCCCGGGACTGCAGTTTTTAACCAAAGAACAGTATATGCTGGAATGTGTAATCCAGTCACGCAAGCAGATTTTTTTCCTGTCCTTTTTCTGCCTGCGCTCTTAGTCTTACAGAGGAGAGTCAGAGGAGCTTTTTGAGGGTTCACAGTGGGACCATTACTCCTGCCCCTTTCGATTGCTGGAAGCATTTCTGGAGCATTTAGCTGGAGAAAACTCAGAATGTGTATCTTTTTGCATACATTTTCCACCAACTTTTTCTTGTTCCCTCAGTCACTCTCTCTCTCTCTCTCTCTCTCTCCATCTTTATGTCTTGTCAACTGCAGGGTCTCTGGGTCCCGGAGCCATTGGTGCCATAGTGATCGCCGCTCTGCTGGGCATATCTGTGATTGTGGCCTTGATGGTCATCACCCTGAGAAAGTTTTCTGCTTCCTGAGATCAATAAAAATGCTATTTTTTCCTAATATCACTTTGTCCAAGCTCCCTCCTTCTTCTGTGCTTATGTTTTCTATGTATACAATAGAGG
>JAHTLZ010000379.1:20195197-20217674 GCA_023846285.1 Phrynocephalus versicolor | reverse complement strand
TACAATCCAGTGCAGCAGTCATTAAAATCAAAATAAATTCTAATTATGCACTGTCCATCAACTCTGCCACCATCCTTCAACCTACTTACAAGGTTTGTGGTAATTGGCAGTTGGTGTTGAGGAAAACTTTGTTTAATCCTTAAGTGCAGTGAATGTTGTTTGCATCACAGAGGGATGTTCCTGATAGACAGGATTCTCTGGGATTAAACAGTAATGCAGGCCTAGTAGCTTAGCACAGTGAAGGCAGCACTCTGAGAAAACCAGGCTAGGCGATAGACTGCAAAATTTCAAAATACAGGTATTGTAGCACAACTTTATATTTCTGCTAAAGTGATCAATTTTCTTACTTTAGCCATATAACCGTCTGCCAATCACACATTCATTGTATTTTAAAGGACAGGCCAAGACTACAGGTGAATGACTATTCTGAACTATATTGGCACTTCTTATTTACAATAATTTATTTGTGTATTCTTCTGCTATATTCATATAGAAGAGGCCTAGTCAGTACCAATTATCTTTTTTAAACAGCTTCCTGAGTGTAGATGCAAGTATACAGGCAGTTGATGGTACAGAGCTTCAAAGGTGTAGTGCTTATAGATTTCCTGTTTTGCCAATAGCAAAACAAAACGCTGCACTTCATTGTACCACCAGGTGGAATGCTACGATATTAAGCTGCCAGCTTTCTGGGCCATGAGGCAGTTTGCCCCACTTCTTCAGTGTTCACTGTTTCCTCGCTACACAGAATTAACAGATATCACACTCTTTGGAATTTGCAGTACACTAGGAAACATATTTACATTTGTACAGGCTCATAGTCACTTTTCCATTTTTCTCTGTCTTAAGATATATTACCTATAAAGTGACATACAACCAGGGGAGCCTACTAATTAAGAGGTGAGAAGACTTTCTTGTCTAAAGCTGATTTCCACACCACCTTCTGAGTGTTGAATCCCGTTGCTCGGACCCTGCTGTAAATTGCTTTTGATGAAGTATCAATAACTGTGTGCAATGATCATTGTCTGTTCCTGCTGCCCATCTTTCTTCGCTGGCTGTCGTCTGACTTGTGTACACGGAAACACTCCTTCAGGTTCTGAGAACGAATCTTGGGGTTCATAATCTCTTCAACCATTGAGGTGGGGAACCAGCCTCTTTCTTGATCATGCAAACGTTCCCCAAAGATCCATCCTGGGTTTTAAACAAAGGAGATGGGATAGTAATGGGTGCAGGAAACACATAGCAGTGCAGCTCAATAAATTGACAATACACAACAAGAAAAGTTCAAAACTGTGGAAGAGTCAGTTCAAAAGGAACACAATAATTTTTTTTTAAAAAAAATCATGGATCATAACAGAATGTATTAAAGGAATCTGGTTATATAATCTTTAAGTCTGAAGCAGATGTTACAACTCAGGGAGGCTTACTGGAAATTCAGCTTTATGGAGATTGTAATGCTTTGGCATTAATTTGTTTGAAAACATATGAAGAAAATACAGAATTGCATACCAATTCTCATTCATGTGTTTGGGCTAGGCCAATTTACAAGCAACAACCCACTCCTTTAGAGATACTAGATTATACTATAGTAATCTTTAATTCTGCAGGCTAAGTGCTATCCAGTTGCAATGGCTAGGCATTATGTGTCTGCATTAAAGACATTGTTCAGCCTACCCATGGATAGAAGGCAACAGAGGTTCATTCTTACCATCATCTGTCTTTTCCAGAATGTTCAGTACATCAGCCAGTTCAAGTGAGAGCTCATCCGGCTGTTGAGACACATATGGATGGACACACTGTACTTGGGGGCAATCTGCCAAAGGGAAAGAAGATGTTAACACAGCTTGCCAGCTATTAAAAGCAAGCTGGGAAGCAAAAGCTGAGTGGGTATCTAAGGAAAAGCTGGCAAGTAGAGCTGTTAATGGGGTGGCGGTGAGATGATAAGGCGATTTAAATTTTTATTGCTATGGAAAGAGTTACTACTGTACCATAAAGTACAGTAGTAACCAAGACCATGAATATTTTTGGACTCTACCTGAACTCTATGAAGATTTTGCTACCAAGGAGTAAGTTAGAAAGCAGTATGCATGCACACACACAAACACATGGAGAGTTTTAAAAAACAGACTAATCAAGCATGGTCACTGCAGTAAATGGGGTCAGTGAGAAGGACAGTAGGTCCTTTGGAGGCCATGGAACAGTTTCAGCCACTGACTTTTCTCTTCATCTTTTTTACCTGTACAATGGTCAGGGAGTGCAATCATTCTCTCAGATGAATCCCTTGCACTTGTAACACAAAAGGATGGCACTCAGGATGCATCACAAAGGGTGGGGATGCTGGGACAATGAAGTTGTGCAACAGCTGGAAAGCCTTCAGAAAAGGCTTGAAAGAGATTGAAAATCCACTCAACAGGGCATGATGGGACAAGAGGAACAGGGCAGATGAACGTCTGATGAATCAGTTTTAGATACATGAGACTGACTGCCCTACCAGCTTTACCTAGTTATGCCTGAGCATGCTACTAAAAAAAATTGAACTTCATAGTTTCAAATGATGTTTGTTCCTTGAGTAGTTAGTTAATGACCTATCCTTGTGTCCTGGAACCAATATAACGAGAACAACAGGAAACAACAATCAGTGACACGCTGTCGGGACCTATCCAGGTGGGGGCTGTCCATCAACCTTCCTGTCTCCCTTTTCCCTCTTACCCACGAGTCTGGATGTAAAGGAGACAAACTTGGTTCGCCGATTTGGAGCAAGCAGAATCATCCAGCGCTTCATTTCACTTCTGTGTAAATGAGGGATGCAAGGAGGAGAGAATACAGCAATCAGTGTTTTCTATGCAGCTTTGAAAAGAACCAATAGAAACAAGACCACTCTTTCCAGATTTATGGATTCTACTACTGTTCTCCTTTACTGTTCCCATGATGATTCTGTCAGGGTACTTTCTTTGCTTTGTGCTAAGAGGACTAGCTTTCTCCCCGCCCCTTATTCATGGAATGCCCTTCCCCACATGCAAACAGGTGAAATCCTTGTGCTCTCTCCCATCCTGTCAGCCAAGTCTGTCAAGTGTCACTTGTCAGCAAGACATTTGTGAGACCTGACTCATCTGCTCCCACTCACTGATTAAAATGTCACGAGCAAGGTAAGACAACAAAGTGTTCAGGGAAAATCTATGAAATATTCTGGGGGGGGGGGAAACCCAAAACCTGGCCATGTTTAGAAACCCTTCGGGGAAAAGACAGACAGATACACACTACCATCATGTTCCTCTTATTTTTCCACTTTTCTTACCTATGATATTTGTGGGGGTTAAAATAAACACCCCTGCAATAGCCATTCCCTTCCTTAGAGATAATAAAAGTGATCCATAAGAGTTAGTGTGAAAATAAGAATGGGAATCAATGGGGAAAGAGACCACTTTAACTCCCTCCAAATTGTATATCTACAGGTCAAAGAAGCATGGTGTAGAATGTAGGATTTTTAAGCCAAATTTACCTGCCAACAAAGGTGTATTGGAAGATGTTATCTCATCTTGTTTTGGCTCTGATGTGATCTAAACATTGAGCATCAAAAATGAGGCCACTCTGTCTTATTATATCCCTTCAATGAAAGACAAGTCTTGCAAAAGCTCCACCACCAAACAGTGGGAACCAGCTTTGGACCACCACCACCCACCTCACCAGCTTCCTGAAAACCATTATATGACTGAACAGTGATTGGTGCAGCATTTTCAAAACAAATTATCTATGGAAAGCATGGATGTCTGTAAGGATAGCACACCTTACTAATGACTGATCAAATCAGAAGGAACTTCTATCAGTTACAAAAGTCTACTGCTATGCAGAATTTAGGAAATTCCCAAAGTGATTTGTCTGAATGCATATTGTACATGGAAATATAATACACGAATGAGCCACATCTAAGTAACTTGGTCATAGATTATCCCAAGAACCATAATGGCCTAGAATATATTGCAAGTATCTCGTCCCAAAATGTGACTGTTTTTATATTTCTACAAAATAAAACAACTCCCATCCACAAAATGGGATACAAGACACAGCTGATATGTTTCCCACTCCTGAGCTACGCATTTGATTGTACATACTGGGAAGATGCTTTTAGCATGTAGCTGACTTCCCGATCATCAGCATTTTCCAGTAGCTTCAGAATGAACACATTGGCTAAGCTTTGTCCTTGGTCCTCCAGTTCCTCCACCCGGAGAAGTCCTCGGGGGGCAGAGTCAAACACCTGGTACTTGTCACTAAGCAAGAAAATAAAGATGTCAGAATAATTTGTCCTGGTCCGAGGGTAAACAAGATTTGAAAGATGGGACAGAGAACCAACCAGTATATGCTTCTTGTTTGGAAAACAGACATTCTCTCTGTAGACTCATGTAACAGGTATCTTAATTTTAGTCCTAATGACAGTAGACTGACTCAATGGGATTTACATAAGAGATGGCTTACATCTCAGCAGTTCATTCAAGCAGTTCACTCTAATGGGATCAACAACAGAAAACTGTACTGCTCTGTGTGATATGGATAGGACTAAACACTTTAATTCATTTCTTGGTGTAGGAAAACCCTCAGAATCTCTTCTCCATTACTCACAAGAAGGCATGATATCCATCTGCAAGGATACAGGAATGAGATGAGTCCTGTTTCCATGCCCTGCTAGTATTTCGGAGATCACAGATAGTCAGTTGGTGATATAAAGATTGTGTTGAATTGCTCTGGAAACGGTTGGTTTGTGGAGTGTTATCTTTATAGAAACTTTTCCATCCTGATCCAGTCTAGTAACAAATGCTCTATCCCAACTCCAAAAAAAGAGTAGTCCTGCCGCTGGACCAAATAGGACCAGACTGGACATGGAGCAAGGTCAGTCTGGATCACAATCTCCTGTATGTTGTCTGGTTGCCAGCAAATACATAGATCCAGATCGTGCCTTCAAAAGGCAAGCTGAATAACCATCAGACTGCACTCTGTGTTTGTGCTTTGGAAACCATATAGGGCAGTGAAGGCGAATATTTTAGAGACCGAGTGCCCAAATTGCAATTAAAACCCACTTATTTTTTTGAAAAGTGCCAGTATGGCAATTTAACCTGAATATAGTGGTACCCCAGGTTACAAATGTTTTGGGTGCTACCCTTCAGGAAAGTGTGGATCAAAGAGCAGGCTTTTGAATTTCCCATGGCCATAGCACCCTTGCTGTAGCTGGGAGAAATTCAAAAACCTGCTGTTCGGTCATCGCTTTCCCAAAGAGTAGCACCCTATCTGCCTCTTTGCCCTGGGCAGAAAGGCAGATGGGGTGGTACACTATCGGGAAAGCCAGGGGGGAATGGCAGTGGTTTGTGGGCTTATTCATAGCCCTAGTTTAGTCTCCAGCCACGCTGCTCTGGGCATCCCAAAAGCTGTGTTGCTGGAGAGTAAACCAGGGCTACAAAGGAGCTCACAAACCGTTGTCTCCCCTTTGCCCAGCTCTCTGCACAGAGCTGTTTTGAGATTTCCGAAATGCAGAGAGCCGGCCTAAGGGGAGGCAGTGGTTTATGGGTTCCTTCACAGCCCTAGTTTACTCTCCAGACCCACCATTTTTGGGATGCCCAGAGTGGCTTGGCTGGAGAGTAAACTGGGGCTATGAACGAGTCCACAAGCTGCTGCCTCCCCTTTGCCTGTCCCTCTGCACAGAGCACATTGGCATGCTCTGAGCGGAGGGGGAAGCGCCATGGCTGTTAGGGGGCTCCTTGTGCCACCTTTGGCACTCATGTCATAGATTTGCCAACACTGATATAGTGGGAGCATGAAGTAAAGTGACCAGCAGGAATGTTTAAGTACTCGTTTCTTCCTTAAATTTTATATGAATCAAATCTCTACCTCCTTTCATAACCTGGCACCTCCTATAAACACTGCCAATTTAACAAGGGAGAGAGAAAAACCAGAATAATATGGTACGAGACAGGCATGTTTGCTTACTGTTATAGCTATACATCTTCATCCAGATCCTTTGCCTACAGCTTGTTTGAACACTGACTAGTTGACAATCAGACACTATCCCTGTCTGGGCTAATAAAAGCTATCACATTTATTTATTTATTTATTTATTTATATGCTGCCCACTAGGTATCTGGGCAGCTTACAATCAAAATAATTAAAACAGTTAAAACATAAAATATCAATGAATAATTGAAACAATAATAAAAACATTACAATGAAATCATTACACTAAAATTGCCATCAGAGGACCCACAATCTATATTGTATCAATGAAAAAACTTCTGGAATAGGAAGGTTTTTTACCTAACACTGAAATGTCATTAATGATGGCATCAGGCGGATCTCTCTCGGGAGGGCATTCCATAGCCATAGCCCATGAAATACTGCATGCACTCTATGCTAGCTTTGGTAAATTGAATTACTCACCCATTGATTTGTCTGCAGATCACTAGCAAATCATTGAAGAGGAACAAGTAGACTTCTCTGAACAGTTTTTTTGTACGAAGGGTACGCGATGTTTTGGGGCCATTCATCTGCTGGAGTTCTCCCTGCTTGAGCAGCCAACGGGAGTGGGAGATGATGGGCACTGACTAATGAAGGAAGCAAAATAATGTCCAGGAAGGCTGCAACTTACATCAAGCAACCTGAATCCAGGGTCACTGCTAAGAAGAGCCCATGGCCTTTCTAAAGGGTGTGCAGCTATTGTATCACATACCACATGTTAAAATCCCAAAGAAATCATTTTAGCATATAGAATACAACTAGAATTTATTAAGTACCTGAAATGGACTAGGTGCTTCAGAAAAATAGTCTGTTGGATTATAGAACATGATTGATACAATCACAGAATTATAAAATCATAGAATCGTGAAGATGGAAGGGGCCTACATGGCCATCAAGTCCAACCCCCCTGTTTCATGCAGGAATACAAATGAAAAGATATCTCCTAGGTGGTTATCCACATCACAGGTTACAAACCATGAGGGAGATGTGTAATCTCCAGGCTCAAAACCAGGATACTTCAAGGGCCAGATGCAGGGGAGTGCTATCAGGAGACAGATATCTAGTCTCATACACTCCCAAACGCATCTGGTGGGGCCACTGTGAGATATAGGAAGCTGGACTAGATGGGCCTTTGGCCTGATCCGGCATGGCTCTTCTTATGTTCTTGTGTTCTTATTTACCTGTAATGTTGGAACACTCAACAGCTCTTGTGGCTGTTGGTTCCATTGCCATACTGCTCTTACAATTAGGAAGTTTTTCCTGATCTTCAGCAGAAAATTAGGTTCTCGTAACTTGAGTCCACTGCATTCATTCTGGGTAGACTAAAAGATCCTGCCCCTTTGTATGAAACCCCTTCAAATATTTGAAAATCGCTATCATATCACCCGCTCATTCTTCTTCCCCTCCACCAAGGGCAAACATGATAATCCTTGTCTCCCTCCTCTGAACTTTTTCTAATTTGTCAGCATCTTTCTTGAAGCATGGTGTTGAGAACTGGACACAACACTAAAGGTGAGGCCTAAACAAGTGCTGACTAGAGAGGGGGGAGTACCTCATGGGGTTTGGAAATGATTGTGCTGTCTTGGTGAAAAATACTTTTCAAGAAAGAAATGAGCACAGGACATGCTGAAAAGGAAAAACAATTAAATAAATGGATTCAGTGGCCTTATAGACCCCTCCAACTCTATGGTTTTATGATTCTTTGAGCAGGAGGCTTTGACATCAATTTTTAGGGATTTCTGAAGCCTGGAGGAGATCTATGTGGCCTGATAGGTGCTACATTCCAGGCAGGGCAAATATTCAACAACTTTATATTTGGAATAAACCAACAACACTCCCTAAAGTCTCTGCAATCAAAATATTCCTCTGGAAGTCAGTAACACAGATGTTCTATATAACTACATCCAGTTGAAACCAGTGTTTCTTACTGTAATATAAAAGCTAGAATCTTTCCCATGCAAGCAAATAGCCTATAAAGAAAATATAAACTATTAAAAAGGATTAGAATGGACAAGGGAACTGGGCCATCAACTTCAATTAGTAACAAACTGGGTGAAAAATTGATGAAAAAAATGGAACAAAGATGAGGAAGTTGAGCAGTCACACTAAAATGGTGCTAAAGGGCCTCATAAGACAAAAAAACTCATAGGAAGAAAAAATTTCCAGGAATAGGCATAGCTTCGCATGACAAAAAATCCCCAAAGGGATGCTTCAGAAGAGAAAAAAACATTCCGCAAGTACCCAGAGAAAACCCCAGAAATTTGTGTTTTTATTCTAGTCTCCGGAATGGATTAATCCATTCCCAATGCATTCCTATGGGAAACCGCATTTTGTAAGACAAAATGTTTATAAAACAAACCAACCTATAGCCTTCAGAACGGATTAATCCATTTTCAATGCACTCCTATAGGAAACTGTGTTTCGTAAGACAAAATGTTCTTGAAACAAATTGACCCATAGAACAAATTAAATTTGTTTTACGAGGTACCACGTACCATGATACCAACAAAAGAAAATCAAATCATGAAAGAATAAGCTGCAAAAGCCAAAGGTATACAACAACCAGCATCTTCTTGTATATTCCTGCTTGTGCAACAGCAATTGCAGAAGTGGGCATGACTAAATGGTGAGATGCATGAAATTTGCCAGGTACACAACCAACATTTCATAGTAGCCACATCTGCTGCAGCAGCTGGCATTGGATGACACTGGTGTTCTGGTTACGTGACTACATGGAGAGAGCACCTCCTTGCCTCTTCTATGTGTCAAAAGCAACAACAGGAAAATTAGGGTGCCACACTTCCCTCAAATGTTTATGCTACAAATGTGTGTGTGTGTGTGTGTGTGTTGTGTCGTTACAGTCGTGGCCAACCCTTCGTGACTCCACGTCCATGGAGTTTTCTTGGCAGGAATACTGGAGTGGTTTGCCAGTTCCTACTCCAGGCGCCTACAGCACCTGGTATTCCCTGGTGGTCGCCCATCCAAGTACTAACCAGGGCCAGCCTGCTTAGCTTCTAAAGTCAGGCTATTGAGACAGTCACAAACAGAACAACATGACATGAATAAAACCCAACACAGGCCACCATACCATAGCAATACTGAAAATATGAGGATATAAAGATGGACATATGCCACTTACAAAATATAAATCATGAAGGAGAAGGTGAGGAGATTCTCATTAGTCCAAAGAAGAGTTGGGAAAAACGGTGGGGGACAAAAGAAATATACTGTAGATTGTTAGACAATATTTTAACCTTAGCCAGTGAGCAAAAAGAGGTATAGCTGGAGAATAAACCCAAGATGATAAGGAGAAAATGACTAGAATGACAGTGATAAATGATAAGAGAAACAAGAGCAGGCTATAATATAGTACCAGATGAATAAAGCAACTCCAACCATAAACATGATAGGTAGGAACAGCAAGCAAAAGACAGGAATCAAGTGAACAAGAAAAATGGTAACAAAGCCTGAATGCCTTGAAGAACAAGACTCTACTGGGCAGGCAAATTATTGCATATCCTTTTGCTTCCTTTTTAAATAGTTGGTGACAGAACTTGACTGCTGTGCATGTGATCTGCTTCCAAATGCCAACATGTAAGGAAACATCTATTCTCAGTATGTTGCAGTACTCAATTTCTACACATGGACATCTTGCCTCAATAGCTTTCCTTCTTTAATGGCTACATCCTGTTGTCTCCTTTTTCTCTGTCTTAGTCCCATCCTGTTCCTCTCCCATTTTTCTGAAGGCTACACTCGGCAATTGCATGGAACAATTTAAAGCACATGAGCAAAAGAACCGAATTTAAGCAGTAACCTCCCCTCCACCCTGCTTCCCCACCATATTGAGGGACAAAATGTGTGCTTTTAAGGAATTCATTAAAAGTAATCCAAGAATCATATTAGTTAGATGTTAGATAAGGATTACAGTATATGATGCAATCAGTGCAGAAACCAACCACTGAGGCAGAACAGAGGATCTGTCTGGAACAGCCTTGACAGTTCAGTCTTGTATCCCTGCTCTGAAGAAGCACTGAGGACAATGAATTTACTCCCAGGTAGGTTTTGCATAAGAGTTAGCCAAATGAAATTAAATGATGCCCAAAAAGTAGATGCCAATAGGAAACATAAGAAGAAACAAGAGTATCCTCAGGTGACAGAATTACAGCAAAATAAAATAAAAATACAAGCCTATTTCATATATCTATGATGCATACATAGATGTGACCCTGAATTTATTACAGTGGACCCTCGTATAACAAATGGTTTGTATAACATAAAATCTGTACAACATAAAAAATTCCAGAGATAGGGGAAATTTTTCTTAACAGAATCGCCTATGGGGTGAATCTGTACAACATAAAAGTGGTCGAGATTAGGGATTACTCCATTTCCAATGCATTCCTATGGGAAATTTGTATAAAGGAAAATTTGCTTAACAGAATTTCATTTATCTTCTGTGCCTGCAGATTATTTGTTCATTCATTCATTCATTCATTCATTCATTCATTCATTCATTCATTCATTCATTTATGCAAAAAGACTGTTATTTGTAACCTTATATGTTACTCAGAACACCTCTGTAAATAGATTAGGTTAACAATACTGACAGATGACTGGGGTGGGATGACTGGGGTGTCCTAGGGACACACCCACTGCAGCAGGTGAGCCCATAAACGTCAGCTTTAGAAGTCAGAATTAACAGAGCTGGGATATGGAAGACACTTTAGAATGCCCAGAAAAGATAATTTGTTGTTCCACTAAACTAATTTTGCATGATTCAGTCTATCACCAGAAACTGCAAACATTCTAAAGATATTCTGTAGCCATTTCCCCCGTTAATCCCTTTGCAAAGAGAGGAAAGAGATAAAATAAAGGAGAAAATAGAAGTAATCAGTGGAAAAACATAAAAGGGTTACAATGACATTTGACTGGATTCCTTGTAAAATTCCATGCTTGAAGCAGGGTGTTTGTATATTAAAAGCATCATCTGGGGACACTTTCAAACACTGGAAAAATACACTCTGGCGGATGTACAACATCTGGGCCCTTAGAAGCTGTAAAGTAGCACATTTAATGAACACTAGAGTAAAGGCTAAATTAGATGTAATTATGGTCAAAGTGGTACTAAATTTAATCCATGATTTCACATAGTGGCGGATGTCTGTTCATTTTCAGGATTTGCCAGCTGGCAACTTATACCTTGATCTTAAATTCCAGCTTCTTCTGGATGCTGATCATCTGTTCTGTTCTGCTCATCTTCCTAACACCTTCATTACAAGCCTTTACCACCTAAAAGAGAAGGGGAAATGAGAATACTTCAGAAGTAAGATTTCTTGATTCAGGATTCTGACTGGGAGCAAATATCCCAAATTGACAAAAATTAAGCTTTTATGCATTGCTGTAGAAGAAGCAACTTTTTTTTTTGGTATGAGGATGAATGCAGATGTTCAGGGGTTGGAGACGTGTTACACTAGCAACCTTAATGGCACAATTAGCACTTCTGGGGAGATTCCTAGAGTATAATAACCTGTTGAAGAAGCTGTGTGTGTTGTCCATAGTTTCAGTTTTATTTAAACATAGTTGTATTTAAACCACTTAAAATACCACGATAAAGGCAGGTTTTCGGGAACTAAGAATGAGCAGCTGCAGCCCCCAATGATCTGGGGAGGTGCTTCCTCAATTCTCAGAAAGGGGGTGCAGAAGCAGCAACACAATGGATTCCTAACACACAACACAAATTGTCACATCTCACAGTCTAGACGTAGCAATACCAACAAGTCCTCCAGGATGGATTAACTGGGAGTGAATATATGAATTACTTTTTTAAATGTACGTTTCCAGCCTCTGGCCCTGTTAATGGGCAAATATATAATGTGGGTTACTGCATGAAGAGTAATATAGATAAACAATACAACACGTGCCCACAATCTTTGTAAGCTGCCTTTCCGGTTGTATTTCATAGTAGACCAACGTATAATACTGCATGGTAGAAAAAGTAAATGCTCCCATTATCCTAACATTCATTCATTGCTGATTTGTATATCTCCATGTGAATGCCACATCTGATTAGAACCTTTAGAGTAAAAATCATACTGCAGAAATGGTGATCATATTCTTCTCCCTGAACCACTGGGATTGTGGATTTTTACACTATGTAATTGGACACATAGAGGGCAGTCTCTGCTACTGCTCTGTGAAGACAGGCAGGGCGAATGTGTGAATTCTTCCTTTCATGTGATAAGCTAGTTCGGTCTATTGTTAAAAGTATATCATAATTCAGCCTAGTCTAAAAAAGATGCAGTTGGCCAAAGAGAGCAGGCACAGCAGCCTTCTACAAGGGAAGTCCGCATGAAAAGACACTGCATGGCCTACACAGTTTTGGGTCAAAAATAACTCTGTATTCCTGGATGAAACCTGACCTACTAACAGTCAGCTTTTGAAGGCAGCTAATTAAGTGATTGCTCTCCATGGATTCTATCACCTTCAGGAGTCTGACAAAAGCTTTTGCACTCTGAAGTAACTTTTCTTCAGGAACACTTTTGTCCCAAGGCTTTTACAACAGTCACTCAAAAGGTGCATGCAGTATTGTGAAATACGCAAAACAAAAAGCAATCCTTAGTTCACAGTTTACTATTAAGATAATAATTCTACATTATTATTGTCTGAGGTATCTACTGTGTTGTAGTGGATACAGAGAAGGGTGTCCAGTGTGGTGTAGTTGATGGAGTGAAGGACTAAGACTCAGAAGACTAGGGTTCAAATCTCCACTCAGCCATGGAAGCTCACTAGGGGTGTGGAACAGGTAAAACCATTCCTTAAATCTCTTACCTCCCTTCAAAGCTCTATTAGGGTCGCTATACATTGATTCTGATTTGACCTCACATAACCAACTAACTATTGTCTGGTGTATCATTCGATTAAAAAAGGAAATGTTTTGGAAAAATATATAAAAATCACAAACACTCTGACAGCCCAAACTTACTGTTTCCAGTTCTTTGTGAGCTTCAAGTGCAGTGATTTCACGTTCAGACTTTTCTTCCACTTTCTTCAGGATATTCTAAACAAGAGACAGATAGCATGTTATCAACACCTACTACTATTCCTACTTCATGCTGGATAAAGCTTTTTGGCAGTCACAGACCTTTCGAAAGGCTAGAATTGCCAGTCACCTTTTAAAAACTGGCTGAAACTCCACTGACTGCTATTAACAAGAGTGCTTTAAACCACTCTTATTGTCTGTCTTTATGAAATGATAACATTGTTGAACAGGTTCTATTTGAGTGCATGAGGAAGAACAGGGGAGGGTTACCATTGCTTTTTCTGTTATCGCATTACAAGCTGTCTAGTACCCTACTTTTCACACACACACACAAAAAAACCCCCATTCCTCCTCATTGGCTTTTCTTTCCCACGGAAGCCCTTCAGTTTCAGCTACATGAATCTGGGACATGGGAGGGCAGCATTCAAGAAAGGCCTGTCAGAAGAGTAAAGCTGTAGTACCTGCACCAGTAATTTCAGCCTCGTGATCCTTTGGAAAGGCAAAATCAGAAACGATGAGAAAGGCAGACCTTTACATTTCGGATCCAGTTCCAACTGTGAGATGATCTCGCGGAAAGCTGGCTTGTCCTGGCTGGTGACAGATGGAGAGTGGTGTTGGTTATTTCCTTGAATTTAAAAATCTGTGTGAATAACTGGCATGCTTTCTTATATGTGGGTTTTCCAAAGTACTGCTTCGTTCAAAACTGGTGATTGGCTCTCTTCTCTCTTTGAGAATTGTGGGGGAAACATATTAGTGAAATTTATTTCAAAGCACGGTCTATTTATAGTGTCGGGGAATAGCTAATAGTCTTTTAATGTTCAAGCCAAGTATGGTTTCACATGTGTAGCGCATACAGACTTAGCAGCCTATGCTGTGCATGTGGGTGTGCGTGAATGGGGTGTGTGTCCAAGTATATGAGTCAGAGGCATAATTACACATCTTTACACAGTTGGGTTATTGTGTTAATGTGACATTCATATAGTCATAGGAACAAAGCCTTCCATGAAGTGATTTAACCAAGCCAGACCTGGCTAGAAATGAAAGCATGAAAAGCTTAGGAGGGAAGCAGCTCACAGGGCTGGAGAGCTTCCAATACTACTAGAGGTCTGATACCGCTTGTCTGAATTAGTGATGTGGAAAAGCAATGCACCACCTCTGATTATGTGGCAAAGAAACTCATGTAATTGGATTGCTCATAGTAAGAAAAATGGCAATGTTCCAACTGTAATTAGTGTAAAACATGTGAAAATATTTGAAATAAAAATATTAACGAATTATGTAAAACAAAACAAAAAACATTTTCTTAATGAGAAGAAAACTCAGATTAGGACCAGGCACCAGCTCAACAATGGGTATATAGAAATTGCCATCATTTGTCCTAGGTAAGGCCTAATTAGGGATATTTCTGATGCAGAGGGAAGAAAGAATGAGACTAACAACAGAGTATATCAAGTATTTAGTGTTTCCTCGAAAAATTCAACTTCAGTCTTTATTCTTGTTGTTTTTCCTTTGTCCTCTCTTACTGAGGCTACATAATTTGAATGAGTACTAATAAGCACAGGGACTCTTAACAGCACTTTGGTACTTTTCTCACATTCATGTTGAAAATCAAAGCACCTTTCATCAGAACTTAGAATAGAATAGAGTTTTATTGTCATTATGCATATGGAAGATATGCACAACAAAATTAGGGTGCTGTTCCACTACACACTCAAAACAAGGAACCATACAAAACACATAAACACCATGCAAGATATTAAAAACTCTAAACTCTTAAAATTTGATGCAAGGTTTGCAGTATTCTCTGCTAACACTGTTTGGTCTTACTCCTAAATGGTGCTATAGCATACTTTCTTCTCCCTGTTGACTATACTAGTTATTGAATTAGCTATTTGCACATGCAAACTATTAAAATTGGACATAAACCTGAAGGCAACTTTAATTTCCACCACTTACTATCACAGACCTCCAGACAATATAGATACAACTGTCTAGTATTAAGACAAATAAAATGGCAGGAAGAAGGAAGGGAGCAGGATCCCAGCACCACTATTAAATACAGCCTAGCTGCACACAATTACCAGCAAGCTGGTTTTTATACAACAGAACTGGTTTAAGACAGGGCAGGGAAATCTAGCAGGATTTCAGACCACATTTTAGGCCCAAGACCCAACCATGTGTTCCACCAAACCAAGAAATGGAAAGATTTTTCTATTTTAAAAATCAAAACATTTTCTAGCTATGTGTGGGGCCTTGGACACTAGAGGAGGACCAGAAATAAGCATTCACCATTCAGAATATATCTTCCTTGATTTTTTTTTTAATTGGGAGATTTGGGGAGTATTCCTGAGGGCACACTTTGTCTTCCTTTGATTTAACGATTTATTTCTATACAACTGAGCATAATAGAGCTTCAAACAGGAAAACAAATAATTCACATGACAAGCCAGTTTTAATTCTGTAAGCCACCTTGGGTCCTTTTCCATAGAGAAAAGTGGGGTAAAAATATTCAAAATAAAAATAGAAAATAAATGGATAATAGAGATGGGCACAAAATGAAAAACAAAACACTGTTTTGTCATTTTGTTACATAACAAATTAATTCATTATGTAACAAAATGGTAGGATGAAACAAAATGCCATTTTTTCCTCTAGGATCGAAATGATTAGTTGTAGAGGAAATGGCAGGGAGCTTCCTCAAGTTCCAACCTGTAACCCCCCATATTTGGAAAGGTTTCGATGTCAGGAGGCTGAGTTATTAAACTCCAAAAAGGGGTGCCCCTATGAAATAATATTTCTAATTAAAGCAGGAAACTGTAATAGCCCCCCCACCAATCAGCTTTGCTTCTGAATCATGATTCAATTACAAAGAATTTTTCCTAA
The DNA here is from genome assembly GCA_023846285.1 of Phrynocephalus versicolor. Lineage (NCBI taxonomy): Eukaryota > Metazoa > Chordata > Lepidosauria > Squamata > Agamidae > Phrynocephalus > Phrynocephalus versicolor. Next base: position 20,201,758 of record JAHTLZ010000379.1, on the reverse strand, counting down.
GGAAACCCCCTTTGGAGCATAATAACTTAGTCCCCTGACCCCCAAACCTCTCCAAATTTCAGGGGCTTACACAGAAAAGTCCAGTGAATCTACATGGTGATTTTAATGCTGATACATGGATTTGAACCCTATTTTTGAGGGCATAAAAAACATTATGTCCTCATAAATAGGGTTCACAGTCATGTATCAGCATGGAAAACACAGTGTAACTTCATTTGACTCTTCTCTAAGCCCCCGAAATTTGGAGGGGTTTGGGGTTCAGGGGCTGAGTTATGCATTTGTATGTTCTTCTATAGTGGTATTTTGATTTCTTTTTTAATATAAGCAATATATTTCTATGAAATGGTGTTCTAAGCATTGTCAAAATACCTGTTTAACAAACATGGTCAACTGATGGTGTGCTATAGCTGCACATCTCATATATTAAGTGACATGAATTAAAGATATCACTATTAGAACAGATTTGGGGAGCTCTAGATAGTTTCTTGACACGTCTTTCCTACACTGTTGGATTCAGCCCTAACTCTTCTTCCAGCACAGTGCAACAAAGAACAGTTTGAAGTAGTCCCTCAAATCTCTGTTTGTAGCAATGAGTTGCAGAAATGGTGCCAACAGGCCAGGGAGCAGAAATGTAGGGATGCCATACCAATTCCCACCTTCCTGCCTAGGTGTCTATTCCTTTCTTTGTGTTAAAGAAGATGAACAGAGAGAGTCTCTCATTTCCTGGGAGGAAAACTAAGTTCTTAGGAAAGAATCTCTCCTGTGCACTAAACCATGCATACGGACCTTGCCAGATATCTGATTGATCTCAGTTGCTATGTCACAGAGAAATGATTTTACAAAGTAATCACACTTACAGGACTTGCTTGTAAGTTCTTTCCTGGTAGGTCTGGTTGGAGACATAAGTTACATACACTGAGAAATGATTAACAGTATGATGATAGACAATGTCGCAGACATCTGAGATTACAATGTTCTCTTCTACCCGCTTCTCAAGATCCAAGAGGAAGCTAAATGAGAAACCCAAAATAATACATATCAGAACCCAAGACAAACACAGAGAACAAACAGAAATCATTAAAAGGACTTCTTTAGTTTCACTTTTTCACTTTCTTTCATTGGCTGCCAGCACTTTGGTAGTGAACACCAAGGTTTTACTGTGCATTCTACAAAGAAATACCTCATTTCATCTGTTTTGACTCTTCCATCATCAATATACAGTGAAAATGGATGACTGAAGGTATGCCACCTTTAGAAAGGAACATTTTTAAAACCTACCCCACAAAAATGGGGATAGAAATTTGAAAAAAAATATGGCACTACTCTTCCTGTGCAAAAAATGACCAGTCCCATCACTGTACCCCCTTTCCTCTTTTATATCTCCAGTCATTCACCATTGAACAACATTACTGCACAGCTAGATAGTATTATTTTTCCAAAATGGGCATAGAGGAGGGAATACATCACATCTGAACCCTGGACCTAGCTAGGTACTTGTCCCTTTTCTATCCTACTGGGAATCTATAGATGAGTGCTCCCCTTCTGGAGTGTCTTTACATTCTAGCCCCTCGAATATGAGCACAGTCAAAAGTGGCCAACTGAAGCGGAAGCTGAATTTAATCCAAACCATTCCCATCTCAATGACAGCAGAAATACAGAAGCTAACTGGCATTAACCTTGCTCAAATTTGCACCAGCACTATATGGTTTAATCTCTGGTCTAGAGAAGATATGTATCTAGAGCAGTGGTGTCCAAACTTTGGTCATCCAGATGTTTTGGACCACAACTCCCATGGTCTTTTGTCATTGACAGTCTAGGCTTGGAATTCTGGGAGTTGTGGTCCAAAACATCTGGAGGGCTGGTTTGGACACCCCTGATCTAGAGTAACTTGGCTCTTCCCTTGCTCTGCACTCCTCTGCCTCTTGTTTGCTTCTCCTAGTGATAGATTTTAACCAGCAGAACAGTTCTGCCTTCCAATTACTCTGTTGGCACATTTTTGAGATCAGTTAGCATAAGACAATTCCTACAGCAGAAATATGTTTCTTAAGTCTAGCCTCCACATAGTACGACCACATGGCCACACCCAGGTGTAACTCTTGTTTCTACTTGATTTGCAAGCACTTTTGAATGCTATGGTTACTTGTAAAATTAATGTCTGTAAATCCTTGTGAACGGGATTTAGCAATCTTGCTGTTTTGCTGCAGTAACTGCAGTCTTACACCCCCTCTAGGATGCAGTGGGCAACTCCAGGACTTTTTTCATCCACAAGGACTTTCCAAATGCTGCCCAAATAGTGAAACAAGTGTGAAGAAGAAGGAGGAGGAGGAGGAGGAGGAGGAAATATTTAAAAGTCTACCAGTTTTGCATAATGGTCATTTGGGGATTTTTAACTGGTTTTTGGGCAGGTGGTAATGGTGGTGGGAATCCTGTGACCATTTTATTGAAAGATGAAATGCCACATCTGCAGACTTCCAGGATCTGCTGTGCTCCTTTTATTCCTGGGGGTGTGAGGTGGAGATAAGATCACAGAATAGCTAGACTCCCTTCCCCCCCCCCAAAAAAAAAAACAGCATTGGAGGGCCACATGCCCAGAGCCACATTCTGCACACATCTCTGCTCCATGATACTAAAGGATCAGCACTTGTCATATGATCTAAGAAAATGAAAAACAAGCACAACCATCCTGGGAGACAGTAAAAATAAAATAAAGGAAAGGAAAGACAATGTAAGGAATTCATGATTTCAGCTACACTGTTATTGGTAATAATTAAGAGATTTACCGTTCACTGACTGTCATTACATCCATAACATTGGAGAAGAGGATGTGAGCCTCTGAAGGATGCAAGATCTTTTTCAATCGCTCATTTTCCATGAAATGATATATCAGCAAATTCAGGCTCTTATAGTAGGAAGCTTCTGAAGTGACCAATTCAAACATGGCCTGCAGGAAAATTCCAAAATGATGTGTGAAATATTTACAGAAGTGAAGAAACAGTTAAATCCATAGTGTCTTGCAACTCAGATCCAATTCATATAATAGTGTGAATATTCGCAAAGGTATATTGATGGCAAGTTCACTATACATGGTCTAAAATAAAGAAATTGGCAGCACTGTACATCCATCCACTTGTACAATCATAGAAGAAATGAAAAAAGTGAGAGTTTTCTAGAGTATTTAATGTAAAATAATGCAAAATTCTGTTTAGATACTGTTATTTGGAGCATCTTCTTTGCAAATCATCTGATGTTGAGTCATGGCAACTGGACTTCTTTTTCTTGAGAGATTGCAACGTTTTGCTGCTCATCACACCCAAACAGGTTCCGGTTGTGGATTTCATCACAGCTACAGAATTGGCCACTCATAACAACAATCTGCCAGAAGCTGAACTACTCAGGATAAAAGTCTCTGCCACACTCTCCAGTGCTCAACCACCACCATCCAACCTCACCAGCCAGGAGAGAAGTGCTCTGACATCCCTCAGCAGCAATGAGAACATCACCATTTTGCTTGCGAACAAAGGAAGATGCACTGTCGTCCTAAATACTGTGCGCTACCACGAAAAACGTTATCTCACTTTTAGATGACCAACACACATATGAAAAACTAAACAGAGACCCCTCCAGCAACTATGATAAAAAACTAACAGAATGCTTAAAACTCTTGGAGAAGAATAAATCAATTGACAGGGTGACTTGCCACCAGTTATATCCTAGAGAGACCTTCCCCTACTTTTACCAGATTCTCAAGATCCACAAGCAAGGAATCCCCCTCAGACCTATCATCAGTAGTATAAATTAAGTGACTTACAACATTGCAAAAATACCTGGTGACTATCCTAGCCTCACTGGTTGGACTCACAGACCACCATGTGCACAGTTTAGAGGAGTTTGTTTCTAAAGTCTGAGAGCTGAAACTGGATACCGGTGAAACCATGGCATCCTTTGATGCTACATCGCTCTTTACCAACATTCCCACCACCTAACAACTGTAAAGAGAAGACTAAGAGAAGACAGCACCCTCACCTCCAGAACCCAGACCAGAGGTGCCGGCTCCTGGACCTGTATTTGAACACCACATATTTCATGTACAGAGGGGACTTCTACAGACAGAAGCATGACTGTGCCATGGGTTCCCGGTGTCACCAATTGTTGTGAACCTCTACATGGAAGAAGTGTAGAAGAAGACACTCAACACCTTCCCAGGGACATCACCATCCCACTGGTTCAGGTATGTTGATGATACCTGGTTGAAAATCAAGACTCAGGAAGTACAGGCCTTTACAGTCCACATCAATGCGGTGGACCCTAATATTAATTTCACTAGGGAAGACACCCAAGACTGCAGGGTGGCTTTCCTGGATTGTCCAGTCACCATCAGACCTGACCGTGGCTTGGGAGTAGAAGTTTATAGGAAACCCACCCACACAGATCAGTACTGTGGGTGGGTTTCCTGTAAACTTCCCAACCATCCATTACAACACAAATTAGGAGTCATCAGGACCCTAAAACACAGAGCAGAGAGCAGCCCCACCTCCACAGAAGCCAAGTAGAAGGAAGATAGACACCTGAAGACAGCTCTCAAGGCTTGTGGATATCCAAAGTGGGCCTTCAACAAAGCAGTGTCTGACCCAGAAGAACAATGGATCAGCCTGAGACCCAGAACCGATGGAAGAACCTGGTCATTCCCTACATGGCTGGAGTGTCTGAGAAGCTTAAAAGGGTTTTTGGCAAATAACACATTGCTGTTTATTTCAAACCCACAAACACACTATATGCGGTCCAATTCAGTGAGGAGTGTGCAGACCTCTACAATGGAGAAATAAAATAGCCATTTAACAGAAGGATGGCCAACATAGAAGGGGTAACTGCTCAGGTCCAGAATCAGCAGTATGTCTCCACTTGAAGGACAAAATACACTCATTCAAAGATAAGGATATACACATATTAGACAGAGAAGATAGGTGGTTTGAGAGAGGGGTCAGGGAAGCCATTCATGTGAGCATTGAAAATCCCTCTCTCAACAGAGGTGGGAGACTCAGGCACATGTACATGATACACTTATCAGGCTGTGATTTCAATAATACCCAGACAAATCAAAAATACTTCAGGCCTTCACCACCAAGGTCATAGCTAATGACCCATACTTTATGGGTTTCAGCACCTTTGGCCATTGTTCACCCTAAGGTTATTGAGACTGTTGTCTATCTAGAGCCTATTCAGGCCATTGTTCATCTTATGAGCCTTATTAACCAAGGTGACAAGAGGTTCACCTTATGAACCAAGATGACAAGAGGTTCACCTTATGAACCAAGATGACAAGAGGTCAAAGTGAACTATGAAATGGAGGACTTGCAACTACCCCTTTTTCAGGCTGACAAAGCTGTTTGGATGAGCAGCAAAATGTTTCATTCTCTCAACAAAAAGAAGTCCAGTTGCCATGACTCATCATCCAGATAAACTCACCTGAATGGCTGAAAATCTTCACAGACATATTATTTGCAACTTATTTAAATGCCCCACTGATCTCTGTAGATCCTGAGCTAGTGGAGATGAAGCTGAAAGTCTCACATTGAACTGTTAATAAGCAATGGACATTTAAGTAGAAACACGGTCTGTTAAGCATTAAACAGCAATAATATCAAAACACAGCTCCTTGAGAGTTAAATCTTGAAAACGTTCTCTGAACATTATATTGTGGAATGTGACATCCATTTCTTTGGAATTATCATAGCACTTTGAATAGATAATGTTACTGTATAAATTGTTCGGAATTATAGCACAAATAATGATAACTACAGTTGGAAAGGAATCAGAGTGAGAGCAATGTTCTAGAAGTGAAGAGAAGTCCCCATGGGGAATGTAGCACAAAAAGCAGAGGGAATAAACATTCAGACTTGAGTGTTATTGCCAGTTTTTAATTATCAAGCATCCATTTAAAGTAGATTATTCCTTAACTGCTCAGTGTAAAAACATCACCAATTCTGTAGATCAGACAGAACAAGGCAACTAGCTGAACATTTTAGCAAAAACTCTGATCGATATCAAACATGCAGGCCTACAACTAGTGTCTGTGTCACCAGGGGCAAATATGGATTCTGTGTTCTGGCCCCTGCTATAGTACAAACACTATTGCTATTGCTGCCCCTCACAGTGCAGCTCCCAGGAAGCAAGGCCTGCCTGACGCCTCTCTACCCCACCCCACCCAAGTTGTAGATCTGCAAACATGCAAACAAATATTCCTCACTCCTGGTTTTGTTCACTGTTCTGTTACATTTTGGAAATAACTTCTTTGGGTCCTATTCATTGTCTCTGCAGGAATGAACAGCTGTTCAGGAATTATAAATGTGTACTTAGAGTATATCCAAATATCGATATTGCCTGTTTGCACTGGATTATTTTCTTCTTGATACACATCTTAACATATACTTACACCCATGTTCCACTGCATTACATATATGTAATGGAACAGTATCAGAGTTGAGCTATCATGGACCACCACTACAGCATGGCAGGATGTTGGAACATTGGACTACAGTAGTTTCCTTGGCAACAAAGATACAT
>JAHTLZ010000379.1:20139081-20191789 GCA_023846285.1 Phrynocephalus versicolor | reverse complement strand
ATCATCATCATCATCATCATCATCATCATCATCATCATCATCATCATCATCATCATCATCATCATCATGTGTCATCAGAAATACCCTGGCTTACAGGGTATTTCTGAGAAGTGGTTTACCATTCTCTTCTTCTGGGGGCACCTAGAACTGAGCAACACAATGGGGAACTGAACTCCCAACCTCTGGCTCCGCAGCCAGTCAACACACACACACACACACACACACACACACACACACTTGTAGTGACTTATAATGTGGAAGTGTCTTTACACTTCATTTCCTTCCTATTTCCCCCAGGCATGGGAGGGATAACCAGCCATAGTATCTCATCTAGCAGTATGGATATTATAATAATAAGAGAGTGCACCTACATTGGCAATACCAGAGCAATTGCTCCTATTTTTGTGATGATGAAGTCTTTATCTTTACCAGTGCCTTTTGAATTTATGTAGACACATTTCTGTCCAATGACAGCAACAACCAAATCCTGAATTAATAAATTGTCCTCAGTGGGACACCAATACCATGGGACAGTTATGATTTCATTCACGGGCTAGAAAGACTAAAGCGATAGAACAGGCAGTTAACAAAGCAAGTGGTGGAATAATAACTGATGTTTTGGTTCCTATCTCACCTTCTATAAGTGAGTTTTTGTTTGTTTCGTTTTAGTGAAAGCTTTGAATCAGGGGATTCCACCTCTATCTTTGATGATCCCCACAGGTAGAAATATGATGGGGAAGGGGCAAACTAGTTGCCATTCTTAGAATATTTCAGAATTTACCTTAAAGCCTTAGTTTGTCATTCTATCCACTAAACCACACAGGGTACCCAGCTTGTACAAACCATGTCAAAATATGTAAAATATTATTAATGTTAGTGAAAGGAAGGAATGCTCCCCCTTTTTACTAATCATTATTAACCACACTGTAAGTTTGGAACAAGGTCAGAGGAGGGTGACAAGGATGAGCAGGGGGCTGGAAACCAAGCCCTATGAGGAAATACTGAAAGAATTGGGCATGTTTAACCTAGAGGGGAAAAAAAGACTGAGAGTGATATGATAGCACGTTTCAGATATTTGAAGGGCTGTCATATAGAGGAGAGGTGGGATCTGTTCTTGATCATCCCAGAGTGCAGAACAGACAACAATGGGCTCAAGTTATGAGAACCCATCTTTTGGCTGAATATCCAGAAAACGTCCATCCTAACTGTTAGGGCTGTATGACAGTGGAACCAATGACCTCAAGAGGTGGTGAGTGCTCCAACGTTGGAGGCCTTCAAAAGAAATTTGGACAACTATCCTTTGGTTTGTATTCCTGCATGGAGCAGGGGGCTGATCTTGGTGGCCTTGTAGACCCCTTCCAACTTCATTATTCTGTGACACTATGATTCAATTAAAATGCTAAATGTGATTAATCTAAGACAGATGCTTCAAATTGCCTTCTACAAAGTGACCAAGACCTGCCAAGGTGGGTAGATGGCTAAACACATTATGCTTATGTTGAAACATAGCTTACACTTCATTATTACCTCAAATTGTGTCACCACAAAACAAAACAGCACAGAGAGAGAGAGAGAGAGAGAGAGAGAGAGAGAGGGAGGGCATGCTTTGCCCAGAAGACTTGGAGTACCAATTTTCTTGCTACTTTTAGCAACTTTAGGGGCTAGAAATGTACAGTACTTTAAAACTAGCATGAAAACAGAGATTTTTATAGTACTGAACTTTAAATGCAAAGGTTATTCATAATTGACTCCAATCATTTTTTTTGTTATTGCACAAATGAGTAGTTTTTCTCCTATGCTTGATTCTGCATAGAAGAATAAAAAGGATGTGCCAGGAGAAACAGTGATCTATCTCGACTAGGGCAGGAAATCCCCTGGGATGTGTTTCTTCTACAGCTCCTAAATATACTGTATATTTATAGTGACAGGTGGCAAAAACTATACGAACTATTACAAAGGCACTCATTTTTAATGGACTTTTTCAAAAACATTCGAACATGTTCCCATCATATTTTTCCTGTCCCTCATGAAGCTCTTCTGTTGGCAACTTTTATTATTTCCTATTTGCCATCATGTACACTCCGTATTTTGTTTTACTGTAAGCCAAGGTGGCATGAGATATTTATTAGTGGGTTAATAAGTAAACAAACAAATTTGAAAATTCATAGTGTTTTCCACTAATGTGCTGCGGATATATCTGATGTCTCTAATATGTTGGATCACCAGGGATTTTTCTGTGGGAATCATTAAAGGATGAAGTACTATTTTGGTGACCAGTGAAACATTTTAGTTAAAGGTTCAACATTTTAACACTTTAATTTTTTGAAATATTCTTGGATGTACACCACTCATTCTCATTGATTTTACTTTTCCAAGTTCTGCTAAGAATTGATATAATTAATTCATACAATTTCTCTGTGATCTTCTCTTTTCTGCATACTCCTTTTGCACCTCTCACTGCTTTTCTGTTTCTGTTAAGTCTTGTTCCTCCTGCCCATGTTTACATCTGTAAAAAAATTAGCCCTAGCTCTGTCTTCCATTGAGGTTACTATATTAATTCAATTGCAAAACAATCCTCTTGTGGTATCCAAAGACTGAGATTGAGGGTCAAAGTGGATGATACAGAATGGCCCCCAACTTTTTAGAAGAAAAGGGATTTATTTATTTATTTATTTATCACCCATGTAGCTAATAAGCTGCTCTGAAGTTGAAGACCCAGTAGAACTATATCTCTACCAATGCCAGCAGACATAATTTCAAACACTGTCATTATATATTAACATGATCAACCTACATTTCAATTCTTTAAAATGAGAAGAGTGTAATACCCATCCTCCCTGAAGTTGCTATTACCTCTTGAAGTCTGATCTCATCTGGCTGGAGAATATTCAGAACACCACTGCTTCTGACTTCTGGAAGATCCTGCCATAAATTAAACCTGGAAGTAGGATTCCTTAGCAAATTAATCTGGGGGAAAGCCTTGCTCTCTGCGGTGTTTGCAGTTTCAGTTTCTGATGGTGTCTCTTCAGACGTTGAACACTCTTCGACATCTGCTTGTGAATCCTGCAGCCTCCTAGTTTCAATCTCCTGACGTGTGGATTTATCCCGATATTCTTGATACAAGAGACCTACAAACCAGCAAAGTACATGGAATGTTACTGGAAAATACAGTGTTTTTTTAATGATAAATGCACTAATTAGTATGGATTAATAATAGACACTATGCATCCAGTCTTCAAATTGGAAAATAAAGAGCTGAAATCTAAGACAATTCTAGATTGGTGCAATTTCCATGTAGGCACCAAGATTAAGTTTTTGATTTATATTGTCAAAAGCATACAAAGACAACTGTGGAAAAGATTGTCTGGTTGAGTCAAGTAAATGGTCCAAGCACATACATTTATAAATGCAAGTTCACATGCATTTTTAATAGTGAACTTCCTTTTCCTGCAACCCATTCTTAGAACAATATTCCAAAAACATTACATTTTTAGTAGGTAATTTTTTTGGGAAAGTAGTGTACACATCATGTTAAACGATACATTAATTAAAACATTACTCTGTTTTCACAGGCCTGCACACTCTACCCTGTCTTCCTCCTCCCATTTAATATAAAGGATTTTTCTCCCTTAATTTATGACACTGGGAAGTTCATTGTAATAGCTGTATTGGACAGATATAGCTAGAACTATAGGTCAATACACCTAAAATGTTTTTATATGTGCTCCACTTGATTATGAAAGATGTCTGTTTGCCATCCCACCACTATTTTTCTTACTTATCTTGTACCTGATTCACAATGTGAATGATAATTTCAATGTAAACATGGGTTTATCCTGCAAGTCAGATTGCTGGAGGATTCATGGAGGAAGCTACATTATGGGAAGGAAAACATGTAAATCATAGGAAATGAATGGGTCTTTTTAAATATCTAGACTTACCTAATAGCTCTAATCGAGCTCCCTCAAAACTATGATCTGAAACCATTTTAGCACTGAACTATGATTTGCTGCTAATTACAGAACTTTACTATATTATCATTAAAATAGAGGTGTTTATCATCAGATTATTGTAGCAAGACCTGATCTAAAGGCTTCACAAACACAATGGCTAAGAAACTAATAACACTGCAGAATTTATAATGATATAATAAATTATAATGATATAATAAAGCTATAAAAATGTAAGATCACTCTTGCAAACGTTTATCAGGTCCTGTAGATACTATTGGTAGTATCTCATGAACAATATTGTTAAAGACCACTGAATACAATTCAACTCATTAGCCTACAATTTCTAACTATTCTCTGGACAACAATAATTACAGCCCAGGAATACAACAACATTCAACAAAAAAAAAAATAAAAGAAATTTTTAAAAATGGTGTTTTAAAAAGAAAGTAAAATTTTGCATTCTGTATTACAGAACATTTATGACAATGTTATAGCAAGGAGTATAAATGTTACTACAAATAATCAAAAACAATAGTTATGAGTTTTAGGACTATTGGTAATGAACCAGTTCCCCTCAACTTTACCAGTTAAATTCAATACAAATTATTTAGCTTTCAGTGTTAGTAAACATAACGCCACAATGAGCATTAAAGTGTATTTATTTTAATACAGCTTTACATTTCATCTGAAATTACACAGTTGTAATTTATTATCTGCTTGCACATATATCTGTGCCAAGGACATCAATGTGTGTGATACACAACTACCATTGTATTTAATTAACGCTCTTAAACATGCACACACACACACGCACACACACACACACACACACACACAATATGTAATGGGTAATAGCCAAAGGCCATGGTTTTTTTTTTTACCATACTGTGAGTATATTCAGTATTCACTTCTTTCTAGAACAGCATTCAAAATGAGATTAAAATAGCAATAGGAGAAACTGTACCTTGGAAACCATGCCCTTTCCAGTCAGCTTCCCACACTTGAATAAAAAGGAAAGATTGCCCTTAAATGTGTTGTGCTGTTCTAGCAGGAATAATACTTGCAAAAGTCTATCTGAGCTATTTTGTGAATTTCTTCAATGGCTGCTTCAATTTCTGCAATCACACACACCAAGCTTATCATAAACCAAACACAGAATACAGAAATAAGAGGAGAAAAGGAGAGAGAAAGCAACTATTCCATCATTATGGATGGAACCAGATATATACCACTAAATATTGCAAGGCCTTTTTGTGTGAAACTGACATCTTTGTTGGTTTGGTGCACATGATCTTTCAGGGTCTGGAGCGTTAATAAGTAACCTACTGGACAACTACTTCAGTGACAGTGCTGAAGTACAACTAGAATCAAAGTCTAGAATACAAGTCTAGAATCAAAATCTTGCCTTTACATAGATTAAAAGTTTAAAACTCTTTGCTTTAAGCAATCCAGATATTACCATATTGAGCATAACATGAAAGAGTTTTTTGGTCATCAGAGAGGACAGTAAACCTTTATCCCCCTGGCCAACAACTTCTCTGGCATAACACTGACAAACAAAGAGCAGCTTTGGAGAAGTTGAAGGCCTCAAAATATTATAAGAATGCAATGGATACTAATGGGAAGGTGTATGAGATTTGCCATGTGGACTGGAGACTGATAAGAGACTATCAAAGAAGGACAGTGTATATTATTTTTGAAATAATGTATATTCATGATCTTCAGCCATTGGGGAAACATAGAGATTGTTTTACCCATTTCTGCAAAAAAAATTAGATGGGCATGCAGCCAAGTTCTTTGGTCCAATACAATTAACAGACAAATGCTACGCATGTCTGAGTAGATGTAAAATGCTGCTGAGAAAAGTAAGACTTTGCTACTAATTGCACATTACACACACATGTACACAGCTGAACTCACATTATAATATTTATTTAAGAAAAGCCAGTTTAGACAGGGAGGTGTGGGGAGAAAAAGCAGCAGGAAGTGGGGATAAGGTTTTTTTCTTTCCCTGCATGTTTTTCTCTACTTCAAGTCAGCCCCCCCCCCCACAAACCAGCTTTCTGCTACTGCTTCAAATGAGTGACTTAAAGGGTAGAATATTTGAGAAGGGAGTTGGTTCCTTTTGGATGCAAAATAGTTAACCATCATTCCCTCTACACCTTCTCCAGTTTCAAACTGCTTTCCTCCAACAAAATCTGGCATCATCAGGCATCAAATATCCTGCATGCTACAATGTAACTTGCAGACTCCCCCCAGGAGCCAAAATGTTTCTCTTACCTATTTGCTCAATGAAGTTCTTCCAGGAGTCAGCAGTCATCGGGTGAATCAGCTGCAGGGCCTCCGGGAAAGCAGCAGGGCAGCTGGGATGCACAGGGCTTTCATCGGGAACAGAAACGGGTTCACCCATAGATGGAGAGTCACTGAGCAAGAGGGAGAGAGAGAAAGTGGGAGTGGGAGTATTTATTCTCCATCATTCCCAAGACCATCATTCCCAAGTCCAACCCACTGCTTAGAAGAAGAGTTATATGAGCAGCAAATGTTTAAAACTAAAAATGAGGATAGTTGTACCTACTTTCGCTATTAAGCATTTGCCATTCACATAGCTCCCCTTTCAATGAGAGGTCATTTCCTTTCTGTGGGTCCCTGGATGCTGAGCCCCCTGAGCTCCTGATTAATAGAGATCAGTAAATGCCACTGAAGGGAGGAACATAAACGGAAGCGTGTGGGCAGAATGATGGCATTTCAGCATGGCTCCTGAGAGACAGGAGGAACCCCAGCGGTGACTTGTTAAGAAATCAGGCTCTCCCTTCTCTCTCTCTCTCTCTCTCTCTGTGTGTGTGTGTGTGTGTGTGTATGAGAGAGAGAGCGAGAGAGAGAGAGAGCGAGAGAGCATTTCATAGGGAGTTCTTCTTATTTAATTAATTTAATGGGGGTCCGGAATACAACGCCTCCCTGGGGTCAACTCTCCAAGGCCTCCTCTCTCCATCCTGGGGGGGGGGGGAGTTAGGACGGCAATGAAGACTACTTTGGCTCCCTGCGAGTGAGGTGATGCTGGCGTCCCACACTAGCCACAGATCAAGGCAACGAAGAGGATGGGCGTCCCAGCGGGGACGGGGAGATCGAGCACAGTTCTCGCCCGGTCAGTGCATGGGAAGGAAAACGGAGTTCGAGGGCGTCCCGGGAAGGCACCTGGAAAGCCCGCCCGCCAGCCCCTTCTTCCCAGGGCAGGGGAAGGAGTCCGTCGCCGCCCCCCCCCCAAGCCTGGAGCCTCCGACCTCGCCGGCGAGGCGAAGTTCCCGCGCTTGAGCCCTCGCAGCCGGGCGAGCCCCGCCGTTGGAGTGGACCGCCGTTGGAGGCGTGACCCTGCGCGTCGGAATGGGGCGCCTCCGACTCCGCCGGACGACAAGCCTCGGCGTCCCGCTAGGAGGGAGGAAAAGCAGTGTCTCCCCCCCCCCCCGCCCGCCGCCCCCAAACACCTCCTTCCTCACCTGTCCGGCTGGCGGGCTCCTGCCACGCTCTCTGCGGCGCCGTCATGCTCCAGGGCGCAGGCGGCGCTGAGCGCAGCGGCCAGGAGCTCCATGCGAGGCGGCGGCAGCGACAGGCGCAGGGGCTCCTCCGAGCCGCGGTGGCGGCGGCTGCTGCTGCTGCTCTGGCTGCTGCCGAGGAGCGATTCCGCAGCAGGCACGGGGCTGGGGGAGTCCGGACGGTTGCCACGGTAACCGGGGTAGGAGGGGAGCAGCCTGCGCGGAACGGGATGGTGGTGGTGGTGGTGGTGGGGGGGGTTGGAGAGGAGAAGAAAAAAAAAAGGAAAGCTTGGTGAGGGGAGAAGGAGAAAGGCGTGTGAGGCGGAGGGAAGCAGCCGCCGCCGCCGCCGCCCCCTCACCGCTTGTCCTTATTACGGCACTTCCACCGTTCCCAAGCGCCCACTTCTTGGGTGCATTTTTAGCAACCGGCCCCTTCGACAGCCACCTTCCTCCGAGAGAGGAAGGAGCCAATCCGGAACGACCCGGAGGGACGAACTGCTCACACGAACTCCTCAGACGCGCGTCTGGAGCACCGGAGGGAGGGGGGGCTGGGGCCCGTGCAGAGAAGTCCCTCCCGTACCGGCTCCCCAAACCCGAGAAAGCGCTCGCGTTATTACGCACCAAAAGGGCCCTTGTTACACCGAGTGATCTCTAGAGAGAACGGGAAGGGCAACTCTTCCACAGCGAGCCTTCTCCAGAAGAAGGAGGGGTGGGTTGTTGGGGGTGAGGTGCGCTCGCCTGGCTAGTCCTGACTCGTGGTGACCCTGTGGCTTAATAATGACCTCCGAAAGTCTCTCATTAACAGCCTTCTCCTTTCCCAGCGGAGGCGTGGATTTTATTGAGGCAGGCCATCTCATGCTGGGGTCCTCCTTTTCTCCTGCTACCTTCCACGTCTCCCTGGGTGGTTCTGTCTTCTCTAGTGATGGATGGAAGGACGGAAGGCTTCTCATGACCTCCTCAAAGCACAATAGCCAGTGTTCAGTCCTTTTCAATTACAGTGGCTTTAGCTTGATTTCTCCTACTACCCCTTACCTATCCTTCTGGGAGCCCATTCTATCACTAAAAGGCTCCCCCAATGGCATTTTCAAAGGAATTAATTTTCTCTTTGCTAGTAGCTTTGTTCATTGTTGCTCTTTCACATCCATACACAGTTACTGGGAATACACAGATGATCTTGGCCTTGATTTCCAGACACCCATTTTTACTACAGTATTATGACTCCTTTCTACTTTGCTGCCCTCCTGTGTTTCAAACATCTTTAGACCTCTTGATTGTTGTCTCTATTTGAATTGATTGAAGCTAATAAAGCAAAGTGTTCTGCTTATATACTGCCCCATACCACTTTAAGCAGTCTCTGGGCGGTTTACAGCTTAATTACAGTATGCAGGCTACATATTGCCCGCCCCCCAGGAAGCTGGGCACTCATGTTACCGACCTTGGAAGGCTGGAAGGCTGAGTGAACCTGGGATTGAACCCCAGGTCGTGAGCACCGTTTTACCTGCAGTACAGGCATTTAAGCACTGTGCCACAGGACTCAGGAAATAATAGAATGTATTCATCATCAGCATTTCAGCTATGCAACACTCCTCTACTGGTTCTTTTCTCTTCTTTATGCTCAGCTATAATCTTCCTTTTGCACTTTCCTCTTTTAACCTTCCCCAACAGTCATTTCAAGTAATTGCTGCTTTCTGTCATAACCGTGGTGTCATCTGCATATCTTAAAATATCAGAAAATCACAATGGAAGGAGGGAATGATATCAAACTAGAAGTTTTCCCAAGGTTTTTGGAAAACAGCTAGGAGAACTTGTAGTGTTTATTGAGCTAGGCTGTGCCAGCCCCACAATTAGGCAAAGCGAGGCAGTTGCATTCAAAAATCTGCAGCCTGAGGCATCAAGGGGCAACTTAATGATTAGTTATTTACTGTATTATGATTGCATTTTTACTTTTGGGTGGTGGTGGTCATCTTCCTTGAGTAATAAAATCTCCTAAAGCTGCTTTTCTAGTTTTGTTCTTAATGTAAAGATAATGGTCACATAGCCTATATGAAAATGTCTTTTATTGGTCAGGTCCTTGAGGGCTCCTTGTGTGCAGTCTTGTCCATGTGAACTGACAGAGGCTGTTCTAAGATGAACTCTACTGAGACTCTTTGTGATGGAAAAGCTGAGGACTGTCTGACATCCAGACTTGCCAGTATGTATGATACTAGATTCCACTTGCTTTGCTTGGATTATTAGCTTCTTTCAGCACTTCACTGTCATACTGTATCTTATCATCAGGATGGGTAAAGGAGGTTAAAAGAAGTAGATCCAAACTCTCTTCACTATATACATATAGCTGGAATTGTAACCCTTGTGTGCTTTTGTTGTGTTTTTAAGTCAACGGATGGTGGCAGGAATCACAAATTGCTAGCCTATCTTTGTACCTCTGTAGTTGATGGGTGGATGTCAATTATGATGGAAGTTAATTACAACAGTTGATATATTCATGTTATGTCCAGCAATATGCTCTGTTGCAAACTAGAGCGTGAAGGCAAATTCTTTCCTTCCATTTATTTCTATGCTAGTGCATAATATATACTGATTTTTCCATAAAGAAAATGTAGAACTGAATGCACTGACTTCCATTAATATAGAGACATCCACATTTAAATTACCAAAAGCTTCACTGGTTCTGAGGACTTTTCAACACATACATCAGCAATCTCATTCCTCAGCTTTCTGACACAATTCCTGTCCATCCCTAGCACACCCCAACTACTTCTGCAAAGCCAACACACTCCACATGTACGAGATAATGATACGTGTTAAAACATTAAACACCCAAATTATTCTGAATCTCAGTTCAGGTAACAAAGAGGTTAAGGTGACCTGCCTGTCAAACATTCAGCAAATACAAGATGCAGAGTGCATAATCATATGGATTAGCTTCATTATCACAGCTGATTGATGCTGTGGCTATACTTTTGCCACTATCTGTGGCAGAAATGCTTCCTCATTCCTCATGTGTTGAGGTAAGCCTGGCTGATAATGCATGACTGGTCCAAGGACAGCAATTCAATTTTTAACCCAATATGCATTTGAACCCAGATTGCCTGAGTCTTGGTCCAGCACATTAACCACTACACCTCATGGCTACCATCTGCATTATTTTAAGGTTCCAGAAGATTATTTTCCTTAGTTACATTTTTCAGTGATGAGGGCTGACATTATTTTATTTATAATGGAAGAAATATGCACCCTCCCCATCTGTTCATGCTATATTTGAAGACTTCAAAGATTATGGCACAGTTTGCATATAGACTTTAGTTCTTATCCCCATTAGAATAAACATGGAGACTTATGAAATATAGGAAATAGTATTACAGAATGACCTAAATCTGTGTCCTGGAGTTTAGAGAAAAGCCAATCATTTTTCACCATTTGTTTTTATATTATCAAATATGTATGGCGGTAGAGAGTTTCCACTTTACTTCGGATAAAACAAGGTCAGCTTGCTTGAAGAGGACTTAGTGGTATGCTTTTGTCTCATGTTTCAGAGACAGGGTTTATACTGTGAGAAGACCATTTGCTGCCAGAAAGATTTCACTGTCTGTAATAGGATCTGAGCCAGCAGGGTTTGACAAGATACAGGTACGTTTAGAGCTGATTCTGGATCTTGTGCCCCAGTAGAGGAGTCAGAAAGTTTTGACTCTGTCATTTACAGAAATGATTGTTTTCACATAAAGCAACAGGGGGGACAGCTCCTTTTGAGCATTCCCAGTTGTATATGGCTGAAGAACTGGAGATTATCCACCCCTGAAAATGATAAGTGGAGGTGCTTATCTGGAAAAGGGTGTGATACATGAATATATGGGTGAAATGAATGGTATATTTACACCTGTTAGAGTACTGTATGGGGAAGAGAATGTCTGTATAATCGAGACTACAGATGGTTGGTGTTTGTTAAAAGAAGCAAGGTGTGAAGAAAGGCTCAAGGATTCTGAATATGCTCCAGACTAAAAGGAAGGCTGAGGTGGTAAAATGCAGTTTCTTAGCAGGAGTGCAGCTTTAAATTGGCTTTAATTTGGGGTATAGGAGGAGTGTTAGGAAGGAAAATGTTTATAAACATCCACATTAGCATTTATTTATTTACTCAGCCTTTCTGCTCAAGAGATGCAAAATTTTAACTTATTTTTGCTAGGCTATATCTTGGACTGTACATCTGAATAAATGTCTGTCTTCCTCTTTCTTTTCTTTCCCTTACTCGTCTCACTCTGCCCCCACTGTGCATTGTCAAATGTTTCTGAATAATCCTACTACAAGTTTTAATTGACATTGAATTTTTACGTTTTGCTCTTGGGGACTAGCCTGGTTTACCTTGTTTTATATCTAAAGTTTGTGGTGTGTTCACTGCTTGTAGTATTGCAACTGCAATATTGTGTGAAATTTCTTGACATTGTTCCCAAAGCCCCAATGACTATGAGGACCACTGTTGTATGTTTCATCCACAAGTGAGATGTTTCAATTGGCAGGTTTCTGTCGTTTGTCGGTTTTTCCAATTCTTTAGCTTAAGCTCTGGCATCTCTTGGAATTACAATGTCAATGATACAGACATTTCTTCATTCTGTTACTACTATATCTGGTGTATTATGTTCATGGTTACTATCGGTCTGGATCCAGAATTCTCACAAGATCTTGATTCATCATTCTCTAACATCTTCTCCACCTGATGTTCCCATGGGTTTTGGGGGGGTGGCAATTTATATTTTTTGCATATTGACCAGTGCATTAATTTTGCCACTCGATCATGTATATTTTTGTAATCTGCTTGAGCAGTCTTAGGATATTCTCAGGTGAGAATATCCTGTGACAGTTTGATCTTTTTTTTTTTTTTTTTGGAAATTCAACATTTATTGTTGGCACTATTATCATTATCATTATCGACCTTGCTTGGTATTTTTGAATAATTATTTGTTTTGACTTATATATGACACCATGGTGCTAGAGCATTTTTGAATAACATATACATGATATTAAGTCAGTTCTCATTTATATCAACCCATCCATTATTTTCTAGGTGTAAAATGCTCAGAAGTCCCGCTTTCTAGTTGTGTCCTGGGACTACACAATTGGCCCAATATTGTACTGATAGCAGGTCATCTAACCCTGTCACCTATACATGCTCCAGGATATCTAGGCTGGTTTCTGTTTTGGGGAGGGAAGAAACAGTAAGGATTTGGATCCCTGATACCAGTCTCTATTTTTTAAACTGAGATGGTAGTGGAATAAAAATAAGATGAATAGCCAAAGATTTAAATGTTCCCAGTCTGTGTTAGGGTTGCAAAAGCTTTGTTGAAGCGGGGAAAAGAATGGGGTTGTTAAATACTGAGACCATTTTACATCTTTGTTACTCAAGTTATTTTTAATAACACCCACCACCACCACCCAACACACAGATGCCAAAACACCCTGCAGGAGGTAAGGAGAATCAAATGGGAATAAAGTCTAGAGCAGAGATGGATTCTAGGGGCAGAAGTTGCAGTAACAATGATCTGTACTGAGGTGCCAGTGAAAAAGAAACAAATATCAATTAACAAGACAATATAAAATATAAGTGGTAACGAAAGATGAAAACTACTCTGGTATCTGTTGAAAAATAATAAAGCCAAGTGCAGCACTACATAAACAAATTCCAGTACCTAGGTTTAAGTGATGTAAACTTGGATACCTGTCTGAAAAATCTTTGATGCTTTTTCCAGTCATAGTCTGAGTGATCTACTTCTTAAACATCTTATTATTCCCTTGCATTACAGCTGGAAACTAAAGAACTCTTAAATTCTTTCTCCTAGCATTATCATTCAATGACTCATTTTTAAAGCAAAGTGACGAGTTATCTCTAATCACTGCATTGAGTGCATTTGAATGGAAAATTCAGTTCAGTTGCAAGCTGATATTTAGCTTTTATGTTTATAGCATTTCAGTACATTTGGTCATTTCACAACAATGTGCTGTTAGATTGGTGTATGTATTACTAAATTGGTTTACTTTCTTCACAGATCTGTACATATTTTTCCTATTAAATTATATTATACTTGAATATTGCATGTTAGATAGTAGTCATCTCAAAAAAGTAGTTCATTTGGTATAAATAATATTTTTGAAATAATGGTTTTCTATGATGTTAAGTTTAATCTGTCCCCTTAAGCCATACCAAAAGTTTTAAACATTATGTCAGGGGTGTCCAAACCTTTTGCAAGGAGGGTCAAATTTTTTGAGGTGAAAATGTGTGGGGGCCGACCATCCAGCCACATTTGGCCCCTGGGCTGGAATTAGGCAAGCTTCTAGGACATACAAGGAGGCGGGGAGGATGCTGCAGCAACTGGAGCTGGGGGTGGGTAGGCTAGGAGGGTGGCTGGGGGGGTGGACGGAGGCAGGGAGGGCAGGCAAACCTTAAATCTGCAAGCTGATGTCTCCATCCAGTATGGGGCATGCGTGACAGAGCCTGTGGGCAGAAGAGGCTGTGGGCCACTCAAAATTTGAAAACGGGCTGCATTTGGCCCCCGGGCCTGACTTTGGACATGCCTGCATTATGTGGTGTTTCAAGTGACTTTTCAGTGACAAAATGCTACTAGATGCTTTTAAAAGATTTTTATACCCCTTGTTTAATCATGTTTTATACTGTAAGCCACCTGGAGTCCCCTCTGGGGAGATGGGTGGTGATATAAATAAATAAATAAATAAATAAACAAACAAATAAAAAATGTAATATTTCATGCATTTGCAACAGATGTGGAAAATGCAGCAATTTAAGGAGGGAACAGAAATGGGTCAAATGGAATAGCCATACTGCAATTCCCTTTTGTACTTTAAAATGACTAAATGTGCCTTTCTCTGCAAGTCATGTAGCAGAAGTCAGTGAACACAAAGTCACTGAACACAGTGGTTCATGCTACGAAGCTATTCTTACAGATATATCTGTGGTATGTGCCTAATCCTAGGTCTGCCAGACTGCTGCCAGCCAGGATACAAGGTTTTGGGAGCTCTCCTCCTTTGCCTCCCTTTTCCTTGCTAGGATTCTTTCTTGTTCTGCCTCAGTGGTACTTGTGAGAGTGGAAATAACTAGATGTATCTTTCCCCCCTGGATACAAACATGTTCAGATAGTGAACGAGCATGGAATCTGATGGATCTAAAACCACTCCACCATGCTCAAGATTTTACAAGAAAAGCCATTACCATGTTTGGAACAATAAGAGCCAAGCAGGTCTCGTAAAACAATGAGATAGTAAGGATTATATTGCAAATATACATTGGCTTTGGAAGCATACCAGAGGACCTTAGGAGAAAATCATTTTATGCAAAGTAGAGTACAATAAAGTATTTGACTATATGGATCATTCTAAGATAAATAGGTGTATCATAACATTTGATTCTCCCATTTGATGCATAACATATTCTGGACAAGAGGCTAGTGTTGGAACAGAATATGGAGAAAATATGGTTTCCCACTGACAAAGATGTCAAGCAAAAATCTATTTTGTGTTCATATCTGCTCGTGTCATACAGAAAGCAAGATTAGATGCAGAGGAAGGAGGAGTGAAAATTGGTGGAAGAAATATCAGTAACTGATCATATGCAAATGAAACCATATTACTAGTGGAGTACAGCAATGACTTGAAGTAACTACTGATCAGGTTAAGAAAAAAAACTTCAAAAGCAGAATTACTGATCAACAGTGAGGAATTCAAAATGAAGACTGCAGAAAAGTGAGATAACTTTAATGCTGGCAATGAAGAAATATGAATTATTAAAGATTTTCCATATCTTTATCCAGTCAAAACAGAGACTGTGGCCAACTAGTCAGAAGACAGACACTTTAAAGGACAGCTACAAAAGAAATAGAAAAGTTTTTTTAAGTATGTGTCATTGGAGACCATAAGAATTCTTAATTGGAATACATATATGGATGTTAAAGATGAAGAAGGTTGACAGGACCTTCCCTCCACCCCATTCATTTGAAACATATGTTATGAGGAGTTTGTAGATTACTAATCTTTCCAGTAACCTTTGGGCACCTCCAAAAACATCCTAACCTAACACAAATACTTGGTGACTATCCTAGCCCCAACTGGTTGGACTCACGGAGCACTACGTGGACAATTTAGAGGAGTTTGTTTCTAAAGTCAGGGAGCTGGAACTGGATACAGATGAAACCATTGTATCCTTTGATGTTACATCTCTCTTTACCAGCATTCCCACTACTGATGCCCTAACAACAGTAGAGACTAAGAGAAGACAGCACCCTTGCCACCAGAAGCAGCCTCAGTCCAGACCAGATATGCCAGCTCCCGGATCTGTGTCTGAACCACACATATTTCATGTACAGAGGGGTCTTCTATAGACAGAAGCATGGTTGTGCCACAGGTTACCCAGTGTCATCCATTGTTGCTGACCTACATGGAAGAAGTGAAGAAGAAGGCACTCAACACCTTCCCAGGGACGACACCATCCAACTGGCCCAGGTATGTAGATGACACCTGGGTGAAATCAAGACTTGAGAAGTAAAGGGCTTTACAGATCACATCAATGCAGTGGTTGCTAATATTATGTTCACTAGGGAGGACACCAAAGTCAACAGGCTGGCCTTCCTGGATTGTGCAGTCATCATCAGACCTGACCATGGCCTAGGAATAGAACTTTAAGAGATACCCACTCACACAGATCAGTACTTATTATTTGATTCCTACTACGCATTACAACACAAATAAAGAATCATCAGGACCCTAAAACACACAGCAGAGAGTATCCCCACCTCCACAGAAGCCAAGAAGAAGGAAGACAGGCACCTGAAGACAGCACTTAAGGCCGGTGGATATCCAAAGTGAGCCTTCAACAAAGCAGTGTCCCAACCCAGAATAATAATGGATCATCCTGAGACCCAGAGCTGATGGAAGAACCTGATCATCCCTTGCATGACTGGAGTGTCTGAAAAGCTTAAAATAATTTTTGGCAAACACCACATCCCTGTTTACTTCAAACCCATAAACACACTAAGGCGGTTACTTCACGTCCTACCTCATTCCGTGATTACGTTCGTTCAGTGACAGCATTCTTCGCGGTCATGTCGTTTTGTCCCTGTTCAGTCCCTGTTTTCATTTACCCAGGGGTGTGATTACTTGTATCGTGACAACTGTTACTTCATGTCCTTGTTTCGTGACAACTACTGGATTTCCCTGGCTTCATTTAGACTTTTTTTAAATTGTCAGGCTTCCATTTTTCGTTGTTTCAAATCCCCGCTGTGGGCGTGCAGGCTGTCTTGGGAGGCCTGGCAGGAGGAGCCAGGTGAGCACAGGTGGCTGCAACATCACCACTTTCTGAGGGCGGGCGGCGGCGGCGTGGGCAGTGTGCAAGACACCCTCGCCCTGAACTCAGCAGTCTGCGGGCTGGCAGGTAAGCAGGCAAGGAGAGCTCAGCCCTGCCTCTGGGACCCGAGGAGGACGGACCTACGCTTGACAGTGGCTCCCTGCCTGTCCCTTCATGATCTGCCTTCTCCTGCAGGGACAGGTGGGCAGCCGAGCCTGGCCTGGTGCAGGAGTTCCAGTCGGCTTTCTCGGTTGTCGGAGTATTCCTAGAGCAAAAGGGGGAAACAGCCATTGCCGTTGCTTCATGTCCCTTGTCTCGGAACAGGAACCAGGAACAAAGTGTTACAAGAGAATTCCCCAGCCCAAGGGCAGGTACGGCTTGTCATGCTCTGTTCCCGGTTCAGGGGGCGTGGTCGAGACAAGTTTCTGCTGTCACGTTATGGACATGAAGTAAGTTTTTTTTCCGTACCGGTCCCAAGTGGGACAGCAAAGAGGGATGAAAGTGATGTGAAGTAACCACCTAAGACAGAGACTTGTACACCCAAAGGAACCAACACCAAAACACAAGAAGAGCAATATAGTATATGCAGTCCAATGCAGTGAGGAATGTGGACCCCTCTACACTGAACAAACTAAACAGCCACTAAACAGGATGATGGCCCATCACAGGATGGGCAACAGTGTACCTCCATTTGAAGGACAAACAGCACTCATTTAAAGATGAGAATGTACACATATTAGACAAAGAAGAAAGGTGGTTCAAGATAGGGATCAGGGAAGCTATTCATGTGTGTATTGAAAACTTCTCTCTCAACAGAGGTACAGGACAGACACAATCTGTCTGCTACTTATCAAGCTGTCCTTTCATCAATCCCCAGACAAATCAGAAGCACTTCACACCTCCACCAGCAAGCCCATAGCTAACAACCCATACTTAATTTGTGTTGGGGAAGGTTGTATAGGCGGGACTTTCATGCACCATAGGCCATTGTCCACCTAACAATTCTGTTTAGACCATGGCCCACCTAGGAACCCATTCAGGCTGTTGCCCAACTTATGAACCTATTCAGACCAGGGTGATGTGAAATCAAGGTGAACTATAAAATGGAGGACTCACCACTCATGTTCCTCATACTGATGCTGCTGCTTGAATGAGCAGCAAAACATTTCAGTCTCTCAAGAAAAGAAGTCTAATTGCCATGATTCAACTTCCAGATAATCTTACCTGGATGAATGAGAATCTTCACAGATATCCTAATCTAACCTTAGTCGGAGAGAGGATCTTTTTTTCACAACACTCTTCTTTGTGGGGCTAGATGGTCTCACATAACCGATTTTACTATTAAGATGAAGAGAATTATCAGCAGGCCCTGAGAGATACCTGCTAAAGCTGGGTGCACCATGTGGAAGGGTTGAAGGCAGAGAAGGCAGACCAGAAATAGGAAGCACTGGGTTTCACTGCAGCTTCTCGGGTGGCCAGATATCTGTATGTATGAAATCTTGGAACCCACAGAATGCTGGTGGGAATGCCATTTGGTCTCTTTTCAGGCATCAAGAATGTCTATAATACCGTCCTGTACACATTTCAGTTATTTAATGTTTGTTAACTGTGACCACAGAAGCTGTAATGTGGTTGGAATAACAAAAAAATTATCCCAATCAGCAAGCTTTGTAACCTCTTCAATAGAGCAGAGGATACCATGCATTGAAACTCTCTCATTCATGATCCAGTGGGGAGTTGGTCAGATAAACGTTCATGTACACTTGGCAGGTTGTAAGAAATCCAACTGTACAATATATCACATGTTCTGTAAATCCAGCCCCTTTTCTGCTCCCCTATCTGCCTACTCCTCTCCTTCATTTGGCATGCGTACATACTTTAACTAGTTAGGAACAGGGCAAGGTTTAGCAGGCAGCTACTTTATACAGATGTGGGACCAATTATTTAAGTCAAAGCTTAAATAAGGAGGTTGTCGCCTCACCCCATATCAGATGCTATTTGCTCTAAAAAAACAAGCATTTCTGGTCTTCAAGTCTGTTGCTCTTGAGAAGACCTGAAGAGTCTGCCACCTGATGATTCAGTCCAAGGGTATAGCAGACTAAATACATGCACGACATCCATCAGCCAGATGAAAACGCCTCTTAAAATAAATAGGGACTATTCCCATCATCTGCATTTGCAAACAATTAGCTTCTTAAATATCACACAATACCAGAATGCTGAATAACACAAACAATGCAACTTGATCATTGTTTATATCATTCCTTAGAATCCCTACTAGCCCTATTCTGTCATCACCTTTCAACACACACTTTGCTGTTAAGTAGAGAGGAGAATTAAACATTCATGGTTTTCAAAATAAATGCTGATCCCATGAATATGTTTGATGTCAAAATAATCCTAAAAATAGGCCACCAAATTCTAGTCTCCTTAATAGGAATAGGGAACTTAGATTCAGAGAAAATAAACCACTGAAGATGGACATCAAATACATGGGGATGCTAGATATAAAACTCTGGCCTGTCATAGCAAGCCCACTGATCTGAACCTTATCATTTCCTTGCTATCACAACAGGGTTCTGGGCTCCCCTATTCAGCAGAAATGTAAGGTTGAAGGATGCTCTCATGTTTTCTCAATGAAAACCTGCTGCTCTCAGTTTGTACAGAAGGAGATACAGATTCAAAAGCATAGACATTGATAATGTCACTTAAGTATATTATTACCATATGTTCTGTGAAGAACATATGGAAAATTTTGTGGTATAAAATAAATAAATATATCTACAGCGCATTGTGAAATTCTACTTATAGAAAAGGCATCACAACTACAGAAAAGGAGATATAGGTAACTTCAGCAATCTGTTTGCTATGCACTTCTCAAAAAAAGTTATTGGCTCTCTAAAAATATTACTAGCCATCCAGTGGTATAATCTGCATTTAGGCAAAGCAGACAGGGAAATAAAATACACCCTTGTCTGATACCTTTGGTAATAGGAGACCATTCTATTTCCCCATCTTCTTTCTTAACTAGCCTTTTGTCCGGAGTATAGGACAACCAAATACCCTGTCTGTCTGTTCCCATGATCCATACAATCAATTAGCAAGGAGTGATCTTTTTTCCTGGATTTTTTGTAGACCCCAATAGCTAATGTATGTTTGCCATACAATCTCTCCTGCCTCTTTCTGTTCTGAATGCAGCCTAAAGATCTCACTTTTTTGGCTACATAACAGTATGTGGAGCAAAATCCATATTGTTGCAAATCTTGAGGATCACTTTGAAACATGGAATGTGTGAAGTATGAATAAAAGGAAGTTTGGAATAATAAAACAAGAGGTAGGCCATGCAAATACTGAAATATTTGCTGGATGAAGTGTATTGGAATAGGCACTTTCAATAAGTTAATTAAAAAGCATTTTACTCCAGAAGAAAACTCAGAAGAAAAAAGTGTTGCTGTAAATACAAGAGAAGGCATAGCACAGACAATTAGGGGCTATGACTAAACAATATCAATCTGGTATCAGATCAGATACCTACCAGACGCTGTTGTAGTTACGTGCTGCCAAGCTGAAGCCAACTTATAGTGGCCCTAGAACATTTAAAGGATGGTTTTTACCAGTTCCACACCCCCAGTGAATTTCCATGCCTGGGTGTGGATTCAAACCTAGGCATCTTTAGTCCTAGTCCAACACTCTATCCACTACAACACCCTATCACAGTGGTGGTGAGCCTTCAGCACTCCAGATGTTTTGGACCACAATTCCCAGAATTCCAAGCCTGTATTGCCAATGACAAAGGATTGTGGGAGCTGTGGCCCAAAACATCTGGAGTGCTGAAGGTTCAACACCACTGCCCTATCAGATAGGACAGCATATTTAGATAATGTTTCTTCAACTCTGCAGTTCAACTTTAGATGCCAAAGATGTTAAAAGCTTTTTTCTCAGCATCCAGGAGGAAACTGGTCACATACCAAAATAGGATGTGCTGATAATGATGCTTGGGGTTTCAGTGTGCATATTGGTCATTTGCCTGTTTGCACACAGTTATGCAAGAAAGATGTGCTAGAATTAACTGTAGGAATGTATCAACAGGATACAATTTTTAGCCTATGAAATATTGTTGTTTTGTTAGTTATACACACAGAAAACAATATGCATAACATTAGTCGTTCCTACTGAGCAATTAATGAGTCTCTGGTTGGGTTCTTGGATGGTCAATACAGTAAAAATCAGTAGCTTTTCTCACCTCCAAGCATACCAGCAATATTCTTGTTATTTGTTGACTAGGAACAATTTTCCTTTCAATGTGTGTAACAAAGCAGGATTTCAGCCAATATTTTCTATGTGATTGGAACAAGCAAGCCATTTTAAAGATGGAATACCAAAAGGACAAATTGCTAATTGGACCACTGGCACGGTTTGCTGCATTATGCTTGAAATTCTGTTGTGCAACTGTGTAGGGCAGGCATGTCCAAACTTTCTCATTTGCAATCTAAGCTTAGAATTCTGGGAGTTGTGGTCCAAAACATCAGGAGGGCCAAAATTTGGACATGCCTGGTGTAGGGCAAATGATGTTATCAGCAATGGTGTTCTTTCAGAAATTAAACATTTCCTATTATCCCTGACAGGTCCCCAAGCTTCCTTGGGATTCTTTTTGTCATGGGGAAGCCATAGGTAGCTGTGGGATGAGAAGAAGTTTGTAATTTCCAAACATCGTCACCAGTGAAATTATCTTGCTAGAAGCAATTTTCAGAAATTAAACATCTCCCACGTTCCATTGCCTCTAACAAAAGGGAGCCTTGGCATTTTGAGGGAGGAATTGGAAATTAATAATTTCTGAAAAATCACTGTGGCATTAACCTCTGGAAACAGTATTACAGTTGTCATATTTTGATATCTGGAATGCAAAAGAAAATGTTTGGAGAAACATTTTATCTAGGAATATTTTAGGATTGGTATTCCTGTAGATCTGATGAAGCCTAAGTCAATTTTGAAGCCATGGAAAAAACTTTGGAGGGTTGAAGTTTGGACATGCCTGCCCTACACAGTTGCACAACAGAATTTCAAGCATATGCCTGTCCTATCATATTATATGAAGAGACACAACAGAATTTCAAGACTATGCCTGTCCTATCATAGAGGGAAATTGACCTACAGTATTTGCTGTGTTTGAAGCCTAAAACCAGTCTTGCAATATTAGCTTTATAAACACATTTTCCTGCTATATGAAGTAAAAGTGTAGATTAAAAGAACAAATGCTGAAGGAAAAAGAAATCACTGGAAAAATTCCTACTAATGTTATTTTTATTTCTATTTGATGAGATGTAATCCAAACTGAAAGTTATCTGACCCTAGGTTTATCTGCCCACTTGGTGTTCGTGTTGGTGTTGGTGTTGGTGTTGGTGGTGTGTGTGTGTGTGTGTGTGTGTGTGTGTGTGTGTGTGTGTGTGTGTGAGAGAGAGAGAGAGAGAGAGAGAGAGAGAGAGAGAGAGACCACATGATCCTTGAACATAATCTGCAGACAAGGTTGAGTGATACCTTTATTAGACCACTAAAATTTCACACAGAGTTGGAGGTTAGCCTTTGTGATAAAGATTATAGTAATTTCATAAAGGCATTACCTTCCTTGTCTTTGAGGAAGTGCATCTCCCAAGTATAGAAAAAAATGTAACTTTAAAAACACTGTTAGGTATTACTGCTACAGCAATTCATATTTGTTTGCATTTGAGCTAGCTTTATTCTAATTTCAGAAGTAATTGGTTTGCATCTGGCCAACACTTTTAATATACTGGAAGTCATTATGGCCAACTGTTAAAGGACTAAAACTGAACTGAGTGTTCCAGTGACAGTTTTTTTTGTTTGTTTGTGTATTTTTTGCATAAAGTCAAGGAGCTGGAAAAATAAACTGAAGATACCACAGAAGTGAGTTAGTAGGATACTGCTGGACAGACGTTACTGAATTCTTTATATTCATATGCAAACCACATTTTAATTTTGTTCATTTTCTGTCTTTTATGGGAAAATGTAATATAGCTTTCTTCTTACCTTTGAAACCATTGTTCTTCAATGGCTGTCATATCAGATTTTATATGAAGAGACAGACCCTTGTGGAATATCCGCAACAGTTCATCTTTGTTTAGAAGCTCATTTCTGGTATTACCATTTTTTAGCGAACCTTTGGAATAAGAAAGGAAAACTTGATAGGCAATTTGTCACAGTACCTTTCTGTTTGTTTTACAGTTGACTGCAACTAAGGGGGGAGAGTGAGCAGTTATTTTCAATGTAAAAACCGACACAGCTTTTGGCACATGTGCTTTAAAAAATATTAATGAGCACACAATATATAGAGAACTAAGTGGTTATTGCTTTTGTCCTATGAAAATATAGTTCTTAATTTATTGGAATTGATAGGTTTATCATTGAGAGTGAAAGAATCAAGGGTACTTATTTGCTCTTCCCATGCCTTTAGTTTTTCTTTCAGGGATGGAATGTCAGAAGCCGTAATGTGATAAAATGTTTCTTCCTATCCATTAAAATGGGCCAAAGTCTTTGGATTGGAATCAGATTTATGGATCTGTTTTGGTATGTGGGAAAGTGGGAGAGTAAATGATGTGATGGGGTACTTCCTACTTAAGGGTCATTTGGGTGTATTTTGCACTTAATGTGCATTTGTTTCTCATTTATTATGTGCAAGCTTCATGTCTTCTCCAACAGGTCAAGTCATGAAACAATAGCAATTTTTATCTGGGTAAAATGTACCATTGCCTCTAGGGGTTGCATTCATCAAAATGATGGTTGCTACACCAAATATGGCTGCATTAAAATTATGGGAACTAACTCAATATTTTGTAGGATAGAATTAATGATATGCAGATTCTTCCAAGTAATTCTATTATTCATTAACTAAACAAATTTTATTTATTACGTTGCTTCTTCCCTTTAATATACTATACAGATTTATTCTATCCTAGTAGTCAGTAGACTGCCTTCTGCTAGCAAAAGTGCAATTTAGAATCAGGCTGCCACTGAATATCTGAGGTTAGGACACAATTCCACCAGCAACTGATTGAACACACTACTCTTCTTAGGCACATTGTCAGCTTATTGAAAACTAGCTAGGAAGGAGGGTGGAGCAGAGAACAAATTTCTTGCCATCATTATGTATTTCAGAACCAGTCCATCATGTTAGATAACATGGCTTCCTCTGTTTCCACCCTGAAATGAGGAAAGTTTAGTGAAATATAAAATGGACATTGAAGGTCCCCAGGATATCGGTTGTTGCTCTAAATAAAAAAGAGTAAGGCTCAGCAAATCATAACCTTCTGGTCTCAGATTGTAAAATAAAAGATACGATCAAAAACTCACCCATGCCTTTCGTCCTTGCACTTCAGTCAATGCTACAAGAAAAGACTGCTCCCGTTTGTTGAAAAAAAAAAATGCTTTATGGGGCTTACAGCACCCACTGAAGTTTGAAGGCTGAAGACAATTCCTTCCTAGTTGTTTGTGAATACACAGTCATTCAAGCAGAGGGGTGAAATAATAATCTTAATATAAAGTCAAGCTATGGAGAAGACACAGATTTCTATTTCAGCTCCATAGATCAGCAAGTGTCACTTCAGCAACAAAAGAACAGAGAATATGTATAGCACAATAATTTGCCAAGATGTCCAAGGATCAGATTTTAATCTGGAGGAAAACAAGCTTTCTCCAAATAGATTCCTCTGTTTGGATCCTAAGAAGCCAGGATGTTTTTTCATGACAAACCTTGTGATTCTGTGCTTTATGCAGTAGATATCTTCCCATAGGCACAGCTTTGGTGCAGTGACTCCCTTGAGCACAGGTGCTTCAGGAAGAAGAAATGTATGTACATTAGTCTGGCTGCATACTGCATTGGCAGGGTGGAGAAGATGCCTGCTTTGGCATACTGAATGGCTCATTTTGTCCACAGACTATATTGTTCACCAGAGCAGAATAATAAGTAGCTGTTTTCAAGCTTGTGCTGTCTGCCTATGACACTGGAGAAGAAAAAGGACCTCCTTGTGCGTGATATAGTGCAAGAGAGAATGGGCCTCATATTTCATGAGAACATATGAAAGTCTGGTCAAGTAAAATAAATCTCTACCTAGAAGGGAAAAGAAAAATACTTCTTGGGCAAATGATCTCTTTGTTAACAAGGGGAAATGATGGCTCTGAACTGGAAACAAAGCAAATCTTGATGGGACCAGCAGAATTATTATATGTGAAAGACTGTAAACAGTTGAAATGTCCCATATAGAAGCAAAGTATTATTAATATTCCTGTTGTGTGGTGGAAAATATCTCATTGCCATTTGTTTCTGTTTTTCAGAGGATTTTGACAATTGTTCTCCTGATTTTGAGTGATAAACACATGTGCTAGAAACAATATCCCATCACATTTAAAGGGGATTGCCTTTGAGTAAGGATGTTTATCATTGTGCTTTTAATGTGTCCCTTGCTCCTGAGGATGCCTTTGATAGGTAAGATATCATTTGTGTAAAGCATTGCCCTTGTTCTTGCCATTTATTCCTTCTGTTGTTGTGGGTCTCACCAACTAAACCATTTTGTGAAGTGGTATCAGATCTCACCTTTTTCATTCCTTTGTTTTTGATATTTTAGGCTTGCAGATTCCTGGTATCCAGCTGATGGGTGGAGGCAGGCACTGAAATTCTAGGTACAGTATTATCATTTTTATTTCTGCAAAACCTGTTGTACTTATGACTCCCAATCTCAACTGGCAATGAAGAAAGAGTAGATACTTAGGGAACAACTTACCTTCAGCATGATTAGTTTGAATTTCTTTATCACTCTGTGTTCTTTCTCTGTTCCGACGTCTGATGGAGCGATAATATTTGGAATTTCTTCTAATAGGAATGTAGCGTGTCTGTGACTCCTTCTCAGTCACATGGTCAGAAGTGTCAGACTCATCATCATAGACCAAGTCCATGCATGATATTTCCTGTGGAGAACTACTTTTCTTGAGACCATTGGCTGAGTTCCCACAGTTTCTTTCCACACCTTCCAGTTTTTCTGTTGCCATGGTAGCAGATCTGATTGTTTAATAACACAGAAATAGGCAAGGAACCTTTATAGACGCCATCCAATCTTCCTGTTTTAGAATTAGAAACAAATGAAGGAAGGTTGTTGACACACCAAGAGCAAAATGTTCATCAATGTCCAATCTGGTAGTTTTGTTAAGATTATTTTTTGGTTAGCCCACATATCACTACAGATTGGTTATCTTTCATAGTTACAAAACTCACTGAAATTATAAGTATGGCGGTGTTTAAAAGCCATGATTCTTGCATACTACTATCCTTCATCCTCTAGGACCCTTGTAATGATCTGACTCTGGCTGAAAAAAAATATTAAAACTGATTTCCACATTCCAGTTTGATAGAGTTACCTTTAAATGGATGGCAAACTTCAACCTTCTCTAAGGTGTCCTTTAAGATAGTGGGAGGAATAATGTCTTTTTCCAGTGTATAGTGCACTTATTCATATGGTATGCAATAGAAATAATAGAAAAGGAGCTGAATAAATTGCTAGAAACAATTTTAACAGCCAGCAGGATTGGAGGAGAAATGTTATCATTTCCTATCTTTTTAGAGGAGGCAAAGGATTATCTACATAAGGAAATAGTATTTATCACCATTAGAAGTCTGATAGTGACAAGTCAGTATCAAGAAATATCCAGATAGATTCATTCAGCACATCTTACGTCAATTAAGTATCTTGATAGTGTGGCATTAAATTATTTAGATTCAACTTATCCTAAAAACATTGCTTCATTCCAATTATATTTAACACCTAGTTATCCTTTGATGGTCTGCAGAGTTTCATTCATGCACAGCATATTAACATGCCTCCTTTTATGTCATACCAAACAATGATTTGAGCTAATTATAGCTGCAATTGAAACCATGGTGTGGGCTTCAAATATATGGTAGATAAACCATGTGATATAGATGGTTGCTTGTCAGGTTTTTCTTTTTTGTTTCCTAGGCAAGTTTGCTTCCCTTTGGTTAAGTTGCCTTTGAAGACACAGTGATAAATGTAACCATAGATCAGGCATGTCCAAACTTCGGCCCTCCAGATGTTTTGGACCACAACTCCCACAGTCCTTTGCCATTGGGAATACAGGCTTGGAATTCTGGGAGCTGTGGTCCAAAAACATCAGGAGGGCCGAAGTTTGGTCATGCCTGCCATAGATGCATAGGTCATTGGAGGAAGTGGAGGGACCTTTAATACCAAATTTCAGGGAGCACTCCATACCTTAGTCACAAAACACTTATTCTTGTAACTATGACTAATTAAATTGCACACTAGCCCAAATCCTGTTGCTTAGTGTAATTAATTGCACTAGAGTAGGCCCATTGAATCAATCAGGATTTAGTGAGGAAAATCTTCCACTGATTCATATGGGCCTACTCTCACTATATTTTAGTGTGGTAAAATAAGTCATAACTAATGTAGACCCATTTCGATAAATGGAATTTATGGAGGAGTCCGTGGACTAAATCCCAATTGATTCAGTGAGCTACTCAAGTATAGTTTACTATACTAATTAGCAGAATTTTGGTCACAATATCAACCATATTATTATTGTTATTTGTTTGCTCAAGTTCTATTGCTTTTTTAAGCCTACAGAAGTAAAAAAAAAAGCATAAATTTCATTTCCTTGTAACTGTGAGTTAATGAGTCACTGCTGGAATTCTTGAACATTGCCAAGTCAGTACCAGCTAAAAGTAACTGTACATACCTGGTCAAAAGCCTTTTCAAATGTGTGCAGATAACTTGTGTCATCTGGGAACACCTGAAATTGCAGGGCCACCATTTTCTCAAGCACCTTAGCCAAATATTGTACATTTGAGACTGGCCTCTAATTAGTCAAAACATGTGGGTCAAGGGCAGATATCTTTGAGAAACATTTTCATGACATCTCCATTCAGTCAGGAA
Source organism: Phrynocephalus versicolor (assembly GCA_023846285.1). Taxonomy (NCBI): domain Eukaryota; kingdom Metazoa; phylum Chordata; class Lepidosauria; order Squamata; family Agamidae; genus Phrynocephalus; species Phrynocephalus versicolor. The sequence continues at coordinate 20,163,996 of JAHTLZ010000379.1, read as the reverse complement.
GAGACAGACCCTTCCTTTAAGGAAGCATTTACCACCTCGTAATTATAACATCAGTCTCGGTTTGTCAGATTTGGTTAGCCTGGAAAAGCAAAGATTAAGTGAGCAAGTGGTAGCTCATACCATTTCAAACCCTCTATCCAACTCAAGATCTATAAGATGGAAAAAAAATCTCTACTAGAAGGACAGACAGTTTACAAACTAAATCAACATGACATGCTGCACTACTAGGGAACAGATCAAGTCTGTGTCTGATCGGATTACCTTGTCTAAAAAACACAAAGTGAACTGCTCACATCCAGTGGAGAAGGATGACAGCTGTAGTCTCTCTCATACCTTTGGGTAGTGAGCTGTAGTCTCTCTCACTACCTTTGGCATACAAGCTATATAAAATAAATAAATAAATAAATATTTAGAAGGCATCTACTGAAGAACTAAAATTCCTAGAAAGAACTACAGCATCTCCCCCACCCCACCCCAAAATGAGTGTGCTTCTATAATGCTTGGGTTGTTCAGTAAAACACCATGACCTGCTATAAATACTAATCATGTGCTGCCAGGCCAATTCTGACATGGTGAACCTTTTCAGAGTTTTCTAGGTAGAAAGAACTCAGTAGTAGTTTACTGTTCCATTCTTCTGAGGGCATCCTGGGACTGTGCAGCTTGCCCGGGGCCACAAAGACTGGCTATTCTCCTTGGAGGCACAACAGAGAATCAAACTCTCAGTCTCTGGCACTTCAGCCAGATACCTGCTATATGCAGATGCAATAATACAGAGATACAGACTTTCTTTGTAACTTTTGCCTCTATCTTCTTCAAGTGCCGTGTCAGTTAGTGATCGGTAGTCTGAACTGGTTTCTATCTAAAGCTATTCTAAATAGAGCAGCTCTGTTCACTGAAGACCATTGGTTGTAGTTCTTAAGCCAGAATGTTCTTCTATGCCCTGGGCCACACTTCCCATCTATTTTTCCTTGAAGGAAAACTTGCAGCAAATGGTATTTCGCATTGCACGTTATGTGTTCGAAATATTGCAATTTTCTTCTCTTTATGTTGTTGAGGATTTCTAGCTTTTTATTCATGCACTGTAATACAGCCACATTAGTGACTCTAAGGCATCTTCAGAATTCATCTGTACATCCACATTTCGAACACTTCCAGCTTCCTGCATAATGTCTCTGTGACATACATTTTCACAAGGATTACAACAAGTCTGCAATCTGACTCATCCTATGTTGTCCTTCAGTGACACTCTAGTCTCCATCCCTTCTGTTTCATTGCCCTCAGCTCCCTGTTGAATCAGGGATCTGACGTAGCTCAACAGGTGGAGGGAGCGTACTTAAATGTGATAGCACCAATTGTCCTAGCTGCTTTTGAATTCCACAGATCAATCAGTGCTTTACAAGTACTGCTGATTAATTTAGGAAGCTCCCTAAGTGCACTCAGCATGCTATTACAGTTCATCAGATGCCTGGGATGGACTATCTGAATCGCTTCTCAGCCCATGTGGAGGTTCATAGCAGCTACCCTTAAAATTAAGGACATAGAGATACATGTAATCCCTCCATCTTCAGACTGCCTACTCTACCAGAGGAAAATGAGATCCAAAGAATATCGTTCACAAGTCAAGCTACAAATTTGATTAGCTTTATGGTTAAAATGAAATCCTGAGCAATTCCTGACTGAGCAACCTCTGGATAAACATTGAAGTACCCCAGAATGACAAGTTTGTAGTAGTCCACCACAACACCAGAGGCTACCCAAAGGTCATGAAGACCTCTGGACAGTGCAGTAGATAGCACACTGAAAGAATCCCATCAATGTCCTAGCTACCTAGCCTCAGCAGCATACATTCAGAATTTCCTCAGTATTGGGGGGAGCATCTACAGACTACAGCCATGCTATCTCCCAACCCCTGCTTGTGGTAGCACAGAGTAGACTGGAGGACAGAGTAGGGTGAGATAGGCTACCAACCTTCTCTGAACCAATATATGTGATGCAAGTCAGACCAGCACTTTCAAATCTTGGATAGTGATTTTTCTCCAATTGACTTGGCATTAGTAAAGAGGATTTTTAGGCTAAAATGTCTACTTTCATTGCTACAATGGCTTCTTTGGCTACACTGCAGCCAACCACCTGCCACTCTTTCTCTGCAGCAGTCAGGTTGGTATCTCTGCTGGTACCTATGCTGGTAATTGTTTGAATAGTGGCTCCCAATCTCCCCCAGAAATATCTTCCTGGCTTAGTAACACAGCTGTAAAATTGAACCCTTCCTCCTCACCTACTTTAAACAGCCTCTGCCCTTTTGACATTACCTCTAGGAGTGATCCCCACCTGTGGTTGGCCAGCAGCCCTGCCTAAAACCCTTTCTCCAGAAATGGAGAAGTTGGAGGTAGGGAAGAGGTCAATTCCTGGCTGCAAAGCAGCTGCCCCAAAACAGAAAGGGTCTGGCCCTGCAATACTCTGAGGGGAAGGTTGCACATGTAGGACTTCTCCAAGGAAGGAATAGGCAACAACAAATGGTAGACACCCACTCTCTTTATCTGGAATAGATGGTGGTGCTTCTCCTCTTGGATAGGCGGAGGTGCTCTTATCTTCCCAACTTATCTTCATACCCAGAGATAAAACAGTTCCAGGTGGAACAGAGGCCAATTCCTGGCTGCAGAACAAGCTGACTTACATCAGCTGCAAAAGGGGCCAAAGGCAGCACAAACCATTCATCCCAACCACTTCAATTGTTGCAGAGAGCACAACAATCCCTAGGTAAGCTTCATTAATCAAAGTCTGGTGTGCTGTGTGAAGTGAGCCTTGCAAGTAGAGTCACAGATTTTTCATTGAATGCCTGGAATTCTCCTTAGTAGTAATTTCTGCTTCTTTCAGTATGCTAGGTATCCACAGATAAATGAATGTACTGAATGTGCGGGTCCCAGGTTTATTTCCCACAACCATTTTGGTAAAGCAGTTATTTGTTGAAGCCACTGCAAGTTAATCTATCACTGATTTCACAAAATGAGTCAGTCACCAGGTGCTCATCAACCTGTGGGAGCTTCCGTTCCACTAAAAGTAATTGCAGGATTTGGTAGCACACAAATGTCCTTGTAGTAAGTAGTACACAACTGCATGAGTGATTGGGTGAATTGAGCTGGCATGGATGGTGCTACATAAAGCTAAAGTGGAATGGTATGATTTCAGAAGAGACATTTTGTTTCCCACCAAGGATACAAATACTGCTCAGTTTGAACACATCATTCTTTAACAGAACAGCAGCTCTCAAGAGGAGATGAGAGTTTGGGATTGTTGCTAGAAGAACAACAGTGGATAGCTGAAGGGAATCTGTCCAGATTAGTTCTAATGGCAAGGCTTAGCACTGTTAGCATTCTTAGGGGAGATATAGTGTATAATGCTAGCATGTTTGGGCAGTTAAAACAAAAAGCAGTAAAACAATGAAGACAAGCAGGCTGGAGGGAAAGGTCATTGATTCCCACTCACCAGCAACCACACACGTCTCTATACAACTGTTTTCCCACCAACCAAGTCTGTCTTAATTCCAGTCCCCATTTGCAGCTCAGAGAAGAGACACTGGAAGAAGTTGCACGATGGAACATTGGGTGTGTATGAGCTAAGGGAGGTTTACAGTCTACTTCCTGACTGTTTCCCGCCCAGTAAAATCCCCATCTGCTATTCCTCACTGTACAGCTATTTGCTGATGGCTCCCATTTAAAGCATGGGTTTGCAACCATCAAATATAGATGCAAAACCATACAAACCATGGCATGTTGTTAACATTTGGACTCTATGGTAACTGGACTTGCATGGATATTGTTGACATTCATTGGCTAGTGTCCGTGTTATCAGGGTATGGGGGGAAAGCCACTCTTTTGGATTAGCTTCTGGCTAATGAACAGTAGTGCAGTGTATTGTACTAGAACTGCTCAAGCAGACTTTATATTATTAGGATGGGGGGAAAGAATGAATTTCCCTCCTATGGTTGTCCCACCATATATTTTATTTTATTTTTATTTCTAAAAAGTAGGCTTAGCATTTATTGAAGTCCCACAGCATGACTCCTCACAACACAATTATTGGCCATATTAAAGCTACACTTCTCTCATTTAATTATGAGGAAGGGAGCATATTGTACTTCCATCTGAGCTGGAATGGTTCCTGTATTAACAGGAAAAGCCATGGTTTCACTTCTCTTGATTGGAAAAGCCCCTCCTCCCCTCCCAATCCTTTAAAAGCAGTAAGAATTCCATAGGCTCAAATATTGCAAACAATGCAATCCTGAACAGTAAGGGATGGATAAAGAATTTGAAGAATGTGGGGAACGCACCTAGTCTGGAGCTTTATTGTTCAGTGAAAATAAGGCTGCACTTGAACCAGCTCTCACACTGGCAAACAGCAAAACAGCACGAGAAGGCTAATAGTAACATAAGAAAGCAAAGGCCTCTCTGAAGAAAACCCCAGTCAGAGGGGTGGGTGTGGGAAACCACAGGAGGCGTGGCTGCATTCAAAGAAGCAGAACTGGCAGTATCAGTTACTAGATCCTAACTGAGTGTGAATTATTATGAATAATGTTATTAAGAGCTTTAGGAGTGTACAAGTTGGAATCTTAGAGAATTATTGGAAGGAAAAAACAATTCTGAATCTCCCAGCATCACTAAATAATGAAAGTCCTGAGGGTTTTTTTTTTTTACGGGGTGGGTGGGAAGGCTAGAAATCAGCAATGTAACCTACAGACACAATGCTTGAGGTGATGAAGAGGGAAGAGTACTGTACTTTTGCCTTCCCTTTCTTTAGTGTACAGGAGTAAGAAATTAGGATAAAATGATCCACACCTCATGATGTGCTCCACGAACTTTATTCCCAGCAATCCTGATGTTTCCTTTCAGCAACTAATGTTCAGCGGCTTCAGAAGCCAATGAGATATTTAACTTTGGACAATATATTGATTCATAATTGAATCTTAAAGTAGTTTCTCAAATGTTAGATCTTGTTGGAGTCTATCCTGACTTTGTGGCCTGGCGTACTGTTGGGGCTAGACAGATAAGAGCAAGTGAAAGGAAGCCATGGGATCAGCCATCAGCCAAGACCAAAGAATAAGTCAAACCTGAAAGACAAACTAGAAAACAGAGCAAGTCAAAAAAAAAGTGATGCTGTGAACAGCAATTCAAGGTTCAAGGAAAAATCAGAAAGAAAACTGCAGCAAATAAGCACAATGGCCAAACACACAGGGACATGCATTGTGTAAGAAGCCTCTGTTGCTCGGGCAAGGCTAAATGGTGAACCCGCTTATACTCCTTCCTGTCCAGGATAACCGAATGACCATTCAGGGTACACAAGGTCAATACAAGTCCTGAAAGCAGTTCCTGAGCAGCAGCATGCACTTCATTGGTTCAACACTTTATTTATTTATTTATTTATTTATTTATTTATTTATTTATTTATTTATTTAAATTATAAATTAATTTATATTTAATTTAATTAATAAATTTAATTAATCAATAAATTATTAATTATTATTAATAAATAAATTATTAATAAATAAATAAACAATAAATTTAATTAATAAATAATAAATTAATTATATATAATTTAATTAATTATAAAATTATAAATATTTATTTATAATATTTTTACCCCACCTTTCTCCTTGGAAAAGGACCCAAGGTGGCTTACATTAATGAGGGACAAAATATAGTGCAGAACATTCAAAACATATTCAAGTTAAGAACAGGGAATTAGAAGAGGCATCTTACAACATTAAAAGCTACCAAGAGCATGCAAAAAGAAAAAATGCATTATGAGGGATGGAAACTAGCATGAAAAACACTGGTGTTCTCATGAAATGAGTCAATCCAATCATGCATGGTAATGCATCTAAAAGTCACATGATAGGTAGTCCATTGAAAAGCTTGCCTGAAGAGGAATGTCTTTGCCTGCTTCCAGAAAGACAGCAGAGATGGCGCAGTCCTGGCCTCCAGTGGGAGGGAGTTCCAAAGTCGGGGAGCAGCAACAGAGAAGGCCCTTTCATATGTTCTTATGAGATGCACCTCTGAAGGTGGTTGGGTGGAGAGAAAGGCCTCTCTTGATAACCTTAGCACCTGACCTGGTTCGAGATTCAATCTTTGAGGTAGCTTTGGCCCAGGCCATTTGGTGCTTTGTAAGTTAAAACCAGCACTTTGAATTGTGCCCGATAGCTGATTGGCAGCCAGTGGAGGTTACTACCGTTCCATGGAAAAGCTATATACAGAGGCAGCAGCTTGTGTAGCCTGTGCTCTCTTGCTCATTTATCTCAAAACTGCCTCACTGTCTAGGTCAAACTAGACAGGAGAATTTAAAGCAATCTAGGTTGCTTTTAAAAAGCTCTTATCTTTGTCATGATCTGTTTTATCTCAAACTTGAATGATCCTTCCATTCACACAGAAGATGTTTCTTCTCCCATGGAAAGGATCCAGATAGTACTTCAGATCATTCCAATTTCTCACCCTTTTGATTATGGATCCCCCTCCTCTGCCCATTTCCCTACCTTTTTTCATTCTATAGGCTGCAGTGACTTCCCTTTTTCCAGTAATTTTAGTAGTGGCATAGCACTACAGTAACACATCAGCCTAGCATGGATATTCCTTTGTATTTGAAATAGCCCTATGTTACATAGGGTAATTTTTTTTAAAAAAAAATAAAAATTATGAGAAGAGGAAAATAGAGGAAGAGGTTCTCTGCCATCCATACTATTGTCACAACTCACTGGATATGCCACAAGGTGCATACATTTGTGTTTTGATTCATGAGTCTTACTAATCAATCAGAAACCTACCCCTATTGGATTCTTTTAAGGAGAAAGGTGGGGTAAAAATATTGTAAAGAAATCAATAAAGAAAATTGAAAAAGTCTATTATATGATTGGCACTATCTTCTTTTGTGGACACTATCCTGCTAGATGGCAACTAAAATCAAAGAAAAAATTATAGGATATAGCTCAAGTTCTAAATATTAGAGGCTAAGCTAAACCTAAGGAGAACAAAAATAACACACTTTGTTGAATGGATGAATGCCAAAGAGTGTCTCCCACCAGGACAAAATTCTGGCTGGACCATTTGGAAGTCACTTAATAGACTTAGAAGCAAATAAGAAGATCAAGAATAATCAAGTAAAATGGGGTTCCTTGAGAAAAAAAATCCGTGATTGTGGAGAAATTGAGTCAATGCAGCATTAAAGTGTATGGAGTTTTTACCCCATTATGTGTATAAAAATATAGCAAATGCCCAAGATAATGCTATTGAAGCAGTCCACTTCTAGTCAAAATCATTCTAATTATCTTAACATTTTATTTATTTTAATTTTACCTCTATTTCATATGCACTCATAATTTTAAATTGTGCAAAGCTCTGATATGAATAAAGAATAGAAGTTGAACAAAAGCAGTTAAAAGTTGTATTTTAGGAATAAAAATTCTCCGTTGGGACTCTTAAGTAGTCATTACTGACAAGAAGGAAAAGTCAGCCTTCAGTATATTGAAAAACAATTGAAAATGGATGGAAAGACAGCTTTAATCCCCACCCCCAGACAAGACAGAAGAAAATGGCACAGCATTTGATAATAGGGATGTAAATCTTTTCTTATTTTACTTTGCAGGCTTGCATATTTTCAAGAGTTTTTCAACATTTCAAAATGTCCCTTCTATGTGGGATTGTGCAAGTTGGGATGCAAAGCCTTGTACTTTTGGATATTAATGTATAGCGGCGGTTCATTATTTGTTCTTGTTACCACTCTTCGTTATGATATACAGTAATTGTTCGGTACTGGTGTGCCAAGCCTGCCTACCATACGTTCACCTTTTGTTCTTATCTAATGCTTGAGTGAAGGACTAGGATGGTGGCGAAAAGAGTTAAAATCCCCACTTGGTCATGGAAATTCACTGGGGAAGTGGATCAGGGAAAACCACTCCTTAAAATATCTCACTTACCTTGAAAGCTCTATTTAGGGTTGTTATTAGTTGGTTCTGACTTAACAGCACAAAATACACACATTGCTAGAACCTGTAGTTATCAGAGTTATATTTAGATGGATGTGTGTGCCATCCCAACACCACAAAGAAAGTGTCAACAAGTAATGTCACATGCCTACAACATAGAATTAGAATCAATAACTACACCCAGAATCTACATTGCATGGTGAACAACAATCCATGCTATAGTATAGTTCAAGAAAGGAATTCCAGTGTCATGAGACTGGGAAATTCCAGTAGTATGGTAAGTAAACGTTCAGGTTGAGGCATTCATAATTTTAGAGTATTAGAACTGTAGCAGGTCCTATGGATCATCTAGACCAGCCCCTGTCAAGGAAGTACAATGGAGACACAAACTCTCAACCTCTATCAGATACCTAAACTACTGAGCTATTTAGCTACTATATTTTCTATCATCACCTTGTACAGTGGCTAGGAATTAATTGACCTCAGCACTTGGTATGGCCAGGTCTGAATTCAGACATATTACAGCTATAGTGTAAACTTTTTCAAGTTTAAGAAGGCCCAAAACATTACAACCTATTTTTGCATTTTTTTAAATAGTGGTTTTCAAGCCAAGGTAAACATAATTAGAAGTGCACAGCTTGCCTAGTTTAGCTATTAAATCTGGCATTTTATAGACAAAGTCTGTTCTGCCTCCTTCAAAGGGCAGAAAGTGTAGCTTCAATGGCACCTGTGGTGTCCTACACACACTATGCACCAGGCTTTGTGGTTTTCAGTGGAACAACTGACTCCCAGGATGCTAGTCCTGGATGCAGTACCTGCACAGAGAAGCACACCAAGGCCTTTGGGCCAGTTGTGAGTGACTTGAGAAATGGACCTCCCCATCTATACATGATTCTGCTGCTCCTGTATCTGCTGATTCAGTTATCCACAGTTGCCAGCCATAAAAGTACAGTACAGTAGTTAAATAATTCAATGTCACAAAAGCAAGCTGTTGTTGCAAGGGCAGCAGAAGGGTGGACAGCTCATTGAGGACCAGAAACCTGGACCAGTAGGGGCAGCCACTCTCAGCCGCCAAGCCCCTTCCCAGCTCTCCTTTCCCCCTCCCTGGGTGAAAAGCAAGGGCACCTCTGAGCTACTACAGGGCAGAGAGTGGCAGTAGAGTCAGAAGGTGGACGGGCAGCACTGCTATCGTCTACTCCCTTCCCACGGCAACTTGCAGGCTGCAGCAGGACTGCACCTTCGTGGGAATCTGGCCCAGAGGCCGAAGAGGCCCAGCTTTGCCCGTGTCCTCTCAGCCTCCCTGTCCACCCCCAAGCAAGCAAGCAATCAGGGTGGCTAGCTAGCTAGCTGCAGCTGGCCAGGACTAAGTCATGGTGGCCAGTGATGAGGGCGGCTTAGCAGCAGTGGAGGGAGACCAGCGAGAGTTGGGCCATTTGAGTGCTGATAGGGCATTCTCTGTTATCTGTGGATTTCGGTATCCACAGGGCAGCCCAGAACCAATCCCCCATGGATATGGGGGTGCTACTGTATACAAATTACTGAATATTGGTGCAGACCAGTGATGTTACTGGTGTTTCCTGGGGGTTGAAGAACCTCTGTACAAGCAACTTTCTCTTCCAATAAACTGTAAAATGACAACACATCTCCAAGTTCCGGTGGGAGTTTGGGGTGGGATTTTCTTTCTCTGCTTTGTTACAGATAAAACTTTTTGAAATCAGATTCATTTATATTCTGTTGAGCTCACAGGTAGTATTTGGTACTTCAGTGCTACCAAACAAAACTCCTTAACTTTTTGGCCTATTGTATAAATTTAATGAGGCTGGCAGCAGATTATGCTTGGTAGCTGGAGGTCACTCTGGTGGAAATATCAAACCACAAGTGACGGTAGACTGCATTAATTTGGTAGTCTCTGCATGGAATGGCAGGCTGAAATAGTTCCCAAGGTCAGAACCTGTGCTGCCTGCTGCCATCAGCATGACAAGAAATTCACAACACGGCTCCTCCTTTCTGTTTTAAGTGACATTTCTTGGAGTAGTAGCAGCCTATTTTTAGTACACCATACAAAGGTCCCCTGAGAAACACCCCTGTTTCGATTTTGAAATAAGACAGAAAGGGGAAACATATTGGAGATTAAGACACCGGATTGCAATCTGTGACAGTTTTCCTGCTGGACATTTTTGAGGCCCATTGCAAATACCTTACGGTGAATCTCCAAGCATGTCTGCTCAGAAATAATTCCCACTGAGTTCAGTCTGAAAATGTTTCAGATTAACTGTGCATAGGGTTGAAATTCCTACACCAATCTCTCTGTGTGTGTGTGAGAGAGGGGGGGGGCACTGTCCTTGAGGAATGAATGAGAAGTTTACCCCTTCTCTCTTGTTTTGCTTGCTGGAAACCACTTGTTCGGTGAGGCAGGGTTTCTTTTGTTCTGCTTTTGATATATGCCTGTAAAGGTTACTTGCAGCAGCAGCAGGAGTACCTGTAATGTACAAACTGCTTACATTTCTCACATTCTCAGCCCCATCTCCAGTCTCATTCTCAGCCTAATTGGCAATATAGCATATTTTAGTGGCCAAATGTACAAGTTTGTTGAAAGGATTCCTGGACAATACAGGTGAAGCACCATGACTGTTTGAAATTTTCAAGGCAATGATGATAATGATCAAGAGGAGGAGGATGATAATGATCAAGAGGAGGATATCATCATTTCTCATTTATCTTCACAACCTACACATTGCTAGAAAGCACTCAACACAAAGGATACCACAGTATATGTAATAGGTCCCTTCTGTACTGCAATGCAATCATCCAAAATGTAAGTGTGTGGACTTCTTTTGCATGAGAAACCATAACACATTTGAAATTTCTACAGAATAAACAACCAGACTCTTTGGAATTTCCTTTCAATAGCAGCTTGAAACCAGAAGTAGCCAGAGTATCCTCTGTGAATAATAACATTGTCATTGTGACGAAGGTCACAGAAGACTGATGGAGGGAAGTAAAGGACACAAATCCCTGAGTCATCGGAATGACATGAAATTACGGCTATAAAACACAAAGAGCAATATTTGTTGCAGGTGTGTATAAAGTTTTCATGGCTTTTTCTTTCAGTGTTTTACAAGTTAAATTATATTTATAGGAAGAGAGACAGAGTAGAACGACAGAAGGATTTACTATATGTATATATGTATGTATAGTTATAGTGCATATCTCACCGCATGCAAAGTAACTTTCAATGAGGGACAATTTTAGAGGAGGAAACATGAATTTATTTTATTGGCTGAAATCCTGTTGTGCAGTTATGCAGACAGTAACTTTTAGAAGTGAACTGCTACAACTTAAGAAATTTCTATAGACCTTATTTATTCCACGCCAAGTCAGTTGACTCAGAATGCCATAGATAGATTAGATAATGTTTTCAGAGATGTTTTATCTTTTGGCAATTTGCTTCCAAAAGTTACACAGTTTGTGTAACTGCGCAATAGAATTTCAGCCCAGGTGTCATGTTATCTTAAATCTGTCTTTCTATTGATTACTAGCCCACCTTCTTGCTATGAATACAGATATCATGGTCTCCTACTGTCATATTTTAAATTATTAAACATAATATATTTTATCTATGTTATTTTGAATAGAACATTACCTATATCCTTTTTTCTTTCTCCATCTGAAAATGTCTAAAGCAGCTGATATAAATATAGAAGCAAGATGTCAAGCTAATAATTAATAGGCAGCTTTATCAGGCAGCAAATTTTAGGTGTCACAAAAGGACAAATTTTAAAATTTGTGTTACTGTGTTTTTGCTGCCAATTAGGGGAAGATATGTTTGTGGGAATTTCTACCTTAGGAGTACCTGCCTTAGGTGGCTGATCTGATTTGGATGCTCTGCCTCTTAACTTGGATTTACCATTTGCTGTTTCGAGGCAAGTGGAAAAATATGTTGGCCTGGTGTTGTTCCAAAACTCTGTAGAACTTGGTTCTTTCCAGTACACTGAATTTATTAGTGAAGTGAACTGCTCTCTTCCTTCTGTGAAACTGCAGTTACTTACTGTGACAGGACAAAGCACATACCGGCTGAAATCATGTTACTCAGTGCTCACTGACTGTATTAAGTCACACTAGAATATAGGTCAGGATTTAGTGAATAAACTCCTCTAAGTTCCCTTTATCCAGATGGATGTACTGTAGTTGTGAATAATATAATGTGTGTGGAGTAAAAATACTCTATAATTAATTAATTAATTAATTAATTAATTAATTAATTAATTAAATCAAGAGAACATATGGAGTTGCATTGCCTAATCTCTACTGATTCAATGGGCTTACTCTTGAGTGACTCATTACACCAAGCAACAGTATTTCAGTCACTATGTGATGGACTGCATTTATCTTATGCATGACCATATGGATTCCTTCCAATCATTCTTTGATTGTATGATCTACCATGTATTACACTGTGCTTGATATACGGAAGCCTTGCCAAAATAGCACATCCATCAGGGAACTGCTGGGGCAGACCGAAGGGTAGAGCGATGGTGGAGGAAAGTGAGAGAACCAAGGAGAGACAGGTGGGGAGATGTACCAGTGAAAAAGGAATATATGAAAAGATAGAGGATGTAGAAGGATTGACAAGACTGACAGATGGCAATTTTTACTTGCTTATATATAAAAAAGAACATTATTTCCAAAAGAATAATATGACATATCCCCTGAGAAGTTACAACCACTGCTTGAGGGTTTAAACCAAGTCTCCTAAAATCAAGTCCAAACACATCCAAAATACCTCAAAAAATACTCATGGTATGTACGTGGGCAAGCCAAGGGAAGAGCACCCTTTTGACAGAAGCTGATTGTTCAAACTTCACTCATGGGCAGTAACAAGTAAAAGTTAACTGTGAGCATGCAGAAGGAGTTTTAAGGGTTCACATTACATTTTAAAGTCTTTTTTCTAAAATGAAACTGTTGTTTCAAATATGTTAAAAGTATGAATGCATTCATGCATAGCTTCAGATCTTTTAACCACAGGATCATTATTTGGGTGTGTACTGAAAAACCTCTATTACTCATATGGCTGTCAGTACAATATGTTCTCAGTATACCTTTGTCCCAATCTGTTCAGTGAATTAACAGTACTTTGGTTACCTACATGCTGTTCTATGTACATTACAAAGACACATCATACTTTAATAATGATAAATATGAATTACACTTAATCATGTTGCTTTTATGTTGACGGCAAGCAGTTTTCAATATTTTTCAGAAAGTCAGATTAGAAATTCAGAGAACATAAATAAATCAGTGTAAGAATTTGGTTACAATCCTATACTCCCATACCTGAAAGCAAGCACAGTGGCATGTACTGTACATCTGAGCAGACATGTACGGGATGAAGCAGCATGTCACCGTGCAGTCGTGAAGCTGACTCGGTTGTCTTATGAACAGAAGAGCTTAAGAAGTCCCTTTTTTTTATCCTACAGCTCTCAGAATCACCAGCAATGATACTGGTGGTGGGGAATTTCTGGGAGCAGTGATTCAAAGCAAACCAAAGTCCTTGCTTATGCTCTCCATTTGACTATGATGATGATGATGATGATGATGGGGTAATTCTAAACACAGGATTCCTTGGGCCTACTCTGTTGAAATACATTGTGCAGCTATCTTATCTTACTGCTTCCAACAACTGTATCTATGGTAAGAAAAAAAACCAGAGCCAGTGTGATGTAGAAGAAAGAGTGAAGAGACTAGGACACAGGAGACCTGGGTTCAAATTCCTGTTGAGCTCCATAAACTCACTGGGTAGATGGGTGGCACTGAGAAAACCACTCCTTAAATACTTCACATACCTCAAAACCCTACAAGAGTTGCAACAAGTCATATTCAGCTTGATGGAACATAGCACGCAAGAAAAAAAAAAGACAGGCTAGGTACGTATGGGACACAAGAATATGTGGATATATTATGAATGAGGTGAGCTGATTGGTCTGTTAAAGCCTCTTCTCAAAGCACCTGAATAACATATGAGAACAGCCAGTGGTAATTTGTTTTAAAACAGTATGATTTGAGTAGATTAATGTTTGTCTAGGAATGTTTGCCTCTTGTTCACATCAGCTGTCACACAGCAGTAAACACTCTGGCTTGTAATACCCAATGTTCGGCACAGTACTTGCAGCGAGGACCTGACTGCTATAATTTTGCTGGTGATGTCTCTCCCCTCCTGCCCCAGTCCCCAGCCTCTGTTCATCCCAACTGCTTTTACCTAACATTCTAACACACTGAATAAACCATGGTGGCTTTCTGTGCTAGACAAGATGACACAGCTTCACACCCCTCACCTCATGCTCCATCAGAGGCTCCAGACTTATACTCTTGCAACCATCTCTCCCATGTATCCTTTCCCACAAAACTGAAAGAATGTATAGCTATAGATATATATTTTACTCACCTATTCCTGAATGAGTAGTTTATTCCAGGAGTTTTATCAATGGGATGTTATATTTACATATAACCACACATTCTGCCCACTCTTTACTGTGATTTGGGGGGAAATTTGGTGTAGTTCTGAGGCCTTGATCGGGGAAATCCTTGGTAGAAAACAAGCCACCACGACCTTCAGCCCAACACCTCTGTCACCAGCCTCTGTGAGTTGGAAAGCAAGGTTTTACCAAGGCACTGTTTACTTAGTTTCCAGAGTCACAGCAAACATGATTTAAAGCAACAGGTCCCTTTTATTCAGCTAAGTTAATGCAAACACACTGCCAAGTGTCATTTGTGCTGCTTGAAGGTTTAGCCAAAAGGCTTAGGCAAGCCAAACACCCTTTGAATAAATGTCTGGGTGAGGACCTGAAAGCCTCTCAGTTGACATGTGATAGCTGCAAAACAACTGAGTCAAATAGTAAAGTCGTTTATGCTGGGGCAAAATATGCTAAAGCTACTTAAAGGAATGCAACGTGACTATTTGACAATTTTTTTACAAAAAAAATTACTGTAGTTATTGCCCCCCTTTTCATAGTTGCAGCTAATGTTTTTTTTAAATTTGATTGAATTCTGTTGACAGAGGATAAAAAATTTCCATTTCAAGCGTTTAGAAATCACCAACCAGGAAATAACAAATGTCGCACAAAGATTCATTTGATGTTTGCCTCTTTTTTTTCTCTCTGTTGGCTAAACAGGAAAGCAACAGGACCAAAAAAGTAAAGCTGGAATCCTGAGAACTAGGGTTCTCAAAAATCTGCAGTCCAAACTTGGAAAAGTTGTGGTCTGAAGGACTACAATTGCCAGACATTTCCCCTCCCCAAATCAGTATGGAGGGGATTCTCAAGTTATAATTAATAAAACATATTCTATTTCTGCCCACAAATTACAGTGGTACCTCAACTTGTGAATTTAATCCGTTCCATGCGCTTAAGTCAAACTACTCTTAAGTCAGGGTACCTATCTAAAAAATTGGGGGGGAAAGTTAAAAAATGAAAAAAAATATTTGTCAGTCGAGCGGACCATATCTAAAATTTGTAAGGCGGCAGTTAAAACGCCAACAGTTTTCCACTCTTTAAGTCAAATTGCTCTTAAGTCGAGCTGCTCTTAAGTCGGGGTACCCCTGTAATATAGATTGCTATGAAAGGATTCTTCTGTAAACAATCACAATATAGTGCAACAACACTTCAGAAAAATATACTTAATACATAAATGCAACAAATGCTGCAACTAAACTTAGAATAAGGGCCAAAGACACTTCGCAGTCTCTTTGGTCATCTCATACAATAAAAGCTGTGGTGAGGATTCGAAAATAGTACATCGGCATATTTGCTGAGCCATACTTGGGCTCCTGTCCTAGATGTCCAGTGCTGGGAAGCTTCTCAGTTACTGATGGTGTCAAGATTAGGGGGTTGTCATGTAGCTAGGAAACTGGAGCTGCTGGAGACAGGAGCAATGTTAGTGCCCCACCACTGCTGTGGAGGTTTCCCAGCCACTTTGGTGCTGGCCACCAAAGCCCCCCCCCCCCCCGGATTGAGGGGTATCTCCAGTGGCTTCTTCTTCTCCACATGGCAAGCGGATGAGGCTGCCTTGGCCCCCAGTACAGTTAGGAGCGGTGGGAAGCTCCCAGTGCTGGCCATCCTGCAGCCCGGGGACTGCTTTACATCCTACTTGAATGCAAGGATTTGGATTCAAGCCAGATGTGTGAAATGGGTGGTTTCATACTTGTGTTCAGACAACTTCCTTTAAGGAACTTGCTGTGGGTTGTCAGAAATGTATAATTCCTGTCACAGTAAACAAATGTATGAGTTACTGGTTAGCGCTATAGGAAGGTTGTAGGAAATAACAGAAATATTGGGAATGGGATCCCGAGGAAAAGGGTGCAAGTCGCATTTCAAAGTCATTGTTCCATTATTAGTCTCCATATAGAGACATTTGCCCACCCCTGGTTTCCTTCTCCATCCATGGGTAGTTACCAAAGTCTCTTAAGGGTGACACTATAGACTGAGCACAATACAGTATTCCAAATGAGTGCTTCATTGTTCAGTATGCTGTCATTATATTATGTTCTGAATTATTTCTGAATCCCTTTATTAGGGCTCCCACGCATCATATTTGCATTTTTATATTTTTTAAAAAAATCATACAACTACCATAATGTAAGAGCAGCAAAGTAACCACGGCAGAGAAGTGAACCTTGAAGACCTTGGTTCTGACCTCACTCACTTGGCTTCCATGCCCCTGCAACTCCACATGACTCATTGCTGATTTGTGCCAATATGAAGCAAGAGGGGAGTCAGGTCCACAGCAGAAAGCTTTTCATCAGCTTAGGAAATGGTTTAAAGCTAATTACAGCATTCAGCATGTTGCTTTTTTTTATCAAAAAGCTACCTTGTCAGAGTTGAGGTGGATGATTTATGCTGTCAGTGGTCTTCACAGGAAAAATACTGAATCCCTATACAGTACTCTTGTCACTCACTTCCTTTTGCATTAAAGGCAATGGGATTCAAACCTACTTCATTTCTGTCACAGAGTCCTTGGTGCACATGAATGGATTTTTCTGTTCCAATGCAGCTAGCTCTGTGGCTTGAGTTTACTCAGGTACATATGCAAAAACCAAGATAAATTTCCATGGCCAAGGACAACCACCTAAGAGATGTGAGGAACGTATGCTTTCCAGATGTTATTGGACTATGACTCCCACATTTCCAATCAAACTAGCCAACACCATGAATGAAGGCATTACAATTGAACAACATCTGGACTTCTATAGTTGCCTAAAAAAGGTAAAGGTTCCCCCCACACATGCATGCTAGTCATGTCCGAATCTAGGGGCGGTGCTCATCTCTGTATTCAAGCCGGAAGAGCCAGTGTTGTGCATGTCCATGGCCACGTGGCTGGCGTGGCTGCAAGGAAACACTGTTTTACCTTCCTGCTTTTTACAGCGGCACCTATTTATCTTCTTGCATTGACATGCTTTCGAACTGCTAGGTTGGCAGGAGCTGGGGTTATTAGCGGGAGCTCACTCCACTGCGTGGCACCCGGGATTTGAACCGCCAAGCTGCTGACTTTGCAGCCGAAAGTTTTCGGAAGCCTTAGTCCACTGAGCCTGCTCCTGCCCTATTTCCCTGACTCAAATGATGAGCTTATGCATACTACATAGATTGTGCTTTTAGATCTCTGTCTTCAAGATAGACCATTTAATTTATCATTGGATAATAAATTAATAAAAACACATTTTTGGCCCTGGAACATTCTCCTAAGGGCCATCAGATTGTAGATACAGTAATTACATTCTTAAAATAAAAACATCAACTTTACTTGTTGTGCTCACAGATACTAAGGCATAAACAGTACTAAACAGAAACACACTAAGATAACAATACACCACACAAAATACAAACGTCATAATACTTATTCATGATATGAAATTATTTGTCTGTCTCTTATAGTGATTTACAATTTAAAGCCATTTTTTCAAATGTGAAACACAATTTGATGTTGTTGATCTCCTCCTGGCGGCCCTCTTAGACTGTGCAGCCTGCCCGAAGCCACAGGAACCACAGTCGGGAACTGAATCTCCAGCAGCTGCTTCTGCAACTATGTGCTCCAACCCATTGAACTATCCTGTCAACTTAATGATACTTGGAGGCATCTAAAGCCAAAATATACCCTAACCTTGAATCCCTCAGCAAATTAAAAACAAAAGTTTGACCTGACACTGAATAGATTTCTAAACTCTATGACAACTGCATTCTGTTGAGAACACATTCTATAGTTGGGATTAGACATGGGCACGACTCGGCGAAATTGTCGTTTCCATTTTCGGTTATCGTTTCCGTTACGTAACGATAACGGTAACAATAACTAAGCCGTCAGAACTCTAACTCGAACCGAAAAAAGAAAAATTTGGTCGGGTTTTTCGTTTTCGTTTGTGGCAGCGCGGCGATCGCGCAATGCGAAGCACAGAAAAAGTTTTTTAAAGTTTTTTTAAACCCCCCCGACTCCCAGCCAAAAAAGCAGGCGAAAATATGCCTGCCTGAGGCTTTGCCAGTTGCCACCTACCAGAGGGGTGGTTTCTGGGCGGTCCCCGGCCTTTCCCCCCCTCTTCTCCTGTCCTGGGCTGCTTGCACCACACTGGGGTGGGGTCATCCTCGGCGTCTCGCCATGCCATGCGGTGGGGGGGATCCAAAATGGCGACTGCAATTTTTCTTTTGAAATCGTGGTCAAAAAACACACCAAATCACCACAGAAACGTGAAATTTATTTATTTTAAATGGCTGAATTTTAATAGTAGCAGCAGTGGTTTTTTTTATAGCAATAAAACGTCGTATTGATTTTATTTTATTTTATTTTATTTTTGACCTGCCCATTTGGGCTGGGCATGGGATGGGCCCATGCAAATTTTTTGAACCATTCCACCAATGGCATGGCCAGGTTTTGACTGACACTTCTGGATGTGCCAGAGGGCATAAAAAGCCGAGGCACCTTCCAGAAATCGCAGTCAGGTGTATGGATGTGGTTGAGGGAGGAGGGCTGGCTGCTGGTGCTGGTGTGATCCGATCAAGATTGAGGAGGGAGGCTGGAGGCTTTAGCATTTAAGTTAGGCAGGCAGGGAGGGAATTGAATTTAGAAAATAATTTCTTTGATTCCCTGCAGCTTTGTCTGCTGAAGGGAATAGCAGTTTATTCTTTATTTCTTCTCTGGCAGTTTGTGAGGATTTTTTTTTCTGATATTGGATAAAGGGGGAGGTTTGACTGGGAGTGGGAGGTGTGGATTTATTTTAAAAATATATTATATACTACCATTTATTTTCTATTTTCCCAACTTCAATTTGCTTGCACACACACACATTTGGGGTGCAAGCCAAGAACAGAACCTCTAACTGCCCACTCGCCCGCCTGCCCACGCCGCCGCCTGCCCACTCGCCCGCAGGCGCCTCCCCCTGCCGCTGGTGCTGCCTGCCCATGGCCCCACCACCACCGCTGCCCACCCGCACCTCCCCCCGCCGCCCGCCCCCGCCCCGCCCGCTGCCTAGGGCGCAAAAACACCTAGCGCCGGCCCTGATTGCGGGACGCCCCTATGTTCTGGGAAGTCAAATCGCGCTAAATTGCGGTGGAAACGACAAACGATAAACGACAAACGAAACAACAAATTTTTGAAAAATTTCACGACAAACAGAAACGACCCGAAATGGACCCGTTCCAACAAACGAAAACTCAAAACATCATTTTTTTCTGGTCGTGCCCATGTCTTGTTGGGATCATGGAGAGATATTTCATTTGCTAAGCCATAGTACAGTATACCTTCCAGGCTCCTAATGCTACCAGTTGAAAGTCATTGTCTCGCCCATGCCGACTATTTTTTCTATGGTAAGAAAAAGCCAAAGAGCCAGCGTGGTGTAGAAAGAATGATGAACTAACCTGGGCTCCAATCCATGCACAGCTATGGAAACTTAGTGGTGGGTGGCGATGGTAAAACACTTTCCCAACATCTCACACACTTTAGAATCAAAAGCAACTTGATGACACCTAACAATCTGCAATGTATGTTTTCCTAAGGAGATCAGCAGGGAGAAGAACCTCAACTAAGGATGTACTTTTCCTTAAAGAGGTTTATAGACAGGAGAACTTCAACTAAACAACTTGGGGCATGGATGTACAGTATGGAGGAGCATCTCTCCCTAAGTAAGCCTGCCCGATCACTCAAATCTGCTGGAAAGGCCCTTCGTTGTGTCCCACTATTGAGAACAATTCGTTATGAGGAGACATAAGGGTGTTTTTTTTCTGATGTAGCATCCCAATGTAGATTTCCCTACCCTTGGGGGCTCAGTTGGCACTAACATTGGTATTATTTGGTCACTAAGTTAATACATAGTTATTTATTAGATCCTTTGGGGATTGAGGATAATAACCTTTAAACCTGAAAGGGAAACTATGGATCACTAACCCCTTGTCAAGGAGGCAGATTGGGGGCAGGGGGATTGAACTCACAACCTTGCCTAAACCATTGGCCTCAGATTATATGTTATTTATTTTAAATCATTTTAAATCTCTTAAGATTGCTTTATATGTGGCCTACCTTGGGATTCTGTAATGCAGGGTATGCTATAAACGTTTAAATAAACAAATCTTAAGATAAGGTGAGGCATTCATTCTATTCTGATTCACATCCAGGGGAGGGGGGATTGTCTCTATCACCAAAAATTGTTCAGCTGGTAACTGAGGCAAAGCAAGATTTCCAAGTGTCATACCAAGGTGTAACAGGATAACAAAGAACATTATTCCAATGACAACTTTAACCATTAATAGAATTATTTCCATTGTCTTATTTAAGCAATCCATTAAAAAATCACATTAGAATAATAATTGTTCTGTGCATGACTTCTAATAGTTTGTGGTTTTTTCCCCCTTCCTAGAGTTAGTTAACCACAGTGGAGTATCACAGCGTGCATAAAAGAGAAGAGAGAAGAAAGACAGTTTGACATTTAACTATACATTTTGTTCAGCTCATCTGTTGCAACCCTTTGTGGAAAATATCCCTAGTAATGGACAAGCCTATCTGCTTCAGAAGAAATAAAGCAGCTAGCAGCCATCTTTAATTTTGACAGCCTAATTATGTTTGCTTTGCTTCCACGTGAAATCTCTCCAGGAAAATAAAGTGAAGGGTATATTTCATTTTGTCAAGAAGATCTCTCACTTACATCAGAACCCTGGTCAGCACCAGAGATTGGGAAAGTAAGGCAAACTGTTGAGGCCCCGAACTTACCTTTTAGAAGGACCTTAGTTGCTGCCAAGGGTGAGCACTAGCACCTTGACAAAGCCATGTTGTTTGTGTTTTCCTTTCGACTCAACAACCCAATAGAAGGTGAGACATGAGGGGAGGAAACAGCAGAGGATCCTGCTGCCTTTCCTTCCTTCAACCTGCTCACTATTTTCTTGTCTATCCTTGTTAGTACAAACCTGCATAACCAGGTTGGGCACATTTTTCCTGGAAAAGGCTCGTGGCAAGGGCCAAATCAGATGTGATGGAACTGCCATGAACATTTTGTGGAGGCTAGCAGACCCATGGGGCTCCTGGAGTGGTGACTGAACAAAAAATACAGTCGGCGATCAGCCATGACAGCCAGCTGTGGTGGCAAGTCGGGTAATTCCCCAATGCCAAAACTATGACTTGGAGCCCTTGGAGCAGTGGCGCTCCATCACATGCAGCAGCTGGGGAGCCATGTCAGGCAGCCTTCCTGCCAGCAGGGCAACAGTCCCACCTTGCTGCAAATGTAGGGTGAAACAGGAGCGCTATAAAGAAAAAAGTAGGACCCCCCCTCCAAGACAATGCCAGACACATGGCCAAAATGGTGACGTGTAGGCACTGTTGAACAGTGGAGTTCCTGACTCCTACCCTGTAAATGGCCAGTGGACAAAGAGGCTGTTGCCCTCATGGCCAGTCCTTAAATGGGTTCTGACTGCTGGGTCATGTGTCCCGGTGGTTAGCCCCTGGCCATGCTCTACACTGGTGCTGGCGGGGCCCTATTGGCCACGTGATCACTGGTCAAACTGGCCCATCCCAGGTGGATAGACAAAAAAGCTCTTCCCGGCACAAGGCCGGTCAGAGCCCCCAATACTCTTAATTCAAGAATGTCTGCATTTTAGTAGGGGCAGATATAAAATTGTGGGAGAATGTTAGTCCATTGGAATGGAGACGTCTGTTAGTATTTGTATTTCAGTTGACCACAGGCCGATACTGTAGAAATATACTGAATTTATACAGTATGGCAATTGTGGGGATCCAGTCTTCTGAAAGTTACTAAGATAGTTATATTATTTGGACAGTCTATCTCTGTCTAACAAAACACATCTTGCAGGAAAGGCAGTCTGGTCCTGAGCTCTGTACTATATACACTTGTAGGAGAAAGGTGCCATATAAATATTTTAAATAAATCCTATTGAACCGCTAGAAATTGTCCAAAAGAAGATGGCTGGCAGAGTTGGAATGTTTAAAATTGAGCAGTGGTATACGAACACTTAAAGGGATGTTGTGGGGCAAGCTTGTTTTCTGCATTACACCCAAGATAAAAATTTCAAACATAAGAGAGGCGATTTGAGCTAAACATTAGAAAGACTGTCATGGCAGTAGGTTGTTTGATGGTGGGACACTACCTCAGAAAGTGGCAGACTCTCCTTTTTAAAACAGGTAGATATCCAACTATCAGCAACATTGTACTGGTGGATTCCTGTACAGGCAGGAGTCACTCTCAATGATACTTGGAGGATTCTTTTCAGCACGATAGTTAAAAGTATTCTAAAAAGAATGGCCTATACTGTATGTCTGCAGTATGTTGCCCAAGAAATATTTTTATTGCCAGGGAGCTATTTCCTGCTACTCATAACACCAAATGTTCCATGTGGGGTAATTTTGTGTTATATATTGAGTTTCCTAGTGTTTGGCAGTTTCCCCCTTGTTTATCTTACTGTGTTCATCTAGTTTGAAAGGCATATCAGCCTTTTCCTTGATGTCAGAAGAGCTATGAATAAGCCATGGCTGCACTATTTTCGTCCAATATCCTTGTTTATTTGTTTCACAGGTTTCTATATGACACGTCACACACCTTTCTGTGCTGCCCTTTGACAGTTATGAGGCTGCTCCCTATGAAATACTGGAATGGAATAAAATCTGAGCAAAACCAGATCAAAATGAATCAGACAAGCAAGGAAGCAAGCATTTAAAAATATACTGCACTGTATATATATTGCAACCTGAGAAATTAACTCAAGAGATTTACATATATGCCACTTCTGTTTGGGATTGCTAAAAGGCCAAAAGAGAATGAGGGTAAGCTTTCTAGTGCATTTTTAAAAGTGGCTACATATACAAAATTAGTAAATGTTTTACAGTATTTTCATGATGATGTCCAGTATTATTATCTGCTAGTTGCTGCAGGTCTCATTGCTCCTAACTGGGGGGTAGTGGGGGAGAGGAGGAGTTCATAAGTTGGCCACCCCATTTCTACCAAAGAACCACAGCACAATCTGATGGCACAGAATATGTGGTGTTAAAATAAAAAAATATTAAATTAGTCTATCGCCTTCAATTAAAGTTTATTCTTATCATGTTTTTCCTCCTAACAGGAGCACACTAATAAGATAAAATAGGTGAGAAAGAAATTATGTAACCCATGACAGTATGAAAGATGATTCCTACCCCCCAAAATCCATATATGGACAATGACCTGAACGCCCTCTTGTGGCTAATTGTCAAACAGGTATCCTTGTGTTTCAGTGTGTAATACTGGTGGACACGACAACGTAGCAAAAATAGATGCCTCTTGTGAGACCTTTCAGATTAAATAGACCTGTTAGTCTTAAAGGGGTCACAAGGCATTTGGTATTTTTATTAGCTATTGTGAATGATTATGGATGTCCTACTTCATAGAATACATTTACAGTTTAGCAAACTATTTTACTATGAAATACAGTTGTACCTCTACTTACGATTGGCTCTACTTATGAGCAATTCAACTTAAGAGCAAAAAACTGTTGGTATTTTAACTGCAGCCTTACAATTTTAGATGCGGTCTGCCCTACTTACGAGTTGTTCGACTTATAAGCATGCATTTGGAATGGTTTAAACTTGTAAGTAGAGGTACCACTGTGCTTCTAATAACATTTTGCTAAAATAGAACATAAAAATATTTTGAATTTTTAGAAACATCAATATACTTAGTTAAGGAAATGTATCTGGGGAACATGTCATCTGTTGAATCAAATGATAATCATTGTGACATGCTAAGAAAAACACTGGTAGTCAATAGCCGGCCTTTTATATCATCTGACCCCCATGCCCTTTCTCACTGATAAGCTCATATAGAGGGAGAGCTTGACACCAGGATCTTGTGTTTTTGCATATTTAGTTAAATTGCTTGATTGACAATTAAAATCCTATTTGGTTTAGTTGGCTTTGACTTATGCAGATTGCAGAATCCCCATTTTCATCATTGATGGCTTGCAATCTGTTAAGGGCAATGATTGCTTTTGTGACAATACTTATTGGCTGCAAATGCTTCTTCTTCCCTGCCTCTTTTTGTACGTTATAAAATACAAGAGAGTCAAGCAATTTTTCAGTGGGATGAAATAGACCAAGGAGGGTCTACTTGGGAACCAGGAATGCCACTGCAACTCTCGACTCTCTTGCCTGCTACCAGTTGCTGTTGGGCTGATGCTCTGTTGTTCCAGGGTCATTCCAGGAGATATTCCAGAAGGGAAATGATGAGATCATCTGGCACCTTCTGGAGGGGGAGGGAGAAGCATGGGACAAAAAGACAACAGATTTAGGTTTGTTGTTTCACCCTTAAAAGTCCACCAGTTTCATCTCATCTCATCTCTATCTATCTATCTATCTATCTATCTATCTATCTATCTATCTATCTATCTATCTGTCTGTCTGTCTGTCTGTCTGTCTGTCTGTCTGTCTGTCTGTCT
>JAHTLZ010000379.1:20112995-20139071 GCA_023846285.1 Phrynocephalus versicolor | reverse complement strand
GTCTGTCTGTCTGTCTGTCTGTCTGTCTGTCTGTCTGTCTGTCTGTCCGTCTGTCTGTCTGTCCGTCCATCCATCCATCCATCCATCCATCCAGTGGACCCTCGTATAACAAACAGTTTGTATAACATAAAATCTGTACAATATAAAAAATTCTGGAAATAGGGGAAATTTGCTTAACAGAATCATCTATGGGGGCGAATCCATACAACATAAAATTGTTGCAATTAAGGATTACTCTGTTTTCGATGCATTCCTATGGGAAATTTGTAGAAAGGAAAATTAACATAATTTCATTTGGAATGAGTACTCAGAATGAAAGTCCATGTGACAGAAGAAGTCCAAAATTGGAGAAGGTTGTGTGGACCAAAACTGGCTAAAATCAATTTATCAGCAAACACTGGCAGATTCATGCAGTCTTGACTCATGATATTGATTAGGTGGGCCATAAATAAGGTTATGATTAATAAACACTGATCCTATAGTTGTCGTGAATTTTTTTTTTTGGGGGGGAGGTGCTGTTTGGTCACGTTCTGGAAGTTTTTCTCCCTGATGTTTCACCAGACTCTGTGGCTGGCATCTTCAGAGGGCAAGGAACTGAGGGAACAAGAGTTCTTTCTGTGCTCTGGGGTATGAAATGTCAGGTAGAAAAACTTACAGAGCACAGCCAAACAGCCCAAAAAACTCACAACAACCATCAGATCCCAGCCATGAAAGCGTTTGAGAATACATTAAACACTGATACTCTTGTTTAGAGTGTTTATGTTTCACAAAGTGAACTTCCCCTTTGGAAACACTGGTATAATATCTTGGAAATGTGCTGCAAAATGTGGAAAAATAAGGTTGTTTAGGGCCATTCAGTGTGAAGGATTGCTCTACAGAAAGTGACCCAGACTCTGACTCCTACCATTTCATATTCCCACAATACAGATTTGGAGTTAGGTCTTTGACTGCGCCACACAAGAAAAGAGACACCATTAGATTCAGATGGTCATGTCTTAAAGTTACTAATATCAGGGAGGAGTCTCAATGGGAGAGGTTATTGCTGTAGTCAGGGATGGCTTTGCATCTATGATAAGATCCCTTTTCAGCTCTCATTTTGTGGTGCAAATCTGCGCTATGTGAAGTCCTTCAACTGAAGCAATACGTTAGAAGGACTTTCTGTTCTTTTACCTCAGGATGGGAATCCACAAGGATGCTGTTTCAGATTGGGGGGCAAGTAGATTTTGATATGGAAAGCAGGAATGATGGCAAGGTTCATATGCTGCCTAGACATGGTTGAGTTGCCAAAGGAAAGGGAGCACAGAATTTAAAGAGCAGTTAGCGTCATCACTCAGAGGCAAGGATGGCTTCAGCATAGCCAGCAAAGCCCAGAGTTTTGGTTTTTCTAGCTCTGAGTCCAGTAGGGGTCAACCTCTGCATCTTCTCCAATGCCTTCTTTTGGCTTCTCCCGTTCTCCTCCTCCTCCGCCGCCTGAAAGAAGAAAGGGTTTTCAAAATATTGGCTGACCAGAGGTTTAATCACAGCTCATCGTTCCTTCTGGAAACCATCTGCTCTGTGTTCTGCTTCGTTTGTGAAGCTGCACGGCTGCAACAGAGATGGTTAGCTGAACTCCCATCACTGCCAACTGTGCCGGAAATGACAACAAGCTGCCAGCCCACAGTACTTGCCAAGGGGGACACGTCAAGCACTGGAAGGTAAGCTGAGAAGCTGGAAACACTTCTGGGTGGTGGGAGTAGTGGGAATGCAGCAAAAGTGAGAAAGCATCCTGTAACATGTTAAGAACTAACCATTTTAATCTGGCATATGGTTTTATAGACTATGGCCCTCTGCAGTTCAGCTTCTGCAATCCACAGAAGCTTATGCCACATGAAAACTGTTAACTTTCCAGGTGTAATAAGATTCTTCATAAGAAAATCAGGAGTTTTGGACTACCAGAATGCTTCAGTTACAGAAAAATGTAACTTTTCCAAGCATCCATGAGACATGTTAGCAGAAGAGAACCAGTTACCAAAAAAACACATTCTGAAAAAATATATATACTGGGTACATACTCAGGGAGAAAAATGTACATTTAAATATGTCAATAAATAGCTTATTATATAATTCTTTAACAGATTCTTTTAACCCGTAGGATGATATGTAGATGGAATGAAATAGAATTACAAACAAAAATGTGGAAACTATACGAATTACAGACAATTTAAAGACAAATTTACTAACCATTGATATCTCTGCTAAAGATGGGGGATTTAAAAAGTTTCACACTTGTTTGAAATTTTTAAGGAGCCTTGTGGCCAAACTTTGCTCATGACCTGGGGTCAAATCCCAGGTAGCCGGCTCAAGGTGACTCAGCCTTCTGTATTCTTCCAAGGTTGATAAAATGAGCACTCAGCTTGCTGGGGGAAGGGGGCAATCCATAGCCGGAATAATTTAATTGTATACCACCCGGAGAGCTCTTTAAGCACTATGGGGCAATATATAAGTAATACACTTATTTTGCTTTGTTTCACTTTTGTGCTACTTTACTTTACTATTGTAGGGGGCCAGACTGAAATGATTCCCTGACAAAAATATGGAAGGGTGGCTTGAAGGGAGATTGGTCGCTTCAAAGCGACACTTTTCTGATATGATCAGGAGCACATCTATCCTGCCATCTCATTGCGCCCTGAATGCATTTGAGAAAGCTGTGCATCAAAAAGTGTACACTGGGGGGGGGGGAGTGCATACAAAACTCCTTACCCATTTTTCTGAATGAAGCATGCACACATCGTGTTTATATTTAGGGGAAGCTTACAAAGTTACATATATTAGGGAAGATTGCTCAGACAGGGTTATATTGGTGGGAGTGGTATATGTATTAAAAGCATTGAGATTTTCATACAAAATTGTGCTCAAATATGCGTATTTATTCCTGCATGGAGCAGGAGGTTTGACTTGGTGGCCTTGTAGGCCCCTTCCAACATCACTATTCTAGGATTCTAGGATTCTGTGTGAAGATTTACACATGTATTCACAAAGGAAGAAAAGAAAATTACAATCTAATGCAAATGGAAATCTGATTTGAATGTCACAAAAAGTGAAACAGGCGTGTTTCACTGGGCTTCAGATGGACATAAAAAACAATACCAATAACCTGTGTTTATCAAACTGGATTTGATTGTGTTCCAAAAGGTATTAAAATAACCATTAGACCTAACTATTAGGTGACTTGAGTATGTTCTCCTGGTTATCTATGAGCATAAGTTAACATAAGAAGAGCCCTGCTGGATCAGTCCAAAGGGCCCATCTAGTCCAGCTTCCTATATCTCCCAATGGCACCATGAAATACCTCTGGGAGCACATGAGACAACTAGATACCTGTCTCTTGATGCCACTCCTCCGCGTCTGACATTTTAAAGTACTCTTCTTTTAAGCCTGGAGATGACACATATCCCCATCATGGCTTGTAACCTTCAGTAGACTGCATCACTTTAGAAACAGATGATCCGATTGCAACGGCATCCGAGGACATGTATAAGATTAAGCCCTACAGATCTCTTCATTACTTCTCTACATTGAGAAGAACATAAGGTGTTGTACCAGGATCAAGAACCTTGTACTAAGATGAAGACTTATATGTAAAATGGGGTGCTACGGCCACATTTGGGTGCCTGCCCTAGAGGGTGCATGTAGTCCACAGAACACACTTTGCCCAGCCCTGCTCTATATCTTCCCCAAAAGTGTTGTTCCATTTGGATCGTTATATTTCATTACTGTGTAGACACATCAGGACTACACTGAGGTTTCCCTCTCAGAGTTATACTGCTGTATGTATGCTGCAGTGGTAAACAGCAGGAACAGGAACAGGAACGGGTCCTGCGAAGACACATATTCTTAGCCCAGAACAACTGCTGGTCAATTCCAAGTGTTGATTTTCACCTATAGAGTCCATGGGTATTCACCTTTTAGGGAATCTTCACAGGTACAGGTACTTTGGGTATGAGGGAGGGGCTTTTTGGTGACTGCTTCCACATTATGGAACTCCCTTTCACAGGAGACTATGCTACTACCTTCCTGCCAATCTCTCCCCTTTCTTTTCAAGCAGGCGTTTAAAACTCACATTGATGCTGGGAAGGAGTTTTGCCTTGTCTATATTTCAAAATGTTTGTTAAAACAAACTTAACATTTGTTAAATTAACATTTAACATGCTTTTCATTAGTGATATGTTTAGTTGTTATTTTTAGTGTTGCAATTTATTGGATTATTAATTTTTTTCAGTTACTTGTGTTTTAGAATTCTTGATAAGCCACTCTTGGGAGAAAGGTGGGATATAAATAAAGTAAATACATGAATCCATGGCTATAGAGAGGCTTGAGAATGGAGCTGATGCAAAGCAAGACTCCACCCCACATTTTTCGTATTAATTTCACACTATGCTATGGAACCACTATTTGAAACCTCTGGGACAATGTCTATAGTACACTTACTATCCAGTGCAGACAGGAAACCACCACTTTTTCAGTTACACAAATCTGGCCTTTCAACCTTTTCAACAAAAACAGTATCCATATTTGAAAAACAATATTCATGACTGCACAATGTGAACCAATTTGTTAAGGATGTTGTCCAGCGTCTGGTGTTGTTCAACAGCCTTGTAAGTACTTTCAGGAGAGGAAGGTCCAAGATCAGACCTTTGGATTCCCTCAGGAAAGTTCCAAGGATAGGGAATTTTAGCCTTCTCATTCACTGGCCTCTGTCAGCCCTGAACCAATGTGTCCAAGTTCATGGGTGATGTCCACCAACTTCACCTGGGCGGTGAAAAGTCATGCCTTATGTAGGAGATGGCTGGTATCAGCAAGATCAAAAACAGCTCTAGAGCTTATAAAGCTCAATAATTCTGGTGTCCAGCCTGACTGCAAGCATATAACTAAGTATACTAAATCAAGGTTAAATCTTAGATAATTGACTTAAGTAACTTAACAGGTATTTTATGCAAACTTTGGACAGACAAAAATGTCAGGCGTTTAGGCAAAAAGACTAGAAGGAAACACAAGACACTAACCAATCTCTCATCCCCCTCCCCCGAAAAAAAAATTAGACAAGGTCTTGGGTTGGTGAAAGGGGACTCATCCACCCAATCTGACTTCTCAACAAGACATCACAAGACTAGGCATTGCAGTCAACTCTTATTATTACCAGTAGGATTTAATGGGGTTGCCTCAGCCTCAGGTTTTGGTTCCGAGAGGTTTGGGGGTTGATTCTACAGGTCTCAAGATCTGGGGAATGGGATGCTGACAACCTGACAACCCGTGATTTGGGGTTCCTTTTCAGTGTTTCATAACATGCCATTCAGTATTGTTCAGAGACATTCTTATCTACTAGATTACAATCTAGAACTGCTGCTGCTAGAATTCACATGTCGACTTTTGAAGTCAGTCTGTGGAGCCTTCACATCTGCCATATACACACCATTTTGCAACTGCTGCTGAAGGCTTTATGCATTACAACATCACTAGTTCTCACCTGGTCTCAGGGTAAGACCCTGAAATCTCAGGGAACACCCAGACAACAGAAAATCTGTTTCCAGTACAACATAGGATATTGATGACCCCATCCAACTCCCTTCTTCTATGATCAAATCCAGCATCTGATTTCCCATTGCCTATGCCTGTTACTTTTCCTTCCAAGGTCAGTAAATTGAGTACCTAGCTTACTGGGGAGTGGGGGAATGCGTAGCCTGCATAATTAAATTGTAGACCACCGAGAGAGTGCTAGAAGCCCTATAGGGTGCTATATAAGCAGCACATTTTGGTTTTGCTTTGCTGTGCCGAGTCATGTAAGATTTGGCATAGCACCTAATGTTTCTCCACATCAGCAGGGCCTTAGATGGTCATCAGTAGATTGACGTCAACTACATATAATTTTCCTGCCCTTTTCATCCTTTTCAACCACCATACTAAGGCATTAACAAACACTTCTTTGGTAAACCAGATATTGTACAACAGAAAACAGAGGGACAAAATGGAGTTATGTGGAAGGAACAAGGGACGTTTTTAACTCAGGGGCAGATCTAGTTTTGCACAAGGCACTGCGTTTGTACACGGTGCCCAACAAATTTGTGAACAGCTGGTAAGGAAGGACTAGGATAGGTATGGGTCAGACAAAAGAGAGTGAATGGGGAGGTGCGTGTGGCAAGCCCTTCTCGCTCTGAGAGTTGCTGATTTCTATGAGGAAGTTCTCAACTCTGTTTCCTTTCTCTCTGAACCATTAAAACAGGAAGCTGAGTGAGCAGCAGCTGCTACACAGAGACAGCTCTGAGATCTCTACATGATTGCCAGCGGGTGATTATTGTAATTGTAGATTAATATTTGTTTTTGTTTTATTCCGGAGGGGGCAGGATTTTGCCCCATGAATCAAGGCATGGATCAGTGCTGGTACCATGGAACCATCACCCGTTCAAGAGCTGAGGACCTGCTTTCTAAAGTAGGCAAGGATGGGAGCTTCCTTGTGCGGGCCAGTGAATCGATTGCCTCAGCATACGCCCTCTGTTTGCTGTAAGTATACGTCTTGCCTTCCACTGAACTCAGCCAGTCTTCTGAGCTATGCATAGAATGCAAGCCACACATGTCACAGAATTGTGATTCCCCCCCCCTCTATAAATGATAGATGATACCACCTGGGATTAGTTTAAGAGTTTACTAAAAGAATCTGAATCTGCAGATAGTACTGTAGAATGCACCACCTGAGAAGAGTAACTCGCAATCAGCAGGTTTAAAGGGAGACTGTGATATATAAAAAACTCATTTTTTTCAACAATAATGCAGTTAGCAATAGGATTCAACCTTATTCACTGTTTTTGTGCTTCTATTCATTCACTGAATAACTGAATTGGAACTCACCAGTTTTCTAAGAGAGTATGACGGATTGATGCAGCAAGTTTAGATGTGTTATAGAGAATCAACACACTGGGTTTCTGAACGAATCTTCATGTTCACCCAAAGGACAATGGTTTGGTTCTTGTATGGGTGCTATACATTGCACAGCCGGAAATACATGGGGGATGCCTGGAGGAAAAAAGCCAAAAGAACTCAAAACCAAAAGAGTTCAAAACCTAATTTTTCAAAGCTCTTTATTTATTAGCTTTATTGCCTTTCATATCAGCTTTCAGGACCAAGCAAAAACTAGCAAAAATTAGAGTGCTGAATTTCTGTTCCAATTTCTCCCAAATCAGATCCAAAATGGATGGAACACTCCAAAGCCAAAGATAGGGAGGTAATAACTGCAAAATACAATATTGCAAAAATATGAACTTTGCAGGAGGGATTAAACAAATTTAGCTTAAACATTTAAACTTGCAATCTTTTAAATTATTAGGACTATGAAAAGCAACTCTTAAATTTTATACTTTCATTTTAAGGCAATGCTGTTTCGTTACTAATTGTAGACATCAGTGTTAACAAATTTAGGAAATTTGTAGGAAGGAATGTATACCTCCACAACATCTTGATAGAATGAGGGCTGCATATCATTTCCCCCCTTCTGGCATCCCAGTCTAGTCCCAGGATGGTGATCCCATCCAACTAGTTGGAAGGGCACATAAACAGTTTGGAGCAAAGTTGTCTTCAAGGGACCATAAAATAGATTTGTTGTTTTGTTCTTTGCAGTGGCGCCTATATAGCTATTCTATATGGATATTAGTAAATAAAACAGTTATTATAAAATACACTGTAAGTTTCCATTCATCTGAAGGAACTGAAACCGTGTGGCACTCACCGTTGGGGAAGTGAGAAACAATTAACAATATCTTAAATGTCAGCATAACCATACCTTCTAGAATGCCATATTCACAAGCACATGACACCTTTTTTCATAAGTTAACCACTTCTCATAGAAACGCAAAGCAATTGTCCGATCTGTTTTCCAGCAAGTTCTCTAGATGCCTAGAATAAATAGTAGTGAGTACAAGGGGCTTTTGTTATAGACCAGTGATGGCGAACCTATGGCACGGGTGCAGACAGGAGCAAGGAAGTGCGGAGGGGTGGGGACGCAGGAAGAGCAACGAACCCCCAAGATCTCTGGTCTGAATTTAAGTGGCCAGCAGATCTTAGGGAGTTACAATTTTTAAAAGTAGTTTCTTTTTCCAAATTATGATTTGTACAAAGGACATCTTCCATATAGCTTGGATTTCACTTAATGCTTTTTCATGTGTTAGATAGCCAACATAATGATGTCCCATATAACTTAGGGAACTGTGTCATAAAGAAGGACTGGAAGAGCTACTGCATTACGTGCTTCTATTTCTTCAACTTAAAATACATAGAGTAAACTTTTCTGTTTGCTTTCAAAGAAGCATATGTTGCATCAGATAGATTTGAATATTTACTTGTAATAATACCAAATGTAATACAAAGAATGCCTAACTGCATTTGTCTTATGACAAAACTTTCAGGTTGACTGTAGTTCACACAACATGTATGTCAAAAATGGCATATTGGACGCTTCCAGATCAGAGGCTGTTGGTGCTAATAGAGTGTCTTCCTTCTTCAAAGATGTGTGCATATGTGTGCAAACACATCAGGAAAAGGCCATGGGAAATACACGTGGCTGTGTGGAATATTGCCTCCCCAAGAAACTGAATTATTGTTTTTTAAAAGCCATATTAGAAGCACGTCTACAGGAGGAAAAAACAAAACTGATGTAGTAAATAAACTCTTTCATGAGAGTATTTTTTCTGGCTATTTTTCTTGCAACTTTATCATCCAAAAGGTTCTCTGTGTTTGCCATGTAGAACAAAGGAGTGGTTTTCATAGCATGATCAGGGAAATTAAAATTTGAATGCAGGCAGATGGGAGAGATATCTACATTGTTGTATTTTCTAGTATCTTCTTGTCTCTAATGAAAATGACTACAGCTAGGGAGGTTATGCAAGTTTTTAGAAAATGGAATTTGAACTGTAACTAGTACCTCTTTTGTATATTAATACAAGCATTAACATTCTCAATGCAGTATAAAGTATAAAGACACAAACTATGAAATTGAATATTCATTCTAGGCCATGTGGCTTTTGTGTTCAAAATGAAATGCAGTAAATTGAAAAATACATTTAATTATGATATATAAAAACAGCATGAGTCTGTCTCAGTGCCTAGAAAAAAGTAAAGACTCTTCGTTGTAGGCATTTCCAACTCCAACAGAAGCAACCAGTTAGTTGTCGATCTATGGTTGGGATGTCCATGAAATTCACATTTGTGAATTGATATCAAAGTGTAGAATCACTGTTGCTTTAGCCCATGTTATAAGTAAATACACAGAAGAGCAACATTTGCTCTTCAAAGTTAGAGCAGATAGATTTTAAAGGAATGAAGTGTTCAACAGCCCTGCTCAGCACTTACAAACTCAATCCTGTGGCTTCCTTTGGAGTCAATCTATCTTGTTGTGCATGGAACTTGTGTTGACTACCACCCAAGCACAAAACAGAAGTGAACTAATCTGGAAAATGTGCTGCTGAGGAGAGCCTGTATTGCTATAAACATATGGCTTGCACTTTTTCCAGATAGTCCCACTTGGAAGGGCATGGTAACTTGATCATTATAGCAAAGACATGAGAGATCTCTTTGCCCTCCTCTATTGTTAGATATTTGCCCAAAGCAGTAAGTCACTGGTGATAATGTACACTAGATCCACAAGAGCTTATTTGGAATGCTTCCTTACTTATATTTAGTTCTATTTATGTATAACCCCTTCTAAAACTCAAGATAGTTAGCAGCAATATCAAAACAACCAACAACAAAATATAATAAATAAACATCTAATGGCTAAAACCCTGTTACTTTGTTATACTGTATATGTAGAAGGCAAACTGTGTAACATTCAGTCATTTTCCAGCAGAGAGTTGAGCCCCCACGAGGATTCTCAGTGGTGTTTCAAGTCAGTTGATACAGGTAACCCAGAGATGGTGCCTCATTAATTGCTTGCTAGAAATGGCAACACATGACACCATTTGTCATTCTCGTGCATGACATTCCAACAGGGTATTACCCAGTAACACCAATGAGCTAGCAACAGAAATCATGATCAACAGTAGATCCAGTCATCTTCATTCCAACAGCAATTGTTCATAATCTTTTGGATGAATGAACAGATCCTTACTTGGCCCCCATAATGTCAGTAAGTTAGGCATTAATGCCATTCGTGTTGGGACAGCAGCAAAGAAAAGGCCTATCTTGTGTCATCACAACCAATCTTCTATGATGGACGTGCACACCACTGTAAAATCTAAAAGTACTGTACGGTACTTGCCATGAGAGGTCACCATATGAAACTGTTCTTACTGAAATCAAGTACAGTGGGCAAACATAAAAGATAACTTGGAGGCTGTTTAATTAAGGGAGTCCAGTGACAGCAGGCAGGGGAGGTGGGACTGCATGCTAGATATAAAGGAAACAAAATGGTATAGTAGTACACACTCAAAAGAATGTTGGCTGTACTGCATGATGAAATGCAAAACAAAAATAGTAGTAGCTTCCCAGTGGGATGGATGTGATGTGGAGAAAGCATGGAAGGGGAACAAAAGCATTGGGAATGGCCATGTATTGTCTCAGCAAACAAAAAAAGAGGGTCAAAATTCACAAGTAGTAACTCAGAAACATTTTGCTGGTGTTACTACAGCCCCCCCTCTCTCTCTCGCACACAAACAAACACACACACACACACACACACACACACACACAGAGAGAGAGAGAGAGAGAGAGAGAGAGAGAGAGAGAGAGAGAGTCCAGCTCAGCTAATTAGCTGTCATCCATGGCAGACAGGAAACATCCAATAGCAAGACATTACTGTCATGTAACTGCAGCCATTACTGGTACTGAAAATAATAATAATAATAAAGCAGTGAGTTAGAAAGAGGCAAGTTGAACAGCAGCGGGTCGATGTACACTTAGGCCAACTCACCTGGCCTGACATCTTTTTGAATGTTTTAGATCTTAACTTCCACAAATATGGTCAAAGTCCAAAGGTGAGCGGAACTGTAATCTAAGTATCTGCGAAATGTAATTGGGAGTAGATGGTGAGGCTGAGTTAGAACAAGTGTTTCTGGCATGGTGGGGTCTGTGACATTGTGGTTGTGCCAAGGATAAGAGACAAGGAATCACAAGAGGCAGCTGTCATAAATGAATTGTCATAAAGTTGGGGGGGTGTCTTTTCTTTCATCCTCTTGATGGTAGTATTTTTGACATGACATTGTCAAGGTTGTGAGCCAGAAATTATTAGGAAAAGAAATAAAATATGCAGGCTTCAAGTTTTGGAAATAGAAATGAAGTTTTCAGTCTGTATAGTGTGCCATAGTTGCCCTTGTATTGAATATCATGAAGAAAACAAAATATATGGAAGGTACATACCAACAAAACTTTGGAAAACAACCAGATGCTTATAGGGTACAAAATCATTTGACCATGTTTGTACAGTTTTTGCAGTGGTAGCACTACAGGTCTGAAAACTGGAAGCAGAATGCCTAACAGCTGACTCAGACACTTTCTGGTATGGTAAGGCAGCACAGCTATGCTAACTGGTGCTAATTCAATACAACTTAAATTTAACTGTCAAGGCAGGACAATAGACAGTAGACAGATCTGAAGGCTTCTAAAATATACTGACCAGCTTCTCTATTTATCAGGACAGCTTCTAACTGTAAATTCTTTGTGAAAAGGAAAAACATAAGTGCATATTTTGGGATGAACCTCCCTTGATCTACAAGCTGCCCCGGTTTTCAAACTGTTCTAACACTCTGCCCTCTGCTCTGTTCCAGGTATCGGAACTGTGTCTATACCTACCGGATTCTACCAAATAAAGAGAATAAGTTAGTTATCCAGGTAAGTCATGCCTAAATGTTAAACATGGAGTTCCAGTGTAGTGGTTTGTTACCTTCTTTGAGGTCATTCTAGGATGGCAGAGTCCAACACATGTCAAATACTGTCACAACAATTCATACCATGCTCAGACATTTTGTTGCCTGAGACACAGAACCGGATGGTCCTCGTCCTCCATGCACAAAAGCTAACTGGATTTTCTTTCTTCGGTGTTGGTGAAGGGATTGCATCCTTCGTCATGGCTGAAGCAGCAAGAGTTGGCTGGGTGGGTCACAGCTCTCTCTTTCAACATTTGGGTGTCCTCTTCCAGCACCTACTGGCAATGGCAACCGAGCCAATTTCCTTACGTAGGCTGCTCCAGCCTCAAAACACCTGCTTCGAATAGCTTTGCCATCCAGGCCCATGCATCCATAGTTTTCCTGCTTTGCACATGGCTCACCCTGTGTCTCTCTGAGAAGGATGGCTTGTAGGCTGAGAAAGGGGTCACCTCCCCACTCAGCCTCCTATTGCTCTTTTATCTCTCCTTATCTAGGGCGATAGTTAAATCTGTAGTGGGCTCATGAGAAGCTGCAGTTGCATAAGCTGCCTCCTGCAAAAGTAGCTATTTAACAAGAAGATTTTGTATAACCTTTGGGTAATGTGGACGCAGGTCAGTATAATACATTACATCCCTTTGAAAATTACTGGTTTTATGACTATGGCTGAGTACTTGATGCTGTTGATAGCTGACTGATGAGGGATATCACCATTTGCAAAGAAGAGAATGTTGTTGGACTACAATTCCTATCAAACATAGTCAGTGATAACATTCTGAGAAATGGGCTACACATTTTCCACCACTGTACTAACACTCAGAGGGCTACACATTTTCTACCACTGCACTAGCCAGAATAAGAAAATTTTAACTACATTGAAAAATAATGAAGAAGAAGAAGAAGAAAAAGGTCGATGCTGGAACTGAATTGCTGTTGGGCCTCTCAGTAGTATTTGGTAACAGTGATCAAGATAAGCTTTGTGGTTGTTTCATTGCAGGGGACTTCTGGACACTGTTTTTCAATGGTTCTGGTCCTAATTAGGCTGAATGTTTCCACAACCCAGTTTTGGATGACTGCCTTGTGGATGTTAGATTGTGTGGTTCTTCAGGTTTTGGTGTTTTTCAACATTCATACAATATTACTGGGGGAGACCATAAAGGTCTTGGGAGCTGAGTCTCATCAAGCAGTTAGGAAGACAGCAACATGTGCTGCCTTGAGTTCATTGGAGGACATGTGGGATATCAATGTAACAAACAAACAAACAGCCACCACACTGGTGAGATCCAGCTTTATTTTTTTGACTTATAGCCAATGCCAAGTAGTGTGGAAGTCATGAATCTCTGTCTGGGTGGAATAGGATACTAGATGCAGGTGAACAAACTGTAGCTCAGTCCAGACAAGGCAGAGTTTTTGCTAGTCATTAACAATACACGGCTGGGACTGGGATTCCAACCTCTCCGGATTGGGTTGCACAACCTCTGAATGACCAAGTTTGCGGCCATCTGGAGGTCTTCTTGAATTCTGCACTGTGCTTACCAAACCATGTGGCTTCCATGTCCAGGAGTGTCTTTGACTTGTTTTGACTGTTATATTGGTTCCACCCCTTCCTGATGAAGGCTGAGATAATCACATTGACCCATGCCATTGATACCTTCTACTTATAGTACTGTACTTTTATAGGGTTGCCCTTAAACAGAATTTGCACACTTATACCGAGTGCAAAAAGGCAGCTCCCAGATTGGCTGTGGCTGAGAGATCATATATGAATAGTTTCAAATAAGCTGCAAGGCAATCTAGTTTGCTTCCAAGGTCAGGTCAAGGTGCTGCTATGAATCTACAAAGCCTGAAACAGCCTGAGACAGAATATCTGAAGGACTGCCTCCTTCAAGATGAGCTTGGCCAGAATGTGAGATCTTCAATAGAGAAGATCTTTGTCTTGTGTATTCCTCTGGGATCTCCATGGACGAAAATAACTTCTTTGAAAAACAAATCAATCAGTCAATCAATCAATCAATCAATAGGGCCATAAGTAGAATCAAGCAAATGCACCAAGGACAAGCCTGTCAAATGACACTAGTTATAATAAGATGATATTTATGTATTTATTTATTTATTGGACTTATATACCGCCCGTCTTCCCGAAGGAACTCCAGGCGGTGAACAACACAAAGAATAACAATATCAACAACAATACAATAAACAGTTAAAATGCTAAATAATAATAAAAAAACAGAACAAGCAACTGACAGATGGCGGGACAAAAAACAAACAAAAAACCAATGGTTAAAATTCAGACACCAAACGCCTCTCGGAAAAGCCAGGTTTTCAGAGCTTTCTGAAAGGCTGGCAGGGACTGTGCAAGGAGCACTTCGCTGGGAAGATGATTCCACAAGGTAGGGCCAGCCACAGAGAAGGCTCGAGATCTGGTGGAAGTTTTCCGAGCCTCCCTGGGCGTGGCCACCCGCAGCATGTGTGCCCGCGACAACTTAGACGGTCGGGCCGATGTTGACCGCTGGTCAATCTGCTCTGCCAGGTAGTCAGGTCCTAGGCCATGGAGGGTTTTGTAAATTAAAACCAGGACCTTGAATCTGATTCGGGACGCAACGGGCAACCAATGCAGGTGGGCCAGAACTGGGGTGATGTGGTTGAACCGGCGCACACCCGCCACCAGTCTGGCCGCCACCTTCTGTACCCGCTGCAGTCACCGAAGGAGAGTCAAGGGCAACTCCATGTAGAGCGCGTTGCAATAGTCTAGCCTCAAGATCACAAGCGCTTGCACTACAGTCCTGAGGGAGTCCCCATCTAGGTAGTGACGAATCTGGGCTATTTGGCGGAGGTGGAAAAAGGCAGTCCTGGACACAGCAGCTACCTGGGCTTCCATGGTGAGCGCTATGCCCATATTCCGGACACTGTCCGATGGCCGGAGGGAAACCCCCTCCAAGATGGGAAATGGGCCTCCGTATCCAGATGGGGAAGTCCCAAAGAACATAACCTCAGTCTTCTCGGAGTCTTCTCGGGGATGACTAATCTATCTATTACCTTCAGGATTAGGGGGAGCATTCTTCTACGCATCAGTTGCTGGGGAACAAAAATGCAAGAGAGTTCTTGTTCTGTCAATCCCCCAGTAGTTTGGACTGGCTGTGAATACAGGAGCTAGAAATTATTTCCATTGTGCTAAGAGAGGCCAGGTAAAGCTTACTTGGAACAACTGCAACTAATAGGTTTATGTGCCCTGCCATATATGCAGAATTGGACAGGTGGCATGGTCCCAGAGTGCCAGTGGGAGATACTGGCAAACCACTTCTGTAGTTACAGTATACCTCTAAAACCCTGGGATAATTGCCATAAGGTGGAGTTGATGGGACAGCTCATTATTATTATTATTATTATTAAGAGACCTTTATTGGCATTAAAACAACAGACAAGTTACTGGTACAGTTCAAAAGCAAAACCAGGAACAAATAGGTAATAATTCTGATATAATCAACTAATAGTGAAAACAGAGGAGGGAAGAGAGGAGAGCCCAGGGCGCTGAGTTGCTAAAATTCTGGAAGCGAAAGTTGCCACCTCCTCCAGAAAGAAGGTGACATGTGTGGAGAGAAGAAATTTAAGCCTAGTAGAGTCTTCCCACCCCTGCATCCTGCCAAGGACTGAGGACAGATGTTTCTTACGGAGTGTATCATGAAGTGGGCAGTAGAAAAAAATATGTTCAAGTGTTTCAATACAGTTGGTTTGACATGGACAAAACCTCTGAGAATGGGGGATTCCACCAAACCTGCCCGCCAACAAAGCAGATGGAAAAGAGTTGCATCTAGCAAGTGAGTAAGCTCTGCGAGCCTCTGGACATGTCAGATGGGTGAGGAAAAAGGCTGGCTTCCCAGGGCAAACCGGGATGTTAAGTTGAAGGGGGGAGCATGTGGTGTTGGCTTCACTGCACAGTTCTTGCCATTCAATGTCCAGTAGCCTATCTTTAATAGTCTTATAGGCTTCAGATTGTCTAAGCATACCAAGCTGCTCAATGTCCAGTCCCGCTGTTTTAAGTGTAGTAAGTACGTCAGAAATCTCTACTGGGAGATCGGGGTCTAGCAAGAGTTGATATAGTAGGCGAGATTGGACTGGGTTGTAAAAGATTCCAAGCCAAAATTTTATTGATCTTAGCCAAGCCAAGGTCTTCAACCGTGTCATACCTGTTTCTAGACAGAGAACAGCGTAGGGTACACATCTAGGTAGGCCCAGGATACTCCTAAGAAATGAGGCTTGTATACGCTCGACTGAGCGATCTATGGCTCTGTACCAGATTGGAGACCCGTATAACACCTGGGCAAGAGTCTTGGCCTTAAATATTGTCAAAGAGGCAGGAACATACCTATTACTATAGTTAAAGAAGAAGCGCAAAATTGCGCTAGAAGAAATGTTACATGAATTTAAAACAGACTTACGATGAGAAGTCCATGTATGTCTATAATTGTAGTGGATACCCAGATACTTGAATGACTTAACCTGCTCGATGACATTTCCCTTACAAACCCATTTGAACGCTTTAAATTTACTTGCAAAAACCATGATCTTGGATTTTGAGTAATTGACCACTAGTTTGTTGGCCTCAAAATAATCAGAAGCTCTATCAAGTAAACGTTTGAGACCTATGCGGGTACGGGAAAAAAGTGCCGCATCGTCAGCGTACAATAACAATGGGACTTGGACCGAACCCAATTTTGGACAATGGCTATCTACTGCCAACAGAGTTGGAGCTAAATCATTGAGGAATAGATTAAAAAGTGTTGGGGCTAGAATGCAGCCTTGTTTGACTCCTTTGTTGGTTAAAGTGGTTTGGGTTAAATTGCCATTCTGAGAGCATCTGACTTTGCATGATGTATTAGTGTGTAAAGCTCTAATTAGCAAAAGGAGTCTTTTGTCAATATCCCATCTGGATAATTTTTCCCAGAGTAACTCTCTGTCGACTGAGTCGAAAGCACTCTTCAGGTCAAGAAAAGCCACATAAAGCCTACCCTTGCACTTCTTGACCTGTTTATGCACCAAATGGGAGAGGATTACACAGTTATCTAAGGTAGATTTACCCTGACAAAATCCAGATTGCTCGGGGCCGAGGATGTTCTCGGTAGCAATCCAAGAAGAGATCTTGTTGCTTAGATATTTGGCGTAAACTTTACCAATTACAGATAATAGACTGATGGGTCGATAATTCCCTGGTAAGTTAGGATCCCCCTTTTTGTGAATGGGAACAATAATAGCAGTTGTCCAGTCTTTAGGTATGAGGCCAGTTCTATTGATTGTTGAAAAGAGAGGGGCAAGTAAAGTGGCCCACCAATCTGGATCATATTTTAAAAGATCCGGAGGAATACCATCAGGACCAGCAGCT
This sequence comes from Phrynocephalus versicolor, assembly GCA_023846285.1. NCBI lineage: Eukaryota > Metazoa > Chordata > Lepidosauria > Squamata > Agamidae > Phrynocephalus > Phrynocephalus versicolor. The sequence goes on along the minus strand of JAHTLZ010000379.1, from coordinate 20,121,812 downwards.
TTGCCTGATTTTAATTGTACAATAATCTTGTGAATCTCCTCTGGATGTACTGGAGGCCATTCAGGGAGGTTAGATGTGGAGAAGTCGGGACCACTGACTGTAAGTTCATTATTATTATTGATATTATTCTAATGGGCTACTTCATTGACTGCTGTGGGGGCCAGGATGATGAACCTGATAAAGCTGTAGTTTGGTCCAGAGTGCTCTGATGTCCTTGTTAAAATTATTTTAATTACAGAAATTATTCCTGGCCTCCCTAAAATAATTGATAAAAGTCAGGATGCAATGCAGTAACTAATGCTTCAGCAATTGCTTGCCAGTTCAGTCCCGTTTCCTTTTTGCTTCTCAGATTCTGAATGCTCCAACAAACGTCTTATTTTGTCTTATTTGGTGGCATTTAAAAAAAACTGAGTTCAGTAAATTTGGGGGAAGTTTGACAATTACAAGAGAGAGAAATATCTGTATGCTATGCTCGGTCCTCTCCATTGTATACAGAAACCACTTTAAAGCACTTAAATGTAGTGGTAGAGTGATGAATGAGTTGTTAAATTAAAGTACAAAACATAGACTCGGTGGAAATTATAAGGTGTGATAATTCCCCTAACCCCCTCCACAACAGAGGCAAAGAGAATTTTATAAAAAAGCATAATCAGATGCAAATGCAGCCTCCTTTGATGACTAACTCAACTGAGATAAGCTCATAGAAATGTGGAGGTCCAATTTGGAAGGCTGGGTTCACTCGCAAGGCATGAGACCTACACTTTACCAGAAGGCAATCCCATACTAATATAACTGCATGTTAAGAGTGTCAGGCCAAGTTTAAACTTACTAAATTGCAGCCGAGATGAATGTGCTGGATGCTGGTCCAATTCTGCATGATGGGAGACTGCTTTAGATGTTGCAATGCCTCGTGGAATCTGAGCTTAGGATGCAGTGGACTAAGGCTTCCGAAAACTGTCGGCTGAAAAGTCGGCAGCGTCGTTGGTTCGAATCCCAGGTACCACGCAGCAGAGAGAGCTCCCACTGTTAACCCCAGCTCCTGCCAACCTAGCAGTTTGAAAGTATGTAAATGCAAGTAGATAAATAGGTACCGCCATAAAAAGCGGAAAGGTAAAACAGTGTTTCCTTGCAGGCATGCCGGCCACATGGCCATGGACTTGCACAACACTGAGTCTTCGGCTTAAATACAGAGATGAGCACCGCCCCTAGAGTCGGACACGACTAGCATGCATGTGCGGGTGGGGGAAACCTTTACCTTTACCTTTACCATTTTTCTGTCTTTATGTTTGTTCAGCTCAATGCTCAAGCATTTGGATCACCCACTGTGGTGTTTTTTTTTAAACTACCTCTATAGCATGCATACCTGGCAAAGGGAGTCTCTAGTTTTGCTCTCCTTCAGCACTTATGGGTTGTGGGCTGCCAGGACCATCTCTAGCTTTGCACAAACTCATGTTCACTTTGAGCATGTGGTCACTTTCTTTTCCTGCTCTGCATCTGAAGCCATGGCCCCATGTAACAGGAAACTGATGACACACACATGCTATTTAGTTCAAAGGCAGACCAGCAAATCATGACTCATTTTTCACCCAGTGACGCTCAAGCCATAGAGGGCTTATATGTCTTATCACAGTGGAATCAGCTTGCTGGAGTACAAATGAGAGCTGATAAGTAAGAATTTTTGAAGAGGGTGTTAAATAAATACCTTGATATAAATAGTGTTGCAGCACATTGAAGACTTAACAAACTTTGTGTTCATGGACTGTGACCCAGCCAAGAGATGCATGATGTGTTGTTCTGTTAACATATGCTGGTCAGGGGAGATTATGATGAATAGATAGATAAGCTTGAACACAGACCATTAGCAAATACCAGCTGGATAGTAACATAGATGTCCTTGCACAGATGAGCTGATTAACCCGATTAGTATGACAAATATCTTTGCATGTCTTCCTTCCAGATGCAGTTGCAGAGATTTGAATTTCATGTAGAATTCTTTTTTGCTATACAATAGAAATATAGAAATCCATGGAGGAGAATAGATTGGTTAGTTCTAGATGGGTAGAATCACCCTAGCACAAAAAAGCCCCTCCCCCTCCCGGATACATAAACCACAGATGGATTCAAAGTTGCAGACCAAACCATAATAATGTTGGCATCAGTCCTATGGACAGCCATTATATGAACACTGGTTTCTGTGGTAAAGCAGTTTCATCTGAAGACAGTGACCTGCAAATGACCTAGAACAGTCAGAAGTACATCTGACTGGTTTTGTCTGTGCCATTTTGGACTGATTGATCTGGAGAACTGCCTTTCTCACATAAGCGTGCAAATAATTCCACAAGAGGCCCTTTACTTGGCATTTCCATAGTGAGAGCTTACAAGAGTAGTTACTGGAGAAATGGCCTTCCTGATGATGGCAACAAAATTATGGAGCTTTCTTTTCATTCACATTCCCATAATGTTTTTGAACTGCCAAATGAAGTATGTTATATTTTCTTCATTCTTTTAAAAATGCATTTACTTGTTGGCTTCTAACTATGCTTATAATTGCCTTTAAATTCTCTTTATCTGGCCTTTCTATAGCTGGCTCTGTTGGTTTTAACTAGATGGACACCAAACGAAAAACAAAACACTGTTTTGTCATTTCGTTATGTAACAAATTGTTTTGTTATGAAATGAAACGATAGAAACTGTTTCGTGACTGAATGGCCTGAACTGTCTTTTTTTGGTTTGGGAAACAAAATTGGGGAGCTTCCTCAAGTTCTTCCTTGTAATCCCCCAAAATTTAGAGAGATTTTGGGTTGAAGGGGGCAGGTTATTCAACTGCAAAGAGGGTCCCCCCCCCAGTAATTGGAAAAGTGCTGTGCATGCGCCACACCGAATATACGTAGATCAATTTATTACTTCCCCTTGCTGAACCCCCTATAGCAGTTTTGCAATTAGCTAGGAGGACCCTCTTTGCAGTTGAATAACTCAGCCCCCTGAACTCCAAAACTCTCCAAATTTGGGGGCATACATGGAAGAGCTTAAGGAAGCTCCCCTGTGATTTCCATGTGGCTAGATGCCCGGGATCACTATCAAAAATACATATACATGTACTTGAAAATAGTGATCCCAGGCATCTAGCTGCATGGAAATTGCAGGGGAGCTTCCTCAAGCTCTTCCATGTAAGCTCCCAAAATTTGGAGAGGTTTAGGGTTCAGGGGGCTGAGTTATTAAACTCAAAAGTTGGTCTTCTAAGGAAAATATTTGTAATTGAGAAAAGTGCTTGAGGAACCTCCTACCACAGGAGGGCTATTAGTGACTTCCCGACTCAATTAGAAATGATTTTCTTCTAGGGAGACCCTCTTTGGAGTTTAATAACTCAGCTCCCTGAGTTCCAAACCTCCAAACAGGGATGAGTCCAAAGAAGCTACCGTGCAATTTTGTACCTCTAGGACCCAGGGGAGCCATTAACAAATTATTTCATTTCATTTTGTTCCGAATGTTTTTTAAAAATTCATCAGTAACAAAATGAAATGAAATTACTAAAGAAAAGAAACAAAACAAAATAAAAGGCTTTATTTCCATTTCGTGCCCACCCCTAGTTCTACCATTTCCTTTTATTTGCTCTTCATTCTTGTTTTTTATGTGTATTTTAACATTTTACATTGTAGCCCACTTTGATAAGCTATCTTGAGTTAGCCAGCAAAAATCAGGCTAGAAATAACAAATGATTAGAACAGAACAAACAAATAAACAAGGGCAACTACCCTTCCTCTCCCCTCCCCTCCCTACCTTTTCTTTGTTCATGTAGCTTCATTTTGATGTTCAACATAACAATCTTAGAATAATTGCCTCTGGAACTTAATTGTGTACATAAGTAAAATGTAGTTTGTCTTGCCAGAGATGCAATTAATTAGAGTTGCCACTCTAAATTACTGTTATTTTACCACATGATGACTTTGTATGCCTGTCTCTCTTTTAGCATTAAGGGTTTAAAATTAACAGCCTGCAGGGGGAAAGTCATCTTTTCACATGAGAGAAAGGTGCACAGAAACCCAGGAGATGGTGGCACTTGTCTTTATGCCAAGATTGGCTGGAAAGAGGAAATACTATTTAATACTATTTAATCATAGCATGCTTTTAAATTAATTAAATCTTCTCAAAATATAGTATTTTAGGCAATGTAGCCATGGCAGTTTTCATTGATGTCTGTGTTACTGCATGGATTTATTTACCTTTTAAAGGTTATGATCCCATAAACAGTTACCTAAGAGTAAGAGTCCTTGAGCTTCATGGAGCTTATATCTTCGGAGACATGTACAGAAAGCACTATCAGGGCACATAGAATAAATGATCCAAAGACTTTAGTTTCAGATTTTAGGTTATTGTTACCAGCATGCAAACACCCATTTTCCTGGTAACCCAGGGTAACTAAAAGTTTTTAGGGATGAGAAGCTGTTTAGAAAGCTGGCATGCAAAGCTTTCATTTTGTTATCATTTATTTAAAAAACCCCATAAACATACATGACTTTTCATTTTAAAAGGAAATTTATTGTGTTGCTCCTTCTCCTAGTGTATTGTTTGAATACCAAAAACAGCAGCCATACCTGTATGTATTCATCAAGAAACAACTCCCATCCCTGATAAGTCCCAAATACAACGTGTAGTAGCAGAAATAGAAAAGCATTGTGATACTGGCAGCTTGTGACCAAACAATAATATCACCTTACTCTGACAACCCATTTTGGGGTGAGGCAGCCCCCCTCACTTGAACCATGGACCATCCCTGCATTATGACAATTGTCAAATGACAGAGGATAGATAAATGACAAAGTTGGTGTTACATATCACCAAGTCACTGCTGGCACATGACATTGACAACCCCTAATAGAGTTAACTTCCCATGCCACTCACAACTTCCAGGCGTTGATGCTGTGGGTGGCCACCCCAAGGGAGGCCAGGAAGTCTATTATTATTAGGTCTTTGATGGTCACCACTTTATGTGCCTCAGTTTACGAACACCTCCATTAACATGATTTTCAGTTTACAAAAGGAAATCTATTGAAAATAATGCCTCGGTTTACTGATTTTTTCTGCAGTACCTTGGTTTACAATTTTTTTTCGAATCAAATTTGCCCAGGATGCATCATGCCCCCATGCATTTCTGGTTTACATTTTTTTTTTTTTGCAATACAAAACATCCCGGAGAACACATTAAATTCTTAAACCGAGGTATGTCTGTACCTGTGGAGGTGGGCCAGGCCAGTTCCTTCTGAATGGGAGCACATTAAAACTTTGTTTTTCAGAAGGGCATTTCAGGACATCCTCCCTTTATAATTGTTAGTCATTTCATTGGTCATTTTGATGATTAGACCCTGCATCTTTTTCTTGTCCATTGCCATCCTGATTTTCAGCTGTTGTTTTATTATAATTTATGTGAGATGTTTACTATTGTCACCTTCCAGTAAATTTCTATGGCTGAGAAGTGATTTGGACCTGAGAATGCTAATTCATAGTCAGATGCTCTGTCCACAATACCACACTGGCTGTCTCAAACATACATAGTACAGTCTGAATATGTATACAGGTCACTCGACCTCAGCTTTTAACCTGATTGGTAAAAGTGGTTGTGAGAACAAGCTACTCAAGTGGGAAGGAGTCGGGGGTGGTGCTGAATGAATGTCATTCAACCTACCTGAAACAGATGATAAAACAAAAACTCTGCCTGTACCCCTTGATATTCAATAATTAATGGTCAGTCTATGATAGTCTGTTCTTGGGCAGTGCTTTGTAATGTGCGGTGGCATGCCACCACAATAGAACTAATTTCATGGTAAGTTATGTGATGGTGATGGATGCTCATACCAACAGTAGTAACCATTATTTGCAGAAGATTGGGGTATCACTTTTCAAGCTGGAATGCAGTAACATGTATAGTGCACAAATTTACTTTAAAATTGAACATTTAGATTCCCCATTGCAGGTTGTACATTGCAGATGTAGGGGAAGGATGGGAGGATTCTGTATCACTAGCGGGGTGGATTTCCTGATGTTTCTTGGAGTCATAGCACACCATTTGGGATCAACTGGTGCCCAGTATTCTCCAGTAAGTGGGAGGTCTGATGAAGTATAGTCATACCACCACAATCATCCATGATGTGTGTGGCTGGCTGTTTACTTTTCCTTCCCTTTTCATCATTTCAGATTGCTTCCAAATGAAAAATCTCAGTTTCTTTTTCTGGTATGCATTATTGCTTATTCCAACTGAGTTGGTGGCCAAGATATATTAACATCAGTTTTTCAACAATATACATTTCAATATTAACATTTTAAGGAAGAATAATTGGCCTGGTGTCCAGTTGCTCCACTGTTCACTGGCACAAAACAGTATGCATGTTCACAATTCAATTATGCATCCTTTTTCAACTAAATAAGACAAGGTGGGAAGAGGTTGCCAGAAAAAAAATCTATTGACCAGTTTTGAATTTCTTATAAAATTCCTTTTCTGCTTCACAGTTGAAGTACAGAGAGTCACAGAGAAGAATAGCTACAAGTTCTCCAGAGTCTACCCCTTTCTCATTAACTGGTCCTTAAAGTCTCAATAGTCCACTCTGAAAAAATTGTAATGGAAAGAATGCAAACATTTATTTACTTATAGTTGCTTGAAGTTACAGAATTGTGTATTCAGTTTTCATTCTGCACATTTACTTAGCAACCCATTGAAAGAGGTATTGTTCCAATGTATTCTGATTTACTGTTTGATGACAGAAAGATGTATTACCTGTTCTATTTGTTTATTTTTGTTTTCATTTTGCTAAAGGATTCATGATGAAGCACCTTTCTTTCCATGCCATTTTATCTGACAAGAAGTGGTGCGACGTAACTAAAGGCATGTGATGTTATCGCTGGTCATTCTGGATCATTTCTGTTGCAGATTTGAATAGCTCATCCCAGTATTGGTGTCCACATATGATGAGGTTGTTTGTTGCGTAGGTATACTGAGGTGCACTTAACTACCTGAAAACCTTGACAAAGGCTTAAATGAAATGTGTTAATTAAACATAATAAGCCCTGATGACTGTCATCAGTCAACATAATAAGGTCTTATGATTGCTACCATTCAGCAATTAAAACAATAAAACATATGGTTTATGGGGGGAGCAGAAATAACCTACCCTTCTGCTGTGATCCCAATTAAAAAAAAAATCTACCCTAGTGCTCCTATTTCAAGAAAAAAAGGTAAAGGTAAAGGTTCTCCCCGCACATGCATGCTAGCCGTGTCCGACTCTAAGGGCGGTGCTCATCCAAGCTGCCGACTTTGCAGCCGTCAGTTTTTAGAGCCTTAGTCTGCTGAGCCCAGTATAATTTCATCTTAATTCTCACCATCAGCAAAAGTACTGCAATTGTATTGCAAGGTTTGTGATTTCAAGGCTGTAGGTGGAAGGAGCGGGGTCGCATCATGTAATGTCTATATACATTTAGGTGTTCAGAAAAGGATTCGGCTGAATAGAGCTGAAGGAGAGTGAGAGAGCCGGCCCTTGTCCCTTCAGTTTCCTTCTCTGAGTATGAAGAGAGATAGCCTGAAGACACCTGTGAAGACTGTCTGCACGCTTAGGGGCCTTGTAAAATGAGGGTTCCCTATGTCTCCGTGTGGGAAGGAAACTTCCTTCTTCAGATCATTGCTCTCCAAACACGGAATAACACCAGAAAGGCTAGTACTCTTCACCCACCCCCATGCATGCTCCCCCATGCATGCAGATGAGTGCTGTTCTGAATGCCTGAATACAACTTCCAGTTCAGGAAAGATGGCAGCTTAGTCTTTAATCAGGAAAGCTAGTTTTCTGTGGCAGCAACTACAGGCCCCATAAAAACCAGGTGGAAAGTGAAGCTACTGTTGTCACTCCACATAATGTGGGCCCTACTGCACTTTAAATATGGTGCCCAGTGGGCAGTATTTTGAAGTCCAATAGCTTTCCTCTGCAGTCAGCTGGGAAAGAGGTGGCTTGCTTCTCTGGTGGGCGACAACAGCCAGCGGGAGCAGTGGTAAGGAGGGTGCCTTTGACAGGCATGGAGATCTCCACTGTTGCTGCTGTCAATGCACTCCGTGGCTGACACCACCAGCACCCAATCCTCTGGGGGACACGGTGTGACCCCCACACAAGGACAAGCAAGTCCTGTAGAGAAGGAAGAACAGCAAAGTCCTCACACATTTGACATGCAATGAAAACAGAATTGTTGGTGACTAGCATTGTTCTTGCCTCAGGAGGCAGCCAATGGCTTCATTTTTTGCCACATTAAAACAAGACAGGCATTTAGAGCAGCTTTGTTTTCATGTGGAGAACTCACAGTAAAAAGCTTGTATACTTTCTTCCCCCTAGAGCATCCTTGGTGCACTGAAAAGCTACACCTTCAGGATCGAAAGGGAGCTTGAGGGGTTATGAGCAGAAACGGATGTGTAAAAAGTCACTGTCCTGTTTCCTTCCTGTAACTTTCCCAGAGTCTTGTTGAGTATTGGGACTCCCACATCATATCTATCTGCTTCTATTTCTAATTTCCTTTTCTCTTGATCCATAGCTTATGTCACAGTTTCTTGATTATATTTGTACACCTATGTGGTTTTAGTATACTTAATTTTTGTATTACCTCATTTATTAGTATGTACATAATTTTTTTACTATGTTGTACTCTGCCCAGAGTAACCTATAGACTACATGGTGCAGTATGTAAGTCCACAAAAGAAAGAAAGAAAGAAAGAAAGAAAGAAAGAAAGAAAGAAAGAAAGAAAGAAAGAAAGAAAGAAAGAAAGAAAGAAAGAAAGAAAGAAAGAAAGAA
>JAHTLZ010000379.1:20092708-20105679 GCA_023846285.1 Phrynocephalus versicolor | reverse complement strand
TCTATCTATCTATCTATCTATCTATCTATCTATCTATCTATCTATCTATCTATCTATCTATCTATCTATCTATCTATCTATCTATCTATCTATCTAATTTTATCCCACTTTCCTCCTTAAAAAGGACCTAAGCTGCCTTAAATTGTTAAAAGACAATTTTTAAAGCGAAGAACACTATACAGATACTAAAAAGGATAAAACAAATACCACACTAACCTAAAAATAAGCAAGAACATCACCAAAATCACAATCAAATTAGCAAGGCACAACAATTCATTTTAAAAACATCCCTCAGGCAGCCAGTCTCTGAGGGAAAGCCAGGCTGAAACAAAAGGTCTCCATTTGCTTGCAGAAGGACAGTAAAGAATGGGCCATTGTGGCACAGAGTTCCAAATACTGTCCAGTGGACCCTTGTATAACAAGCAGTTTGTTTAACCGAAAATCTGCTGAAAGGAAAACATTTCTGGTGATACTGTAGGGGGAAATTGCTTAACAGAATCACCTATGGGGCAAATCCGTACAACAGAAAAACGGTCAGGATTAGGGATTAATCAATTTTCAATGCATTCCTATGGGAAATTTGTACGAAGGAAAATTTACTTAAAAGAATTTCATTTGGAATGAATTAATTCCTTTATACAAGGTACCACTGTATTAGGAGCAGCAGCAAAGAAGGTTCTCTCCCTTGTCCCCCACCAAACGCACATGTGAAGATGTTAGGACCAAGAGAAAGGCCTCCTGTGATGATAAAGTACCAAAGCAGTTTCATAATGGGAGACTCCTTGAGACAGCTTGGATTCTAATTACTAAGACTTTACAGTTAGAAGAACTAATGTTTTGGATTGTACCTGGCAATAGATCAGAAGCCAGTGGAGCTGCTGTAAAAGGGGATTGTGTGTCCCTGTGAGCAGCACAAGTTAGCAGTGTGACTGCTGCATTTTGGATCTGCTAAAGTTTCTAGACACTATCTAGAGACAGCCTACATAGAGTCTGAATGGAACTAAGGCATGTGTTGCTGTGGTCAGATCAGACCTTTCCAGAAATGGATGCAGCTGGCCTACAAGTTTTAATTGTGCAAATGCCCTCTTGGCCATCGCCCAAACCTGGCCATCCAGGCTCAGAGATGATTCCGGAAGCACCCTGAAGCTGAGCACATGTGTTTTCAACCCGAGTGCCACCCTATTCCTTGATCTGCCTTTCAACCAGCAGGAGCATCGCTGTCTTGTCTGGATTAAGTTTCAGATTATTCATCCTCCTCCAGACCACCAAACTAATGCCATATGGATGTAAAATATGCTGTTGTCTCCAGGCTACTGCTCTCTGTGTGAAGAAAGCTCTTTCCTTTTCTGACACATTCAGGTTAACTCTATCTGGGATCTCATAAAATTTATATCATGGGATTATGTTACTTATTGCCAAAACATGCGCCCCATATAACTGAGGTAGATAAGCATATTCTCTTTCTCCCAGACATTTCCTTGTTTTCATAAAATGCTTTAAATGATGAAGGACAGTGTCAGGGACTTGTTCCTCTTATATTTCTCTCCCTCCCTTTCTTTCTTGATCTCCTTAGAAACCTTTCAGACATGATATGTACATTACTGTACCAGCTTCCATTCAGCAGGACTTTTGCTGCATTTATCATCACCATTGGTTAGTTTTATCATTTTAGCATCTGGCCTTCTGAGCCGTTGTTTTCTTTCACAGTGTTCCAGAAGAGCACCTCAAACTCATCCAGGATTATTTACGAGTTCATATCACCAGTGATCTGGAATCAGTCCAGCTAGGATCCTGGAACCTTCCTCAGCTGAAGAAACTGCTTGCAGCACTCTGCAAAGGTCTCTTCAGGTAAAATACCATGTGATCCAGAGATATTGTGGGATTTATTGATACCCAGTGTGCTGTAGTAGATCGAGTGGCAGGCAAGGACTTGGAAGATCTGGATTTGAATCCCCATTCAGCCTTGGAAACTCAGTGGGAGAGGAGATGGAACTGGTTAATATCTCACTTACCTGAAAAGTCCTATAAGAACTGCTCTAAGTCAGTTCCAACCTGACAGGACATGTGGTTTATATTAGAATTATATATAAGTTCTTGGCTGTAGTCCATTCAAGTGGACCTGCCAACACTATCCTCTTAGATGAGAGATTATTCTGTCAAGAGGTTATGCCCTGTTTGGTTCAAGAACTGCCTGCCTAACAGCATAGTGATGTATCGTTCCCATTTTTAAGGTCAAGTTTCTGGAAATTTGCATCAGTCTCCTTTCCTAGTTCTGTCACTTTGTCCCAACATGATATTGTGTGTATATTTTAGACTGATCTCTGTGTGCGGGGGGGGGGTGATGGGGGAAACAGTGTCGCATACAAACTCTTAGATAGCACAGTAATTACCTTAATCTGGTTGTCAAACTGGCATTTGGGAGTTCAATCCCCCAATTTTTCTCTTTAACAAGGGCCAGACTCAATTATCCATAGGGTCGCTTCCAGCTCTGCGGTTCAATGATGATGATGATGATGATGATGATGATGATGATGATGATTTTAAGCATATTTCTTTCAACTGCTGGATAGCCCAGTGGTTTAGCCCTCTGGCTGCAAAAGCAGAGGTTGGGAGTTTGATACTCCCATTTCTCTGGGCTTGATAATTCATAAGATCCCTTCTAGCTCCGCAGTACCAAAAGTATTATTAAACTGATTAGCAGGAATATATTGATCTGTAATTATATGGGTGGATTGTTAATTGATGGCAACATATCCTTTATTCACCCCATTGTAGCATTTTCACTTAAGTGTCTTCTGTTTTGAAACTTCCAGCGAGGTGTCTCGGACGCTTCCTTCTCTAGAGTCCATTCAAATGGTATTTGACCAGCAGGTGCCCTCTGGCGTCCACCGACCTTCTCAGGTATGATTTGCTGCAGAAGGCAAGGGGGGAACAAGTCAGAATTATAGAGAAATGTCCAGTCAAATTTATTTATTCAATTTCAGATCTGTGTTCTTTTAAAGACTCCTGAATGTGAGGCATATGTTGAGTTGCTCAATAGTAGTGATAGTTGACCCTCCAGTATTTGCCTTCTCTTTGCCCTCATGTGTTAAGTAAAACACAGTAAGCTTTGTCCAGATTGCTTTTAGTGTGCTATTATATCTTTAAGTACATACAGTTTCTTAGGATGTTAGCTTAGGTCAGAGATGGCAAGCCTTTTAGAGGCCAAGTGCCCAAACTGTAATTCAAAACCCACTAATTTTTTGCAAAGTGCCAATACAGCCATTTAACCTGAATACAGGTGGCTGTTAAGGGGCAATGTTGGGTGCCCACAGAAAGGGCTCCGAGTGCCACCTTTGGCACTTGTGCCATAGGTTCGCCAACACTGGCTTAGGTCCTTGCACATGAACCATTTGTTGTCCTTAAAGTACTGGGTTCTGCACAGTTATCATTGGTATTTTTCCCTGCCATGCATATGATGTTCCTCTTATCTCGCTTCAGTGTTTCCTGCAATGCCTTTCCACTCCTTTTCAAATCTTCTAAAAGCCAGGGTTATTTTCCCTAACTTTTTATACTGGAGGTAGAATTTATGTCTTCCATTTTGCAGTTGATGTCTGCACGAGAGCTCTAGTAAGTAAAGTGGATAGAGGGAAGCTCTTCTCCCTCTCACAAAATACCAAAACTAGGGGACATACACTCAAATTGAGGGCTAGGAGAGTAAGAACAGACAAAAGAAAATATTTTTTTCACCCAGCGCGTTGTTAGTCTATGGAACTCCCTGCCACATGTGGTGATGGCATCTGTCCTGGATACTTTCAAAAGGGATTGGACAGATTCCTGGATGAAAAGTCCATCACAGGTTACAAACCATGATGGAGATGTGTAATCTCCAGGCTTAAAACCAGGGTACTTCAAGGGCCAGATGCAGGGGAGTGGTATCAGGAGACAGATATCTAGTCTCATGCGCTCCCAAACGCATATGGTGGGGCCACTGTGAGATACAGGAAGCTGGACTAGATGGGCCTTTGGCCTGATCCAGCATGGCTCTTCTTATGTTATGTTCTTAAGATGTCAATGAGCTCTCAGAAGCGGCAGCTGAGCAACAGAGGAGAGGGAGGTGGAACAAATGTTCCTTTTGGAACAGCTGATTGTTACAGAATGTACATTATCTAAGCCACATGTTAAAAGTTCAGGCATGGCACCTTTCTTAGACCTTTCGGAGGACTGAGAAAGGCCTCTGGGCTGAACCCTTGAAGAGCCGCTGCCTGTCAGTGTAAGCAATTATAGTGGAGATGGACCAAGGCTGCTTCCTACATTCCTGTCTTTAATCAGGGGCCACAGTTGTCCCGCTGAAGGGCTTGTTTTCATTTTGGCGCATTGTAGTGCTAACTCTGGTGAGATGGGTCCCAACTCAGTGGCAGCCCACGTGCTCTGCATGTGAGAGTTCCACTTTAGGACTTTCAGTTCGGTCTCTGGGCTGAAATGTTAGAGAGCTAATGCCAGTCAAGATAAACAGGACTGATCTCGGCCTCCTATGCTCTGCTGTGTGGTGTAGCAAGTCCATAAGTTCTTCAATACATCTCTGTCTATGTTTTGTTGGCAGATCTTTCCTCTTTATTAGTCTGGTAAATAAGGTATCCAAGGTATCTGTTCTGCTTGAAACCTTGGGAAGCCCTGCCTGTGACTCTATAAATGTCACTTTTGTTCATGCATCTCAGCAAGCAGACCCATAATGACAGAACTGCCTTCCCGTCACTTGCCAGCCTTCTCTCACCCATATGCCAAGTTGGAAATCCATTGTTTTCCATTTAACTCTTCTGCAAATGCAGTTAAATTCTGGGCTCTAAATGCTTGAGATTAGAGATGCCTGGCTGGAATAATACAAAGTGTTCAAAAGTTGGCCATCCCATTTGGCACACATGTGTGCCAATGTAGCTCCAAGTTTCTATTGCGAGGAAAAACTCTCTCATTGGAACTTACACTTGCTTTGTCTGTTCCTACTAGTCATCTTGTGAAGCCAGCCGTGCAAAACTTCTCCATTTGACAAATGTGATTGGTTCTGTTGAAGACAAGGTACTGTGGTGTTTAGATATTTACGTTGCTCTCTTCATATTTGAATGTTTTTTTCTCCTTCTGTACCATGTAATGGAATGGAGATAGTAAAGTGCTTTGGAGGAGAATGCAGAAATGCTGTGAAACTCTCTTTTTAAAAAAGTCATTTCTTCTTTTTTGTGCTACTCAGGAAGTGAGATCTTACAACGTACTCCCACGTCTAGGCTCCTTCCTTTCTACCAATTCCTAAGCTAATAATTTCAGGAAAAGATACTTATTTAGAAGCGCTTTCTCTCAGAGGACCATAATATGTGTCCTGGGGGTGGCTTGTGGACTGAGTAGGGAAGAGCACCTCAAAGACATAAGACTGGGTTTGCTCCAGTTATGAGTTGTCTATACACAATATACAATAATGATGCATGACTAATGAATTTTTCTATAGTTTACAGATAGAGAGAACAGAGAATGACCCGTGTGTTATGTGTATTCACACATTTAATAAATGCTTAGAAAAGTTGCCTTTTTGGCCTATAACTGGCAAACTTCCCTCCATCACCATTGGCATGAGCAGTGGTTATTGCCTTTATATACACAAATGAAACAGCCTTTTAAAGAATAGCACATTGGAAACAGATATGCAGTAACAACCCCAACATGAACTGGAAACCTGATAATTTTTATTTTCATTATCTTTGTGGCCCGAATCAGGATGTTTCTGTATCCTTGTTGATATACTTATTATGACAATAATTATCTGTCTCTAGAATCTCACCTTGAAGTGAAGGATTTTCAAATAAGAAACTCTTGTATTTACATTTTACAGGTCAAGAAATTGTTAACTGAAGGGCTGGATTCAACACATCGGCGTTCACTTATTCCCCCTGTAACATTTGAGGTGACTTTGATTTATTTCTGTATTTATGACATAGAGAACAGCCATACACATTGGAATGGCATCACATTTTCACTTGAAGATTTTCTAGTAAATTTAAAAATGCACAGTCAGCCAACAAGTGAAGTTCATGTGTGTTTCTGCAGCACTACAGCTTTGGTAGTTGTCATATTGATCTATCCCACTACCCTCAGTGGCACATCTGGTAAGGACGCAAAAAAAAGCCTTTGTAGGGACTACTCCCTGGTTGTGGAAAGCCTTTCCTCATGAGTCTAAAGTTTGCCCCTTTCCTCCTATCCTGCAAAAGACAAACAAAGAACTTCCATTTTAGCTTTTAACTAGGATGCGGCACATTATTGTTGTTGATGCTGCTGCTGTTTCCATGTGTGTTTTAATGTACTCTTAAGTCCTTTGAGCGAACTGTTTTAATATTTTAATACTTTTAAAGGTAACGATGTACTGTATTTTTAGTTAGCTTGGTTATTTTTTTATAGTTTGTGAGCCTTCTTGGGTAGTTTCGTGGAAAGAAAGGCAACAAAAATGCACCAAATAAATAATTAAAATCAGATATAGCAGTGGTGGTGAACCTTTGGCATTCCAGATGTTTTGGACCACAACTCCCAGAATTCCAAGCCTGTATTTCCAATGACAAAGCACTGTGGGAGTTGTGGTCCAAAGCATCTGGAGTACCAAAGGTTCGCCACCACTGAGATATAGAGAGGAATGTTTATGAATGACTTTTCTCTTTTCTCATAGGTGAAAGCTGACTCCCTTGGGATTTCTTCCAAGCTACATCTTAAAGTTGATGTTGAAATGGGAAAACTTATCATCAAAAAAGCCAAAGATGGTCCAGAAGACAAGTTCTATACCCACAAGAAAAGTAAGGCAGTGACAGATGGACTACTGATTCCACAAGCATTTACCAGATATTTTCACAGATCCTCTAGGGATCAAAAATTATACCAGGAGTGAGTGAAACACAACTTGTATGGTCCTGGGCTGAGGCTCCCAACAGCCTTTTGATAAAATAGCCATGATGTATGCTAGAAATTAAACAATATCTGAAGGGCCACATATCCCAAATCCTGCCGCAGGAGGAATTATTTTTAAGGGCTGTTCAGATGTAGCAGACATGTGGTCTCTGACTGTCCCTGACCACTGGGCGTTTGGGCTGGGGATGATAGGAGTCATAATACAACCATATGAGGGGACCCAACTTTGGGAAAGTCTGCGCTAGTGACCAAACAAGATAAATACAGAAGTGAAGATCTTTGGTGGAATCTTGCATCTTATTATGTGTTTTAAAAAGTAACTTTGTGAGAATGGCAGTTTTGCACAGGAAAACTTCGGTGAACTTTTCCAATAATTTTTTTGTACTCCTTGAAGTTGTGCTTTTCCTTGTTAAGTCTTCTTGGTGCCTGTACATTTTTCTTAGCAAGGTACATGGCCCCTTTTGGTAAAACAGTATTACAGATTCCCATGCATTTGAATTTTTATTTGGGAATTGTTTTCTCTCTTTCCCTCTGCACTTTAATTTCATTGCAAAGACCTCTCCCAGCCTGCCAATCTGGAGCACCTGTCTCCCAGCCTTTAAAAAGGAGCCCCAGCCAGAACTATCCAGCATCTCATCTAGTTGGCCGGTGTCATCACGTCTGAACATCTCCTTTGCTTTAGTCCTCAGCACTGTTGCTTTGCCAACAACTGTTTCTTATCCAGTACTCGCCCAGAAAATTTGAGACCATTTCATTTTCCTTATCTCCTTGAAATCTTATTTTGTTTCTTCACAAAAGCATGTACCTTCCATTCCTTTCTTCATTTACTTTAATCTTAGTTGTTACTTCCTTCTCCTTCTCTACACATTCACTTCTTTGTCATTTCTAATAAAACTGTGACAGGTTCTTTGTAGATATTCTTCCTCCAATCTAACAGAGTTTGACTCCATTATCTTCCTAGATATAAGCAAGCTTTGTTCTGGGGATGCTTTAAGAACATTATTTGCTGTATTTCGGTAAACCCTTTTTTCTTTGGGAAGTACAGTATATGTTGTTGCTGTTGTCCCGTTTCGGTACTGAATTTAGAATGGTAAGTCAAAACACAGCATGGCTTATCTGAGATGAAATTAAATTCATTCAAGCCTCAAGTTCACTGCTGACAGAAATTTCCTCTCACCCTCTTCGATAACTGTTGCCAGTCTATATTGGGAAAAAGACTGTTTTCATAACCAGCAGATCTTTCATCTCCTTGTCACGGGCACTCAGGAAAAGGAACTTTAGCTGCCCTTAAATAAAGGACAGAATTATTTTGGAAAACCCCACAGAGAGTGGATGAATCCTAAGCTAAGGCTCTTCTCTTGTCCCATGTTAACTGTCACACGTTTAAATTATAACAATTACCTGTGGCCAGACTTTCTATCAGGTAAAGGGAAAGCTTGTAATTTGATTTTTTTAGTGGTTCAGTAAAGGTATTACTCTACTCTTGTATTCTCATACATACATTACTATGATCTTTGCATTAATATTTGCTGCTAACGAGTAGCTTTTCTACTAGCAAATTAGGTATCTTAAATCCATCCATCCATCCATCCATCAGTCAGCCAGTCAATAAATTACTGAGAAATATGCTAAACCAAACGTTATGCTCAAAATGGACCAAGAGGGATGAGAAAAGAATAGCTAATATTTTAACATCTTAACTTAACCCAGTTCAACAGGAAGTCAGTGTTCATAACTTTTACCAAGTTCAATATATTTGAACTTCTACCAACATTGGTAATTTCCTCTTGAAAATATATGTTGCTTAAAACCAGTGACCTCTGCTTAGTCCTACAGCTCATCAAGTCTCAGAAATTCCCTAACAAGCTGGTGATCGTCTTGGAGACAGAAAAAGAGAAAACACAGAGAAAAGAATATGTATTTGCTGACTCAAAGGTAAATGAAACAATTTTAGTGCATCTCAGACATTTAAGACACAGTTTTGCATTGGAACAAATAAAAATCATGAAATAAATTAATTAAAGCTTCCTCTCTCCACCCCGCCCCCACCCATAAAAGAACCCAAGACAATTAGGGATAAAGGCTGGATAGTTTGGTGATTTAGATATCTAGCTGTGGAACCCGAGGTTGGGTGTTCAGCATAACACAATACAACACAAGACATACAACCATTATTGTTTAAAGGGCAAGTTAGGGGAGCTTCACTTTTAAGCCTCCAACCCAGTTCAACAGGAAGCAGAAAACGGGCTACGAATTTGGAGAGAAAAAGTGTTCCATTTAAAAGCAGAGCGACTCAATATGCTTTGTTCATTTTAAACAGACCCTTGATGCTGTTCCCTCCATTCTCCCCAAACTAGTGACACATGAGTTCTAAAAAAAACAAAACTTTATAAAAGAAAATAATGAAGGTCTGCAGACTAACAGTGATACTATATGACTGCTTGTTTAAAAACAATCGAGCAAAAGAGAATGAACAGAAGAATTCCAGCAAAAAGGGTTATTTTTGTGTTGAAGCATTCGACATTTTTAAGACCTAAAAAGCTGTTGCCCCAGTTACGCTCCCTTCCATATTTTATGGAAGGATGTTCTGATAACTTACTCTTCTGACATGACAGTTGTGGAGATGAATTTGGATATCTTTTTGCAAAAGAGAAAAATCAAACTAAGTGATTTGTAGGGTTCCCGTCTGATCTGAACAAACAAGATTGGAACCTCTTCCAGGAAGATCTCACAAACCAAAGTAACACAGCGATGGCACAGTCCCAGCATCTCTTCTATTCATGCACACCACCAGGCACAAATACTGGCAGGCTAGGTGTCAGCCATTCATTATAAAAGATTGACAAAACCAAATGCAAAAGGCAAAGGCAAAATTTAGCCCTGGAGCAGCTTAGTAAATGTTTTTTAACCTATGTAAAGCTGAAGAAAAACTGCCTTCAACGGCAGCCATTTGTACACAAACATTTCCATCCATAAGCAAAGACAGATCTCTCATTCCAAAATGAATGACAAGTTTTTCTCAACATCCAGTTCAAATTCTTAAAGTGGCTAGCTATTCCTAGCCAGATGGCACACAATGCCATGGAACCTCCCCCCACTCCCCCACACCACCACCACCTTTGATGTAATGACTAAAGTGATGTTTTGATTTTGTAAAGGTCAAAGTGACATGCTTGAATTACCATTGATGAGTTAACCTGCCTTCTATGTTATTCTCTCCTTCCTGGATAAGTGATAGTTAAATTACAATTATTAAAATAACCATTAATGTCTCTAGTATACCTATACTGCCCTAATAAGTCTGTGAAGATTCCCAGTCATCCAGGTGAGGTTATCTGGAAGCTGAGTCATGGCAATTAGACTTCTTTTCTTGAGAGATTAAAATGCTTTGCTACTCATCCAAGCTGCTTAGATGAGCAGTGAAACGTTTCAAGCCTTAATAAGATTTTTAAAAAAATATTTGCCTCTTTCCCCTTCCCCTCCATGGAGGAGCAGAGAAAGTCTTTAATTTCCCAATATCAATGAGTGGTTTAGCTGTCTGCTTTAAGCCACTTAATGATACTGGGAAGTTGAAGGCAGATAAGAAACTGAAAGTAGCAAGCTATTTTCTTTGGTTTGATTCCCCTGATTCTATGTGCTGGAATCAAAGCAAAATGGATCAAACCTACCCCACCTAAAAATAGAACCAAAAAGGATTTGAGTATAATGCTCAGGGGTTGGCTGGTTCAAAGTGGCACTTCATCATGTGGTCACCAGGAAAGCCAGCCCATCGCCAGAGCAAACCAAACAAACAATCAAATCCCTGTCTAGTTACACCCAGAGACAACACCCAGTGCATCTGATGAAGTGGCCTGTAGTCCACAGAAGCTTATCTAAAATAAATCTGGTTAATCTTTAAAGCAGCTGGTTAGATAGCTCAATGGGTTAGGTAAGGAGGGATTTTGATTCCCTACTATGCCTCCCAGGAGAAGAGCCAGCCTGTGCTGTTTTGAGCAAGTTGCACAGTCCTAGATTGACCCCAGAAGAAGGGAATGGTAAACCATTTCTGAGTATTCTCTACCTAGTCATAATTCTTATTGGTCTTTGAGGTGCCAGAAGGCTCTTTATTCTTCTGTTGCAACAGACTTAGCATGACTGCTATTTAGAAATATGATCACAAGCATCATTCTAAAAAGCCTTTTTATGCTGTCCCTCTGTTTTCAGAAAAGAGAAGGCTTCTGCCAACTTCTCCAGCAAATGAAGAATAAGCATTCTGAACAACCGGAGCCTGATATGATCACCATCTTCATAGGCACTTGGAACATGGGTATAAATTTAAGTCTTTTCTTATCTTGGCTGGTCCATGAAGGCATAGGGGTTGCCAATCCCTCTGGGTTCAGGATACAACCAGCCAGCCTCCTCACCGGAAACAGAGAGTGAAGGCTCTGCCTGCATTTTTCCTTCTCTACTCCTGTTCGCTGTGGCAGTGTGTATATATATGTGGTGGTGGGAAGTAGGTTAACAAGTAGCCATAAGTTGTCCTACAGCTCTGCTTGCAACGGCTGCTGTGCTTTCTGTCCCAACAGCCAGCACTGTTTTGTGTGTCCCTGCCTTTGTTGTTCAAATTGATGTGAGTTTGTTTCTCCTACGGGGAAAGAGAGTAGAGCAAAGAACAGTTGATCATGCTTTCATGTATACCAGTGGTTCTCAGCCTGGGGGTCGGGACCCCTTTGGGGGTCAAACGACCATTTCACAGGGGTCACCATGAGCCAGTGAAGAAAAAGGCACAAATGGCTTGGGTCTGGAGGAGGAGAGGGAGGAAGGGGGAGGAAGAGTGAGTTACAGCTTGATAGGTTGGAGGGGCTTTCAGTCAACGGCACCAGAGGCTGCGATTGGCTGAGGATGCCTGTAGAGGGAAGTTCTCTATGGCACCTGCGGCACTGGCCTGCCAAAGGGGGCTTGTGGCCTCTTCCAAGTAGGGCAAGGGGGTCACCACAACAGAAAGTGTATTAAAGGGTGGCAGCATTAGGAAGGTTGGGAACCACTGATGTACACGGTATTATACCCTGACCCTGCTGCTTCCACACCTCTAGTCAAAAGATGTCTTATGAGGCAGAATTGCCAGTGACCTCCAGTACTATAGCATTCTCCTACCTTCCTCCATTCCTGGCTACCCAAAGGATTTCCATGCAACTGACAATGTGCAACACATTGCCACTTTTGTGTCACTAACGACAACACTAATGATTCCCCTTCCTCTGCGCCACTTATCTGTTAAAAGATTGCCAGTCCTCTCAAAACAGCACACTCACGCACGCCTATGTGCATGTGATCTAGCACAGGATCTGTGAGCTGGAGCAGATTTTAAGCTCTCCTTGTACTACAGTGCATGGGTCAGGGCATGTACGCATGTACAACTTTCCAGGTCCCTTATGAACATAAAATAGTACCTCGATGCAGCCTAAGAGGTTGTGCATCCAGGCTTTGTTATTTCATAGCCTTGACAATCCTTGTGATTCAATGGCCAGAATTCTAATGGTTACTTGTGCCAGTGCAAGTAGAGTGGCATAAATCTCAGTAATGAATTATTACTAGTTAATAAGTCATCACTTGTATTCCTCCTCATCATGCATTCATGTTGCCTCAGAGGTAGCAGTGACTCTCACAAGCAGCAGTTCACTTCTGCAATTTACACCACGACACACTTTCTCCAACCTAAATTATCAGAAGGGTTCAGGTCAGTGTGGCATAGATAATCACTTAAGCTTTCCCTTTTGTAAGAGAATAGGCTCTGTAAATAAGGTTTATCTAGTTTGTAGCCTTCTTTCCCAAGTGTCTCTCTGTGTCTGTCTTCATTTTTAAACACTTGTGTGATGGAAAAAAACAACAAGTCAACAGTTGTAGCTAGATTCCCCTTCCTCTGCTGCCACTTATTTGTTAAAAGAACTACCTGTCAGGAAAGTAGGTGGCAACCTGTCCATCAAAAACCTTATTCCTGAGGAGAAATGCAGGCAGGACACAGCAAGCTATAGTTGGCTGCATGTGTTTGTGTTTGTAATCCAGTGAGATTCTTCAGC
>JAHTLZ010000379.1:20001156-20083547 GCA_023846285.1 Phrynocephalus versicolor | reverse complement strand
CTTTGGGACAGATTGAATTCCTACACTGCAGTGCCATCCTGAAGACAAAATCTCAGACCAAATTCTACATTGAGTTCTACTCCAGCTGCCTAGAAAGTACTGTTTCTATTCTCCCTCTAAAAGAAACTCATAATAATATTTGAATTTATTCCAAAGACTCTAATTAGGTCAGAATTCTATTGGTGTTTGTATACAGTTTGAGTTGCTTTTCATAGTTCATTGTGACTAACTGACAAGATGACCGGGTGCATCTCAGTTGTGCAGTCAGATGTATAACCAGCCACTTTTGTCAATTAGCCACACTTAGCTGTGACAAGTTCTGCAAATCTTACACAAACACCAAGATAACTCTACCTCTAAATAGTTTGTAGACTTGCAAGTACAAATAAGGAACAAGAGGAAGGTAGAATGTCACAGCTTTGCATAACACTTCTTCCTGATTTAGAAAGGTTGAATGTGACACAAATTTGGGGATGATCCTTGTGAGAGATGAGACAGATGTCCCTTTTGCAATACTACTACAGTGATACTCAGGGCAGAAAATTTAAAAGAGCTGCCTTTTAGATAGATTTTATGGCTATTCATAATTATCTTTAATTGGCACCTAAGAGGGTGACTGCATTTAGCAAATAATATAGGAAATGCTCCAGGTCTGAGATGGTCAGATTTTCAGTATTTTCTGTTGACTACATAACATGAAAGCCACTGTAAATCACCCTAGAGCCAAGGTTCCCTCTATGGCTAAGCCAACAATTAGAGGACATATTGCCCAGAGCAATATGGTGGGTTTTTTCCTTTGTCACTAGGCTACAGCAGCAGTGAGAGACAGAAGGGGATACTGTCTGCTGTATCTTCTCCCCAAACCTGGTCCCTGGATCTGCTTATTTATTTTCTTTCTTTCTTTCTTTCTTTCTTTCTTTCTTTCTTTCTTTCTTTCTTTCTTTCTTTCTTTCTTTCTTTCTTTCTTTCTTTCCTACATCTTGGTGCCATTGACCTTTAGGTCCTAGGAGATAAAAAGTTGAGGGAGGAGAATAGCATGGTCAGCAGAGGGTGATGAGCAAATTGACAGCCAGCCCTTGTTTGCAGCTTGTTAAGATAACTCTGCTGTAGCCATGCCTCCTGGAAATCTGGACAGTCACTGCAGAGCTACCTCAACAAGACTGATTGCCAGTTTCCACCTCTGTCTCTTCTGGCTTCTGTGTAGTCAGCTAAAATGTATTCAACCAGAGAAACTGGCCTTTGTGGATGCAATTGACAGTGGAATCATTTGCATTTTTCCAGTGTAGTTGCTGCTGCTTAATGGAATGACTTAATTCATAATTAAAAGTACCTGATAAACTAAATTCAGACTCTGAGAGATCAAGAAGCAATATTTATGATGGTTCTGTAAGCAGACCTATGAATTGATGCCAGGAAGTCCTGAATCCGAGCTATTTCGATTGAAGTATGTTGATTATGCTGTCCACTGTCCGTGGGCTGGACATGAAAAGGGAAATAGCATACCTCTTACTGTACTCTTCCTGTTATTCACATGCTACAGAGCATTATTAACCTAGCTCTCCACAGAAAGTATTTTAGGTATACAGAGATTTACATACATTTCTATGGAAACCATGTGTTAAAATCTTAAATTAGAATTTTTGAAATCTGCTCTCTTGAACAGTGTAGGAAGAGCTGTCATGTTCTTCATATCCTCTTGTCCACACATGCACTGGGCCTGCTAATGTCTTTTTAACTGGAATGAAGTAATAAAAAGACAATACAGTAAGGTCATTTGCAAACACACTGTGTGAACATTTACGTAGGAGAACATCTTGACACAAACAGGTGGCTTCCTTTCTAGTGTCCAGAAAGAGAAATAATTAGCCATTTCCACTTGCTGCCAAGTTTTCATTTTCGCAAATGTGCCTGCTTACTGTGCATTTCTCTGCTGGTAAATGGATCTCTTATCTAATGTTTTTACAGGCTTTGTAAAAAGCAAGGAGGGAGAAAATGAGGAAGGAAGTGAAGGGGAACTGGTGGTAAAGTTTGTTGAAGCCCTTCCTAAGGTAACCTGACTGTACTTTTGTTAACCATGTCATCACTAGCTTGCTGTACAGGAAATAGGCACTGCTTTATATAAAAACTGCTTGAATCCAAAGACAGTGTAAAATCACATATGCAATCCCAGTTGTTGGGTGCCACTATCCTTCCACAAATCCCTGATAGTATTCAAGTGCACTCATTAAAATGGGGACACTTAGAAACATAAAGTGTGAGTGCATTTGGAAGCACGGTTGTTTTACATGTATACTTATGTGAAATCAAGGAATGGCTGCAGCTACCTATCAAATTGATAGGTCATTTTTTTCCTTATAATTTTAGTTGCACTTATATGAGCAAAATATAAAAACATCAGAATGTAATATCAGAATATAAAGAGCTCTGGGACTGCCCTTCAGCTAAAATTCAATATATACTATTCCAGGAGTAAATCCTTTTAATGTAATGGGGCTTACTCCAATGTAAGCACATATAGGACATGAACTTTAATAGAGGCACATTCACATATGGAATTGACTTGTAGAGATTTGCAGTAGAACCCCCGTATTCACTGATTCACTAACCACTGATTCGGTTATCTACATTTGGCAGAGGAAAACTAAATAAATAAATAATTCAGCAGCCACAAAGCAAGCTACTGTCACAAAACAGGAGCCATAAAGCAAGCTACTGTCACAAAACAGCAACCATAAAGCAAGCTGCTATCACAAAACAGTGTTTTGTTTTTTTTTGGAGGAAAGTTGGCATTCTCTATTATCCACAGTTTTCATTATCCACAGTAAGGTCTCCCAGAGGAAAACTGGGACCTAATGTATTTATATGTTTCCTTATCTAGCTTTACTAATCTCTGTGAGATTTTCCTTGCAGCTTACTCCAATTATTTCAGACCCAGAGTACTTACTGGACCAACACATCTTGATCAGCATTAAGTCATCTGACAGTGATGAATCTTATGGTAAGCTTTCACCTCTGAAGTTTGTACACAAGAATTTCTGCTTATGTATTGTTCAAGATGTTTAGTGTACAGAAAGGAGTGACAGCAGAAAATTAGATTATTGAATGCTTCATTCATCTTTCTCCTGCTACAGAAACATATTGCAGTGGCAAAAGTAAATAAAATGTAGCATCATATACTCCCGAGGACTATGATATTTTGTATAAAGTGTATCTGTCTCTGTGAATCTGTCGACCTTAAACGAACTTGTGTTTAACGATAAGACGTTCTGCAGAGATTAGCGTCTTTCATTAGTGATTATATTGGTTACATTGGCCTGTAAATCAGCTAACAGCGGACACCCATCAACCGCAGAAGGATCTCTGCCACCCCTGATGGCAGTGAAACGTCTTAATTCCTCCATCACAATACAATGACTAACACCTATTCTCCTGCATAGGATAAGTTTCCCCTTTCCCACAACTTTAAAAAACTACACAGTCTCACTCTATACCCCAGAGCACAGAGAGAACTCCTAGTTCCCTGAGCATCTTGCCCTCTGAAGATGCCAGCCACAGAGGTTGGCGAAATCTCAGGAAGAAAAACTTCCAGAGCACGGCCAAACAGCCTGAAAATCTCACAAGTTATCATCTAGATATAGTTGGCCTGCAATTCCCATGCTTCCTCACCACAGCTGTGCCCTAGGGCTGAGAGGAGTTGCAGTCCAACATCTGGAAGGCCACATATTTCTGTCCTGCTGCACATGCTTATATGTCTAAATGATACACATTTAACAGACAGTACATTTTTCAAACGTAATCAGCTGCTATACTACAATTCTGATGGCGCACAAACCACAGGGAAGTTTTCCCATGCAAGTTCTTGGGCATTGAAATGAACATGAAAACTGATGGAGTCCACCAAACGTCCATCTGATCTGTTGGGTAACTAGATGGCTAGGTGAAATTCACAGCCATGGAATCAGACATGGATATCCAGATGATGTTGACCTTGAGTTGTCTTTCAGGGTATATATAGGATAGTCTAAATCTATACAGTCAGTTTTACTGAATGAAATGAAATTACAACTAACAAATTATGTATCGGATTGCAGCCATACACTGCAATCCTGTGCTTGTCTATTTAGAGGCAACCACCAGTGTATTCAATGGCACTTAAGCCAAAGTACAGTAATACCTTGGTTTATGAACATAATTCATTCTAGAAATATGCTTATAAACCAAAACACTGTTCTACCAAAGCAAATTTCTCCATAAGAAATAATGGAAACTCGGGTGATACATTCTGGGCCCCATAGACCACATACTGTACACACGAAATGCCAAAACTCACAAAATGTTGGCTAGAAGTCTCATCCACACCATGGTTTAGGTACCTGGCTGTGGAATCTAACAACTGGATTTTACTCTGTGTTTTTAATGTAACAATAATAAGATGCAATTTGTTGCCCTATACAAATTTGGCTAGCTGCCCCATGACTAGAAATTATTTGGAAAATAAGAAATGATGTTGAAAACAAATTAAAGACAAACCCTGGCTGGTGCAAGGGAGACCTCCCTTCCTCTCTCTTCTCTTTGCTTTTGAAGTTGCCTGAGATGGAATGTTCCAGAAAATCACCCACAATCCAGCAGGGGGGGGAGAGAGAGCCATCAATGGCTCACTTGCAATCATGTGACCTGCTCCAGTTAATTGTATTGCAAGTCATTGCTTGTTGATCAAGGCAATATTTAGAAGAAATGTTTGCTTGTCTTGCAAAATGCTCTTAAACCAAGGTATTCCTGTGTGCAGCACCGCACCCACTGTCCTGTAGGCTGAGATGTGGGCAATGAATTGCCACTTGCCGTTTCATTAAAATCCATCCCCTTGTTCTCCTAGGTGAAGGCTGCATTGCCCTTCGAAGTGGGGCAGCAGAATCTCAAGTCCCTATTCAGACGATACTAACGCATCATGGAGAAAAGACGGGTATCTTCCAAGGTGAATTCAAACTGCAAACATCCCAAGGAAAACAGAGAGAAAAACTATATGGTAAGCCTGTGTTTCAATGCAATCACATGATTTAATGAGAAGAATCTGGAGATTCAGCTAGACAATACAGTAAACAAATAATTACAAGCAGAAATTCCATCAGTGCTAAAAATAATATGGTTATCATAGGTTGAGCTTTTTTACATGTTACATAGCTTGCAAGTTACCCCTATTTTTCCTTTTATAAGATGTCCCCGTGTATAAGACAACCTCCACTTTTCCAACCCAAAATTACAGTTTCACAACCCTGTGGTGCCCTCCTTGGCTTACTTCTGTGTACAGTATAAGACGACCCTCAATTTTTAGTCTAACAATTTCAGGCAAAAATATCATCTTATACATAGAAAAATTCTGTTGTTTGCTTTCTTTTGTGATTGGTCATCAGGAAGTTAATCAGGGCTTTGTCTGAAAATCTAATTCAAGCATGTCCAAACTTCGGCCCTCCAGATGTTTTGGACAGCAACTCCCACAGTCCTTTGCCACTGGCAATCTAAGCTTAGAATTCTGGGAATTGTGGTCCAAAACAACAGGAGGGCCAAAGTTTGGACATGCCTGGGAGATGATGCCCAGTAAGAGTCATAATGCTGAAACATGCTTTTAGCATCTAATGATAGAATATGCATACTATATAACTTCTTTATAGTATTTCCAGAAGAATATCTGGCAGTGCTGCTGCTGGGGAAAAACATTTTTGCAGCTATTGCTTCTTCTCTTCCTTTTTTTAATTGGAAGAACTGGTGGGAAAATATAGGAGACAGTAGCATCTAACACCCTGGGGCAGGGCGGAATCTATGTTTTAAGGCAAGGCCATTGGACATGAATAGATGGTTGGAAACTCCCTAATTTGATACATATGGGCGAGACGAGATTGGTCTCCTTGCAAAGAATATGTAAAACCAGAGTAAATAAAGTTTTTATCAAAGAAAGGCAGAGGGATAAAAGTTGTCAGGGGGTTCCCATTAGGCCAAACAAGTTTTGTAGGAAAGGGCTTTTAGAGGAAGGCTGGGGAATGAGAAAAATGATGGGAAACTGTAACCTGGGGAGAATCTACAGAACAGAGAAACCTGTCCTAAACAGCAGGGGAGTGGAATTTAGAGGTTTAGGGTGGGGGTGGAAGATAAAAAATGAGAATAGAAAAACAAAGCTTGAGGCATATTGGCATGCCTAACACTCGCTAGGTAGGAAGGAAGGCTGCCTCGGGTGTGCATGTCAAATTGGAAGATGACCTTCTCTGACACTGTTATTTTTATGCTACATTTTTTCCTACTGGGTTCCATAGGATTTCTTTATCAATTAATTACTTAACTGTATTTACTGGAGCTGCTAAGTCTAATAGACATATATAAACATGGGGGTAGGATTTTGCAGCAACTATTTTGGCCAGCACGAAAGCATTGGGTCCTTTTAATATCATTATACAGAGAAAGAGAGTATGAGAACGAGCAGGCAGTCATAGTTTGGAGAAAATATCCATCTCTAGGGAGTTGATATTGTAGGGAAGAACCCTGAAGAAAGATCACTGTGACATTGTATATCTGCATTGTTAAGGTTTCTGTGACCCTAAGATGTAGCCGGAATATGTCAGGGTTTGAAACACAGAGGAAATATGCAGAATTCAAAGGCAGGCATGTCCCTTCTTCAGCTTCTCAACAAATGAACAGAGAAAGGGGGCCCTCTACTTGACTTTCAGTAAAACAGACTTCAGTGCTCCAATGCTTTTATTTTTCAGTTGTGACAATACAAAGCTGAAAAGCAGCTCTCGCCCACCCCCGCCACCTCCACCACCACTTATTATAATTGATGATATTAAAACTGAGGAAGCTGGTGCTGAATTGATACATTAGCTTTTAAGGGATTTATAACCTTAACATTATAAAGCTGTAATGCACTCATTTCTTTTTGATCAGACTTTGTGAAGACGGAGCGAGATGAAACTGCTGGACAGAAGCCTATGAGAGGCGTGAGCTGTACAGATTATGCCAAAGAGTGGGAGCAAGTAAATAGGTAGGTTGCAGTCACGTAATGGCAGCCAAGCGGAAGTGACTGGCGTGTTGATGACTCACGTGCTCTTTGGCAGATCTGGCAATGGAGAATAAACTGTTTTGGGGCCCTCTGAGCACCTTTTTTTCCCTCCTCCCCCCCCGGGGGGGGGGGGGGGTTGCCAGTTTCTTGCTGGATATAATTTGTCTTGGCCAGTGACACTATGTCATTTTACCCGCTATAGATAGATAGATAGATAGATAGATAGATAGATAGATAGATAGATAGATAGATAGATAGATAGATAGATAGATATAGATATAGATATAGATATAGATATAGATATAGATATAGATATAGATATATTAGAATTTGCTAGCAGTTTTAATGGTATTTGGATGTTTGATTTGCATTTGTTAGGTTTTGATGTTTATTTTCACTGGGGACTGTTTTGTAATTGTATTGTTTAGTCATCTAAGGTGACGTGTCTGTACACCACCCAGAGTTCCCTCTGGGAAAATCAGGCGGTTTATAAGTCCAATAATGAATAAATAAATAAATAAATAAATAAATAAATAAATAAATAAATAAATAAATAAATAAAACTGCTATGAAGAAGCTATTCTTAGCAAATTAAGAACTGCTTTCAGAATCTTCTCTCATTATATTAATGAACAATAATAAGGAGCTGGCTAAATAAAATAGTATTGTTCTTCTAATAATTTGGGGGAGGTGGGGAAATGAGCACAGAATTCACTAACTCTGCCTTTCCCTGATAGGGGACCTTCTTCCAACAGGAACTCTCACTTGGTAGCCAAGGAAGCAGCAGCTATTGCTCGCAACCGAGGAACAGTGTCTTTAGATGAACCATGCAAAGATGATTTCCTGCGGTAAATAATTGGGTTCATGTTACAGAAACTCTAATTAAACATTACTTTAACTATGTTCTGCTGCCAGATCAGGAATTTGTTTTAAAATTTTAGGCACAGGGATGGTATTTCCAGTGAAATTATGTGCAGGAGAGAAGGTTGATCCTTCTCTCTAGCTGCTATCTCAGTGAAAACTTCCCTTCCTTATGGTGCAATTGACAAAAGAAAAGTTCTCCCTTCCAGCAGAGCAGTCCTATTCTATGACAGCCAGTCAACACACACACATACCTCGATTATAAAATAAAATATAAAAAATTCAAGCAATATGAATACATTCTAAAATTCCTAAAAAAAATGTACAAGTATTAGAGTCAGCTGTTGGCCTGTCCTAAACCAAAGTGATTCAGAAGCATCTGATATTCCACTATGAGTCATCAGTAATAAAAGGATGCAACAGCTTATCAATTCAAAAGACAATATGTAGCTATTCCATTTTTCAGAACAAGGAAACTCAACATCCATTGAAACAACATCAAGTCTGTCCTGCTCTTTTCTTTGGGGAGGTCCTACTCATGGTGTTGTTGGACCACCACCTGCTAGTACCATGACCAATAAGTCACAGGATTGTGATTGTAGCTGTACTCTTCAGAAAGCAAATATGCAAAAAAGCTCTGTTAGCTATTGACCCAGCTCAAGAAGTACATGCTTCTCCAAGGCTATACGACTGTGCAAGCAATATTTCTCATACAGATCTCCTGGGGATTTTGTGGAAATATAATGTCAATAATGATTATGCTATCTAGAATTCTAACCCGTTAGAAGTAAAAGAATTACAGCAACATTTTGTCACATAACATATATATAAATATAGATATAAACCTAATTTTAAAATGAGTCTTGATTACAGACCACTTCAAGCAGCAGTGTTTGAACAATCTTAGTGATGTCTGAGATCTTCTGGAAAGCTCTCCTGTACCTTCTTGACTGCAAGTAGCAGAAAGAGTAATATTACATTGAAGACTTTTTAAATCATCTCCCAAAAGGAATATCATAATATTCTATACTGGGCTGCCTGCCATCAATGACAGATAATGGGATGAAAAGTTATCTCTGGGACCAGTGCACAACAGGCAAAGTAGAAGATATACAGAATAAAAGACACTTCCCATTTGTCCTCACGCATTTCATGTACAACAGAGAAATTATCACATATCTGCCATTCAGAACTGTTTATGGCATGATCTGAAAACACAATTTTCTTATCTGTGGAAAAGGCAGTTCTTCCAAGTGTGGTATAAAGTCTCATAAACAATCTGTACCAGCTGGAAGGATATTACAGTACTTCATATTGTATAGATAACAAATTTCACAATTTTTGTCTCCAAAGATAATGTAGGCTTGATTTGCTCAAGAACCGATTTGTTCGTATTTCTAGCATTCCAGGCTTTTACACATGTACATTGTAGCTGGGAATACTGTACTATAGTGTGGATATAGTCTCATCTTTGTCTCCAGTGACACATCTTTAAATGTTAAGATCTTTTCTAATTCTTTCATTGCTGTCCTTCTGAGTTTGTCTTCTTCTGATTTCTTAGCTGTAGTCTAAATGGATTGGTGATAGAGCCAAGATATACACAAATTTAACAATTTCATTTTCTTCATTGTCAACATTAAATTTGTGTAGATATTTTGTAGTCATGATTTTTGTCATCTTTATTCAGCTGCTTTGGCACTAAAAGTGAAAGTACACCAACCTAAAGAACTTACTGTGTTAGATTTTAGACAGAAGCAATTTATTATAATCAGTTCATTAATAACTATGAATACCAGTTTACTAAATGACCTATGCTGAAAAAAATGCCAAAGGAGAGTACTAAAAGATGGGAAATCGTGTTTATATATTTATATATTATGTATGATTACTAAAATTGAGAGCAGAAATTATCAAACATTCACATAACTAAAGAAGTCATTTCTTACAACAATAAATGAATCATCAAATACTTAAACATGTCGCCTCCTTAAATCACTATTTCTCTGCTTTCCTTCTGGCAAAATTGTCAATTAAATTGTCAAAAGAGATTTGGCAATCCTTAGCCAGTTGTAACTCATTAAAGGCATGTTCACACGATGTAAGTGATATTTGGATGGAACTGAACAATTTTCACAATGATGTATATTTTTGGAAAGAGATTTTCCAGACTTTTGACAGACATTTGTTATGGTGGGGATGAATAATCTACAACACTCTTGAAGCCATCTGTGCTTTTTCAAGACTCTTGGACCATCAAATTCTCCCAAGCAACAAATGGGGTGGTAAAGAAAAGAAACTAAAGCCCCAAAGCTGCTTATAATCATCAATCAAGAAACTTCCTAAGGGGAGAAGTTGCAGACGGAATGTTTTGAGTATAGAACAGTGGTGGCCAAACTTTGGCCCTCCAGATGTTTTGGACCACAACTCCCATAGTCCTTTGTCATTGGCAGTACAGGCTTAGAATTCTGGGAGGGCCGAAGTTTGGCCACCGCTGGTATAGAATGTTGTTGTGGTTTAACTCTTCCTCATCACTAAATGTTGATGGTTCTCCAACTTACCTAAAGGGAAGTCTGTGAAGATGCTTCCCTTTCAAATCTATGAATCACAGAACTAAAGGCATTAAATTCAGATTATGCCACTTTGTTTGTCCTGTAAACATTATTGCTTCTTATGCCCTTTAGTTATAAGAAGCAGTAATGTGGAGTCCTAGATATTTGCAACCTTTGTCCCCTGTGCTGTACTCTGTACACTGCATCCCTGAGGGCTGAATTATGAGAAAGAATTAACAAGATCTAAGACCAACATGCTGCTCGTGGTGCAGTGGTTAAATGCCTGTACTGCAGGTAAAACTGTGCTCACGGCCTGGGTTCAATCCCTGGCAGCAGGCTCAAGGTTCACTCAGCCTCCCATCCTTCCGAGGTCGGTAAAATGAGTACCCAGCTTGCTGGGGGGGCAATGTGTAGCCTGCACTTTGTAATTAAAATTGTAAAACCGCCCAGAGACTACTTGTAGTAGTATGGGGCGGTATATAAGCAGAACACTTTGCTTTTGCTTTGCTTTTGCTAGTAAAATCTTCCAGTAAAATCTCTTGTTCAAGAAGAATGGTTTCAAACCTAAAACTCCCAGAAGCCTTCACCACTACCAGCACTGGCCAGGATTTCTGGAAGTTGCACTCCAAAACATCTGATCCTGTCTTGATTTTCCACCTCAAGTCTCCAAAATGCCTCTGGTCAGTTTTGGCCTCTTTCAAACCAGAATTGCTGAAATAGATGTCCAGCCCTTTTTCTGAAAATAAATCTTAACTGAAGAACACCACCAGTGTTGTACTGCATAAGTGACAGTATTGGCCGTTTGGTCCCTGTATCCTTCTCTGAGCTCACATGGCATTTATAAAGAATAATCTGGTGCTACGTTAATTGGCCATTTAAGCATTTAAAAGATAGGGGCCTTTGTTGTTCTGAGGATTGAGGGTTTTAAGTTTTAATCTTGTAAACCGGCAAACTGGTGTTTGCACTAATGCATTGGCGAAGGAAGGAAGGAAAGGCCGTTTGGGGAGTTGTAGTCCAAACAGATAATCCCTTGTTTCCACTATCTCATAATATTCTCAACCAAATACGTCTTCTTAACCCACTTCCTGTTGCCAACTTTGCCCTTCTAAAATAGTGACAGAGCTCAGCCCATATGAGAAGTCAATGTTTTCTTACTACTAGATACCTACAAACATAGCAGGTTGCTTTGCTTATGTAACTGAAGTTTTATTAACTTTACATCCCCCCCCCCAATACTATTTTGGCCTCAGGAGTTCGATCGTCACAGACTTCAACAATCCCAACTACTCACGGACGGCTGCTACCACCCAGCAATTGCCTGGGACAAATCAGCTGAAGCAAATCCCTTCACCAGACCAAATCCCTGCCTTCTGGAACTATGACAGCACTCTCCTGTTGGGAGCAGAATCTCCTAGTACACCTTCAAATCTGTCACCTGGCTCTCCAAGAGCACCAACGCAAACGACATCGAACCGCAAGGAGCAGCTGTGAGTTTTCTAGTTTCTCCTCTTTCACTTAAACTCTGTATAGCAGAATGATTCTCCTAAAGATTGATTGATGGCCAAGTGGTAGGTGATAGGAGCTACCGAGTTTCCCCGAAAATAAGACAGTGTCTTATATTAATTTTTGCTCCCAAAGATGTGCTAGGTCTTATTTTCAGGGGATATCTTATTTTTTCATGAAGAAAAATATGGTACACATTTATTGTTATCTTATTATGGGGAGGCCTTATTTTCGGGGGATGCCTTATATCTCAGTGTGGGGCAAAACTGTAAGTAGGTCTTACTTTTAGGAGATATCTTATTTTCGGGGAAACAGGGTACTGCAGTCACCGTAAATTACAGGAGAGGTGAGCAACTTGTGACTGTCCAAATACTGCCTGGATGCCTTCAAAAAGGGATTGGACAGATTCCTGGAGGAAAAGTCCATCACAGGTTACAAACCATGATGGAGATGTGCAATCTCCAGGCTTAAAACCAGGGTACTTCAAGGGCCAGATGCAGGGAAGTGGTATCAGGAGACAGATATCTACTCTCATGCGCTTCCATAGGCATTTGGCGGGGCCACTGTGAGATACAGGAAGCTGGACTAGATGGGCCTTTGGCCTGATCCAGCATGGCTCTTCTTACGTTCTTATGCTTGATTACACCGTCAATCAGCCACAGCCAGGGGCTGAGCGGATGAGTTTGAATATTGCTCAGCTGCGGTAGCTTACAGCAATTAAGGGCACAGTTACTAATACTGTAACTGCCTATAATGTCTTGCTGTTATTTTGGGGCTTGTGAGTAGTTGTTTTGTCACTCTAAACAACATAGAAGCTGTCCAGATATCTCAGTGAAGTTTGGTTCCAGAGCCACAGGCTGGGAGTTCACTTCCGCACTGTACCTCCAGAGAGAAGTGCTAGCTTGTGTGGCCTTGGGCAAGCCGCACAGTCCCAGGATGACCCCAGAAGGAGGACGTGGTAAACCACTGCGGTGTATTCTTTACCTGGAAGACCCTGAAAAAAGGGTCACCATTAGTACAAATCAACTTGATTACATGCAATTATTATTTATTAAACAACATAATTGGTGCATCTAGTGTTAACAAATTATTCCCAATCAAAAAAAAAGCACTTCATTGTTTACAGTATTGCAATGCTGGGTGATTGGTTTCAATTTTACTCTGTAAAATTCATCACCTCTGTTACTTTCCTTCTACATCCAACATTTTATTCTCATTTATTTTTACAATTGCTACTTCAATAACTCACGTAGCTCAGCCTAAGCCTCCCAAGTCGTGCTGCGTAATAACCAAAGCCAATCACATTATTTTTGCAATTTGGAATTTTAGTTTTGATAAATGAAGGTGCCTCTCCGTAACAGTGAAAATATAATAAAATTAAAATATAACAACAGCAGCAGCAGCAGCAGCAACAACAACAACAACAACAACAACAACAAATTAAGTCGCGGATGCTCTCACTTTGGGTGGCCACACCCAGGGAGGCCAGGAAATCGGCTACCAGAAACCGGGCCTTCTCTGTGCCTGGCCCCTTGCTCTGGAACCACCTGCCAAGTGAGTTGCACCTTGCTCTGTCCCTGCTGGCCTTCAAAAAAGCTCTGAAAACACTGCTTTTTAGAGAGGCATTTGGCAACCATTAGTCTGTGGGTTCTTTTCCCCTTTGAGACATACTTGCCGCCATCTTTGCTGCTTTTTATATCATTTTTATTTTTATTTTGATGTTATTGTTACATTTTAGGTACCTGAGATGACTGCCTCACTGTGCCTAATCGTAGTCTACTCTGAACTACAGTCCCCTTAATTGTTGTATCTTTAACCACAGCAGATATGCAGAGGTGAGGAAAAGCATGATAGAACCACTGCTCCAGGAAGACATGTACACAAAATTCGAAATGATCGACAACCCACTGTATGACTTCACAAAATCCAAGGACAAGCTGCAAACTAGGAAGGAGCCAGAATTCTTCAAGATGGTACGAAAAGAGCTCCCACTTACGCCCGAGCAAAGCTTCCCTGTCTCTAAGTTACAGGAGGGAGACAGCAGCAAATCTTCATTAAAGCAACAGTCCTCTCCACCCTTCCTTGGCCCCTCCTCTAGATTTCGTTCTTACACCTGTTCCAACGAATCTGAAGAAAAGACTCATATCAGGCAGAAGTCCTGTGTCAACTTAGATCCACAAGTGCCATTGTTCAAGAAACCAGTCAAATTTTCGAGATCTGAAGCAGGGCACAGCAAACCTCCCGTTCCATCAAAAAGCCAAGTAGTGCTTGACATGCAGAACGTAAAGGGACGTGATTATCGGGAAAGTTCAGAACTTCCACACCACAGAAAGCACCAAAGTGAAGATGGAAATGTCAACAGGACAACTATGCCAGTAAGTTGACGACCATAAGCTGGCCTTGGTCAGTGTACCTCAGTACTGTGCTTTTCAGAGTTTGTCATCTGAAATCTCACAGGTGGAGACAGGGTAGAATAATCTATGGCCTGCTACATGCAAAAGACATATTTTATTTTTGGCTAGTAAAATGTTGCATGCTAGCATAGTACAAAAAGATGTTAGGGATATCTCCATCACTTCAAATGGTAGTGTAAGAAGTATTATTTATTTACTTTTGCATTTATATACCGCTCCCATTTCCCAAAGGGAACTCTGGGCGGTTCACACAAAAGGTTAAAAACAGAACATCAGTTAAAAGGATAAAAAGGTATTGGGCAAACGGCATAAAACTACAAATAAAAAGAAAAGAAAAGAAAAGAGGACTTGGTACAACCCTAGTGGTTGCCAAAGGCATCCCTGAACAGCCAGGTTTTAACGGCTTTCCTGAAGGATGCCAGGGAAGGAGCCTGGCGTATCTCGCTTGGTAGTTTGTTCCAAAGTGCTGGGCTGGCCACCGAGAAGGCCTGTTTACGAGTTGCTAGCCTACGGGCCTCCCTATGGGTGGCCACCTGAAGCGAGAGAGCCATGGAGGATCGGGTGGGTCGGGCCAGCTCTGATTGTAAGGAGATACGCTCTGCCAGATACTCAGGACCCAGGCCATGGAGGGTTTTGTAAACCAAAACCAACACCTTGAACCTTATTCGGGAGGCAATGGGCAACCAGTGCAGACGAGCCAGCATGGGGGTGATGCGGTCAAACCTGCCCACACCAACCACCAACCTGGCCGCCACATTCTGTACCTGCTGCAGTCGCCGAACAAGGTTCAAGGGGAGCCCCATGTAGAGAGTGTTACAATAATTTATCCTCGACATGACCAGCACCTGCACCATTGCCGTCAGGGAGTCCCCATCAAGGTACGGGCGAATCTGGGCGATAAGCCTAAGATGACAGAAGGCTGACCTGGTCATGGCTGCCACCTGGGAATCCAGAGACAGATCCGGATCCAGGATGACGCCCAGACTCCTCACTCTTTCTGCCAGCTGGAGGGCGGACCCACCCAGACTGAGAAGAGGGCCACTGTACGCATCCAGGCCACCCCCGAAGAACAGAACCTCAGTCTTCCCAGGGTTGAGCCTGAGTCCGTTAGTCCTGGTCCAGTCTAATACTGCAGCCAGGCAGCAATCAAGGGTCTGGATGGCCTCCACTGCAGAGGTGGAAAAGGAGAGAAAGAGCTGCGTATCATCAGCGTACTGATGACAGCAAGCTCCAAAATTCTGGATGACCTCAGCCAGTGGCCTCATATAGATATTAAAGAGCATTGGGGAGAGAGCCGACCCCTGAGGCACCCCACAAGAGAGTGTCCAGGGGGACGACAAAACACCCCCCAAGCTCACACGCTGAGTACAACCCTCCAGGAAGGAATGGAGCCAGCCAAAGGCCAGACCCCCAATCCCCATCTCAGAGAGCCGGCCCAGGAGGATACCGTGGTCGACGGTATCAAAGGCCGCTGACAGGTCAAGAAGGACCAGCAAGGTAGAGCAACTCCCGTCAGCCCTCCTCAACAGGTCATCCTGCAGTGCGACCAGGGCAGTCTCAGTCACATGACGGGGCCTAAACCCCAATTGAAAGGGATCCAGGACATAATTCTCCTCCGGGAACGACTGGAGATGCAGGGCAGCAACCCGCTCGACCACCTTTCCCATGAAGGGAACATTGGCTATAGGACGATAATTGGACATATCGTCTACAGCCAAGCCTGGTCTTTTAAGAATGGGCTTCACCACCGTCTCCTTCAGGCGACGGGGGGAAATCCCGACCCCCAGCTCGAAACCCACAGAAGTGGAGGCAAAAACCAGGTCCAGGGTATGTCCACCCCTGTGAGTGGGACCGATGACAAACTG
Organism: Phrynocephalus versicolor; assembly: GCA_023846285.1. Taxonomy (NCBI): domain Eukaryota; kingdom Metazoa; phylum Chordata; class Lepidosauria; order Squamata; family Agamidae; genus Phrynocephalus; species Phrynocephalus versicolor. The sequence goes on along the minus strand of JAHTLZ010000379.1, from coordinate 20,067,310 downwards.
GGACAGGTTCATGGAGGCCATGGACTCCATGAACTCCAGAGCCATTCCCGACAGCCAAGGCCCAGCATGCATATTGAAGTCCCCAACCACCAACAGGTGGGGGGGGGGCTCAAAAGTGCCACCAAGATGAACTCGGAGAGCTCTGGGAGGGAGTGTGCAGGGTCACAGGGAGCACGGTACACAAGCACAACCCCAAACCTGTCACTCTGGCCCACCACAAAGTGTAGACACTCCAACCCTGGACACACCAACATCGCGGATCTGCTGACATTAAAAGATTCCCTGTACACAATGTATCTTGAAATATGCTGTCAGAGCACATATATACACATCATACAAGTTCATATAAGGAAACTTTGAACCATGGCAATGCAGTAGTGTGCTTTTAACATAGACTGGACCCATTAAATCTTCTTAATAGAAAAATATTCAACTGGGGAATGTTGTTGGGCATTTAATATACAAAACATACACCGTGACTGTAATGTACAATGGCAGAAATTATAGCAGATATACACAGATAATAATTAAATAAAGCAAGAACCTGAGTAGTGAACATATATTTAAACATATTATGGACAAGAGTTGATTTAAAAAAGCAAATTCAAAAGGCTGAGAGGGTTCTAAAATCTAGATTGCTACTGTAGTACTGCGTAAAACTTGCAAGCATTTGCAACTAAACAATTTAGGACAGAGGTTCCTACAAAGGTCAGTAGAAAGAGGATATTTCTGTAAGCTATGCATGCAAAGAAAAGGGGAAGAAACAGATGAAAGAGCTTCTGTTGTATTGGGAAAGTACCCTTTGCACACAGGTTTAAGGAAAACAAAAATTACTTGTCTACAGTCTTGTTAGACTATCTAGAAGAGAAACTACAGAGAGTTGTGACGGGTGTGATTTGCAGCTGGAGTAATACAAAGAAACTAGTGTCCCCGAGACTTACCTGGGACCCTGCATCCAAGTATCTGCTTGGAGAAGAGTAGAATCCAGAAGAGGGATGATTGGGAAGGAATCCCTGGCCCATCAGGGATTGGCTGGGCAAGTAGGGGAGGAGCCTGCCTGGTGGACTGAGGGGCAACAGTTTTCACTCTGGTCCATCAGGGGAGAATATTAGAAGTTCCTCAATTGCTTTCTGCCCTAACTACTCTCAGACTTCATCCCTCTTTAAGTAACCTATCCTATTTTTAAAAGGGGGCTGTAAGTTATGTTTGTGTGCTGTGGTATATGTTGGTACACTTTTCTGGCACTGTTTTTTTTTTCCCTTTGATTGATTGGAAGGTGGTATTACATATAGCAGTGGATCCCCAATGAGGGGAACAGACATTCTAGATCTGTCCCAGGCTTGGGATCCTCCCATTAGGGGATCAAGGGGTGGGGAACTGACTGGGTTGTCCCCGGTTCAGGAAGTCTACCAAGTGCGCTACAAAAGGTAACAGTGGGTCCTCCTAGTGGTTTTGAATCTGGCAGTGCAGCCAACTTTACATTCAACTCCATGGTTACTAAGTAAGGGTATGGGAAAGGTGTCCCATCAGCTACAGGTGGGTCACCTGATACAGGGAATTGTTCTTTAAGGTGTTCCAATACTATTCTGCCAATCTCACTAATTGATACTGTAGCTTTCATTATATCCACAGGCAATCTTTCAATAAAACTGTTGAACTGCTGGCAATGGTTTATTGGTGGGCAAAGAGAGTGGGACAGGTTTTGTGGCCTGGGACCACAGATTGCGATCCTGAGCAGAAATCTTAAGAGAGGACAGATTAACAAGAGTCATGGGCTAGAACAAGGAATTTAGGGAACAATGCTATACCAACAAGATTCTCAGCCTAAATTGTGAATTTGAAACATGATTCCAGCTTTAAATTCACCTCAAAATGAAGTTCTCAGGCAGTGGTGTAGCTGGGGAGCCAAGGGGGGACATCTATCCCCAGGCACAGTAGCTGGGGGCACCAAATGGCTCCCTGCCCAGGAGCCACTGGAAGGCACGCCATGGGTGACCTGCCAGGGCCAGCATGGAGGGCTCCCTGGCCACCGCCACCTCCTCCAGCGTGTTAGCCCTTCCCCATCCTTTGGGGCACAAAAACTGACTTTGGCTGCTTTTACACGACCCCTAAAATCCACTGCAAAATTCTCGCAGATGCGGAGCATTGTTTTCCCACCAGCAGCGGACTTTAAAAAAAAAAGTATGGCCACGCTTACTTAAGCGCGCCCCAGCGCATTTTACAAATATCTGGTCTGGAGGAGGTAAAATCCTTGTTGCTGTTCCTTGTGGCTGTTTTAAAGCATTACATGCCTGGCCCTCCTCCGCTTTTTGTTTGTTTTTTTGTTGGGTTCCCCCCCCCACCCCTTTTAACAGACAGGAATCCTAACGGGCTGGAACAATTAGCTGCTGCGGATGGCAGGCGGAGGTGAGCCTGCATTTTTCTCTCTCTCCCCTCACCGCAGACAGAAGCAATAGAAATCAGAGTGCGGAAGGTGGGAACACAGGAAGCAGAACAAAAACCACGTTGGGGGGGATCTGCATTTATGTTGCCAGCGGATTTTAGGGGTCTTGTAAAAAGCAGCCTTTGTGCCCGGGCACTGAAAGCCCTAGCTACAACTCTGCTCTCAGGCTGGCAGTGATGCAGCAGTGCTTTTAGCAAGAAGCTTTTAGGAATAGGATGCAGGCAGGTTCAGGCAGAGATGGGTACAGTCAGCAGACCTGTGGCCAGAATGAAATTTATAGTATGGTAATCAGTGCCCTATCTTGCAAGATTAGAGGACAGTCTGTAAGTGCCTGTCCCTCATTGTCCATCTGCTTCAAAAGTGTACCATACTTTATCACCTAAACAGAACTCTTTCTAAGGTCAATGGGCTTTTGTTATAATGAAGTTAAGAATAAAATCCATATAATCTTAAGTGGAAAGCTAAACACTTATTTTAGAGATTTGAAAAACACATGGTTCCTATCTGAAGTGAAGATCAATTATGAGAAAATTCCTATGAGACCCATATTGCAAACAAAATTACAAATTGTTTCCAGAGCACACCTAATTGGATCCAATGTTTGTTGACAGCTTAAAATATCAAGCCTTGGTAACATGCTTTCCACCTGGCATAGTGACAGCACCTTAAAGAAAAGCATCATTTTAAAAAGTTTAACACCTATAAATAATATTCAAATTTAAGAAACAGGGACAGTACACAATAGGATTATATTTTTAGTGGAAATCAGTTTCCATGGTTCATACAGGTGGTTTTTTTTGTGTGTTTTTTGTGGGGGGGGGTCTGGTTTATATTGTCAGAGACTCAGCTTTATTGGAAATTGAGCACTACTGCATGAAATATATGGCCTGATGATGTGTATAAAAAGAATAACTGAAAGATTATATAGTTCTGGATTACACAAATGCAAGACTAAAGTGATACCTTTATCAAGCCACTTAAAAATCATATACATTGCATTTAACGAGAAGGGTGATAGAGAGTGAAGAGCATCCAGGAATCCCACTCCCTTTTCTAGTTTGTATTTTCTAAATACAGTGGTACCTTGTATAAAGGAAATAATTCGTTCCAAATAAAATTGTTAAGCAAATTTTCCTTTATACAAATTCCCATAGGAATGCATTGAAAACGGAGTGATCCCATTTTTATGTTGTATGGATTCTCCCCATAGGCGATTATGTTAAGCAAATTTCCCCTATCTCCGGAATTTTTTATGTTGTACAAATTTTATGTTATACAAGCTGTTTGTTATACAAGGGTCCACTGTAACTACTTGTTAGATTGCTATTCTCACGCCTACCTATGTACTTCTTCACCAGCATTTTGTTGTTTACCTTTGTTAAAAAGAGAGCCCCAAATGGATCATGTCCATAATTAATGGTTGTTAGAAGATCTGAAAACATGAAAGCAAACTTTAGATACATTTGTAATCATGTTATAGAACTTTTTTCTGCTACATTCCTGAGATTTCCTGAGAAAACAAAATGTAATTTTTTCTTAGTCCTAATTACTATTCAGAATTCCTGTTCAGTGGCCACACATTCACTATTAATTATTGCACTCTGACAGTATAAATACCATATATTTTATATGATTTAAGATGTACATTTCACAATTGTGAGCACTGTTACCTTTATATTTATTCCATAAACAAACTAAAGAAGATTTTCTTTTTGTCTTTACAGTGAATAGAAATATCACAGATTAGATTCTTGGAAGAGTCCTTAAGGAAATCAACTTGGACATTTCCCGGGTTTCATGTTAATATCCTTGCGTCTGGTACAGACAGCTATGAATTGGTTGATGTTATTAAAAAAGAGAGTGAATCTCCATATATGAATAAGTATCTCCTGAAATAGAAGGCGAGACTAATTTAAAACAACCTTCAGCAAGACATCAAACATCAAAATCTCTACAGGTTGAAAAACCAAGGGTCATTTAATGCTTTAAAAAAAGATTTACTTGTAATTTTTGTCATTTAGCAGGAAAGGGGAAAGAAGGAAATGTGTCCTTTGGCATCAAGGAATTATGATAATGCATTGTCTGCATTTATTGGAGGATTTGTCCTTTGAGGCCAAGGTCTATTGGTAATAAATGCCACTAGATTTTTCCCCTCCAACTAGTTCTGTATACAGTATTCCCTAACTGATACAGTAACACAATTGATCCTTCCACACAAGATATTTTTCTCCACCAACTGAACTTACAATATGTACCCGTACTCTTCCCCCTGAATGCATGAAACAAACTGTTATTGTGTCACCTGTGAGAAATTGAGACAAATAACCTTATGTTTCAGATGAAGTGTGTGTACACCATGAAACATCAGTGACTTATTTTTTTGTTTTCCATTGCATAGCTTTGTACTGGTACCAATTCGACTTATAAGGATAGTTATATCAGGCTGATTTGTGAAATTTATGAATACATCTTCAAGACTGATTCAACATCTCAACAACTCTTCTGAAGCTCAGCACTAGCTGCCTGCCTACCAACAACCCATCTCCTGTTTACTTCTTATGGCTTCCATTACATAAAGTACAGTACAGAGTACTGAGAATCAACAACAGAAACACTACCCCTTTCCATGTGTTTTGTGATTCCCCACCCCATCCTCCGTGTTAGGATGCTTCCTTTTTTTTCACCAGCAGTTTTTGTACTATGTTAGTAAAGTGGGTATAGCTGCCTAGATGCCCTGAACACATCTGATCTCACCTGATCTTGGAAGCTAAGCAGGGTTGGACCTGGCTAGTAGTTGGATGGGCGACCACCAGGGAATACCAGGTGTTGCAGGCGCCTGGAGTAGGAACTGGCAAGCCACTCCAGTATTCTTGCCAAGAAAACCCCATGGACATGGGGTCACGAAGAGTCGGTCATGACTGTAACGACACAACAACAACAACATTTAAGTGGGTAGTAGTAGCAGTGCTATAGTTTACAACTCAAAACTACTGATCAATCACTAGAGCACACAACCATTTTTAAAGGGAAGGAAAGTGATGTAGTGTAATAGATTTGGAGGGTGGTGTGACACAGTTTAAGGACACAGAAGAGGGCAGAGTTAAGGTGGAAAAATGGCAAGTTGGAGGATGCACTAAGGGCTAGGGCAAAAATCTCAGAAAGCATTTGCAAAACATGTGTGAACTGGATATACCAATATATCTAGGTGTAAATATCAGGATGATTCATTTTTAAATGCTAAAACATGCAATGAGAAGGAGCATAAAAACCAGAAACAACCTGGAAAGTTACCAATGTGTGGATGAGCCCTGGGGGGATTAAGGGGAGACACTCAAGTACAGAACAATTCTTAACTGCTAAGAGGAGGAAGGTTTGAATATCCAACCTGCTCTCCTCTGTTCAATTAAAGAAAATACAGATATTTGTTTGCCAACTTCAGAAACAAACGTGAAGCAAATCAGAGGAACCATGAGATATTTATTACTCAGTTAAAATGTCAAGTTTCTTTGTAAAACAAAATGTCTTGTAGGATGTCTTAGTGGTGATCTTAGATTTATGCTGACTTCACTGTACAGTGCATGAGATCAGATCTGTTTAGCTTTGCTTTGTTTTGGGGTTGCATTGTCATTTTTACTCACAACTGTATGGGGTTAAGCTGCAGTTCATAATGTCATCTTCACCATTCTTCCATGTTAAAGTTTTTAAAAGCATTAATTTCTTATAAAAATACAAAAACAAATGAGTATGAATTTTGTTTTCTATACTGTACATTAGTTCAGTACAGACCTGGAAGATCATCACTCAGCCCATTGTCACACAAAGTTTCCTTAATTTTTTTCTGTTTTCCTTGATTTCACATCATCCGGGTCTGAATAAGCTCATAAGTTGAACAATGGCCTGAATAGGTTTATAGGCAGACAATGGTCTGAATAGGCTTGTTTGGTGGACAATGACCTAGTGATAGTCCCACCTATGCAACCTATGAGCCTATTCATACCAGGGTGATGTGAAATCAAGGTGAACTATAAATTGGAGGATTCACCACTAACTTTCCTTAGACTGATGGAGCTGCTTGGATGAATAGCAAAACATTTTGATCTCTCAATAAAAGTCCAGTTGCCATGACTCAACTTCCAGCTATGACCAGATGTGACAAGGACTGCCCACTTGGAAGCCTGAAAATGGGATTAGTCAATTTCACTGTATGTATCAATTAATCATCCACCTTCCTCTCTAAAAAGGCAAGACTATAATAGAGTGGATGCTGCACTTAACCTCCCACCTCCCCTGTGGGTGGGAGGCCCGCTCATCCCTCATCAGCAGCATGCCATTTAGTGAAGGAGCTCAATATACCCTTTCCTCCCTCCTCAGGCAATCAGCCAGTCTGAAGAGGAGGTGAAATAGAGAGAACTTCTGTCATTCCTAACCTTTAATTTACTTCCTGTATCAGAGGTAGTGTGCTTCAGCGTACAGGTGCTGGAAAACCTAAGTAGAGGTACTAGTTGTGGACTTCCCATAAAAATCTGATTGATCGATATAGGGAAAAAATGCTGTGCTCAACAGGCCTTTATTTTGCTCCAGTAAGACTTTTCTCATATTTGGACAAAGCACTCTGTGCCACTAAGAGAATTGTTGCTTTAAAAAAAAAAACCACAAATGTATGTAAAACAATAATACATAGTCTAACGACTGGTTAAGAGTCCTTCAGAGTATTACTCTTCCATATGAAATAAAGACTATCATCAATTGTTGTTCATACTGCATCCTTTCTTCAACCAAATACCAGAGGCCTTTATCTAAGAAACTGGATCCTGATTTAGAAAATAGAAAGGCAATTTTTGCTCCAAAATAGAAATCTCTGACAGACAGCAAACTTCATCCCAATTATGAAATATGCTGCTTTTGCCACCACCTCATTTATCCCATCAATTTCCCTACTCAGTTACTGAGGGTGCTCAGAAGCAGCTTGTTTCCCACAGATATATATCTCAACTTTAGCTCAGTTCTTAAAATAACTGTGTTCTTTTCAGTGTGCTAAATTTCCATGGAGATCCGGCTGTCGGGAAAGCTTGGTGGTTTAAGCTACAAATATAATACAGAGAATTCAGCAGCATTGTATAAACACGGTTACAAACATACATACCGAACAGAGATCTTGTGTGTAGCTCTCTCTGCCAATATCAAATCAATTAATACTAAAGAATAAAAGCACCAGATTTGTCAGCCCTCCAAAAACATAGAGCTGTTTTTGAAAGAGTCCTGTCCCCAGTTTTGTCAGTGATATATGGTATGTGATTACAATGACATCTATTCAGTGAATCCTGGGTGGATATAAAATTGGAGGGTTGCAGAACAAATTAATTGCAGTAAAAAGGGTTGGGGTGGGGGGAATTAAGGCATCCTTCCTGTTTGCTGTGAACATGCTGGAGACGAGTTTTGCACGTGGCTTCTCATTCCCCTTTATTTGGACACGGGTGACTGCCACCATGAACACCAGCTTGTATATCTACGAGTGGGAGATTTACACAGCTCAGTAGAATGCTCTGTCCACAAAGCTTTTACTCTCCATAAAGAAAAACAAGATACTACTCCAGATTCTTAGTACTATGTGCCATGTACATGTCAGAATACAGGCATGGGGGAAATCAGATAGTTTCTTACTGGTTTGACACTCATTCTAGACTAGTGGTTCTTAGCCTTAAGAAACCCATATTTCTTGGACTGTCACTCTCAGAAGCCCTCACCACTAGCTATGCTCACTGGAGTTTCTGGGAATTGCAGTCCAAGGTTTGGAACCACTGCTCGCTAACCAACTTGCTATATTGTAATGTATGGGCTTACCAGGAAAACGCCAGGCTTCAAATTGTACGATGGTAACTTTATTCCATAAAAGATGGCTGCAACTCCAGCGAAAGAGGCTGGCTTACAACCCACACACACTAAAATACACCTGCACACTCCAACCAATTAACCATCCAATTACACACTTAAAGGGGACTCAGCCAAGACATAACACCCCTCCCCGCTAAGTTTGCACTATATACATATAAAATCTTTCAAACGTGCCAGTTCTCTCCGGTTCCTCGATGAATGCCGTAATAACCCTGGCGATTCCAACTGTTGGCTTTCCCTTGGCAAATGCTGATCTTCTAAGAGTTGTTCATCATCCTGCTGCTCCCTATTTGTGGGTATCTCCGGGGTGCTTAACTCCTCTCCAGACTCTTGTGGGGATGAACCCATTCCTATCTCTGGGGTGGGTGCCTCGTTCTGTAACTCTGAGGCCTTATCCTCCTCTGGTTGATCCACAATTTTCCCAGCATCCGAAACAAAGCGTTCCACCTTGGTTTCTTCCCCCACTCTTCTCCTCAGCTGACCTACATGCCTTTTCCACATCAGCCCCTGATTAGTAATTACCTCGTAGGACAAAGGTCCTGTAGGGCGATGAACTGTGGCAGGCACCCATGATTTTCCCCCGCTGAAACTCTGGGCAAAGACCAAATCTCCTGCGGAAAAAACCCTCCGTGTCTTCCCACAGTCTTCTGCCAACTCTTTCCCTTGGATTCGATTGGGATGGAGCCTAGCTAGTAATGTTGTAAGCTTTCGACCCATCAATACTCTGCTGGACTACGCCCTGTAGCAGTACAAGGGGTGACATGTTGGAACAGGAGGAAACAGACAAGTCTCCTATGCCAGTCCCCTTCCATCATCCTGGATAGTGACTCTTTAGTAGACCTCACCATTCGTTCTGCTTGGCCATTAGTAGCCGGATGAAAAGGGGCCGACCGAATTTGGCGGAACACTGAGGCTGTTTCTTCTGGTTTCCTCACCCGGCTCTGGAAGGCAACCAACCCATCTGGCTAAGGGTGTTGGCTGGGGAGCAAAATGCTCAGTCAGCAAAATTACCAAACGCTCGAACGGGACTGTTGTAATGTCCTCTGGTGCTACGAGGTTCTTAGCCAGACCCAGGGTAGTTGTTCCACAGGAAGACAGCAGGGCAGCCCTCTTTTTTTCCTCACTGGTAACCTCATACAAAACAAGATGAAAATTCAAACGGTCAAGCCAGTCCTCCCAATTCTGGGAGATATCAAACTCTGGAATGCAAGGAATGGGAGGGGCCATCACAGCCCTAGAAGACGGCGGTGCCTGTGTGGGAGGTGTAACATGCGAGCTGGTATCACGGCTGGAATCCATGGTTGCAATAGTTCAACAACAGCTCACAACAAATCATCCCATCCTCGGTCGCCAGTGTAATGTATGGGCTTACCAGGAAAACGCCAGGCTTCAAACTGTACGACGGTAACTTTATTCCATAAAAGATGGCTGCAACTCCAGCAAAAGAGGCTGGCTTACAACCCACACACACTAAAATACACCTGCACACTCCAACCAATTAACCATCCAATTACACACTTAAAGGGGACTCTTTGTCCCCTTTCTACAGTTGCACATATCAAGATTCTACAGTTATCATTGCACACGTCAACCAAGAAGGAAATAGCAGATTGATGCATTCAGTACAAGTGGACTGTGTGGATTAAAAATATTGAAACAGCATTGCTGACTCCCTTTCTAGGATAATGGATGCCTGGTGGGTGGATTGTGTTGTGTAGGTTCATCATTACTGGAAACTCATTATGATCCTGCCTACTCAAGATACATCCACAATTTCCTTCTCACTATTTTATTTGCAAAGAGATACATGCACCCACTCAGTTTTTCAGTCTTTCCATATCAATACTCCCCTGAATTAGATATCACACCTGACTGTGCAGTTGTAGGGCATGGGGGTGGACTGTCAATTTAGAAGGTCTAAATCAAGGTAGAAGTGGCTTCATTGTGCAGTAGCAGCAGTTCATACTGTACTATGTCAATTATAAATAGCAGCATTTGGCGGATGGAGTGTATTTACATCGTTCTCTCATGTATAACAGTTGTAGACAAAGCTGTAGATTATAAGCAGAAACAGATTGGTTCAATTGACTATAGCTTTAAGGGACATTTAGTATTATTGGTATACCATTTTTATGGAAGTTCCTTTTGCACTCTATGTTTGATCAAGAACTGGTGTCTTGCATTCACCTACTCCTTGTGGAGTATGCGCAAGTCACTGTCAATCTACTTTATTTCAGTCTGTTTGTATGGTGATCCTGCCCTTTTTGTCTCAGATCTAATTTGGGACTCTATGGGGAAAAATAAATTTAAAAACCATTAAAACCATTAGTATATGTATTGTGGGCAAATTATTACAGAGGCTTGTAAGGACAATTGTTATTTTAACAAAATTCAATATTTTCTCTACTGGGCAGAATACCTCTGTCTTCTGTTCAGCATCATTCAATACCACTAGTCAGTTGCTACCTTGTAATTAGTTGATTCCTGGTCCTGTCAAGGGGGAATAGTACTTTCCCCCCTCCCCTTTTCCATCTCTCTAGTCTTTCTCTTGCTCCAGCCCAGAACTTTTCCTTGCGCTCACTCTTCTTCACCTACACAGCTGACAGCTTTCTCTCATGTGTGCAGGATTCAGCAGACCTGAAGAATGAAGCACCATGTTGAGGTGCCTACTAAAGAAACGGTGCCCTCCGAAGAAACAATTATACCAGGCCTGCTTGTAGGTTCCTCTTGGATGGTTAAGGAAGGTCTACTGCCTAGGGGCTGAAGATGGTGCTGCCAGCTACAGGCAGATTTTCATTATCTAAAATTAAGCAATCGTTTTTAAAAACAAAACAGCTCTATGGTGTATACACAGAGGGTTCCCTTAGTATTCATGACAAATTGCTGCTGTCTGAGTTTTAAATTCTTCAACTTATGGCACAGACAAACACACATCTCCTCTTCAGAGGAGAACCAACCGTGCCTTGCAGTCATGGTCAAAAGAAAACAGGAGGGCATTCAGCCCTATTTGATAGAAGCATACCAGCCTAAGGCAGGTGTAAAGAAAATGAATCAGCTTAGTAGTACACACATACAATACAATGTCATCTGTCCTGCACAATGAAACACACACACAAAAATACAATAGTAACCTTCCAGCAGGCTAAATTTGATGCACAGATTGCACAGAGAGGGAACAAAAGAATTGGCAATGGCTGTGCATCACCTGATCCCAAACAAAGAGTTAAAATTCAAGAGAAGTAAAATAGGAAGCAATCTGTTCGTGTGACTGTAGCCTAAATTGCAGATGACCTTTGCTAAGAGAGATCTACTTCTGAATAAATATGCAGAAATCTTGTACATAACGACATGCATTAATACAGTGTTGCATTAAGAACCATGTGGAATCGCTTCTTTCCACCTCACTAGAGAAATTAATAACTATATAATGCTACAAAAGTTCAGTTTTTTCCTCTTTGCCTTAAAAACAGAAATTTTAAATCTTACATACAAGTCCCCTTTATAATCACTAGTGGATTGATTTTCTAAATTATATATATATCTGATAGTTGTATAATGCACAGGTACAGGATGGGAGATATCTGGCTTGGAAAAGGATGGTCTCACATTTCCTGTAACAACCCCTAGAAAGTTAAATTCAACTATTCCTGTCCTCAGAACTATCTTTTTCGGGTTTAAAGGCAGTGATAAGAAGCCCTAATTTCTGCGGGAATCAACTGACAGCTTAAGACACCCACCCATCTTCTCAATTTCTAATGCCACTGGTGGCCACCTTTTTGGACTAGAACTTCCAGAATCTCCCACCCAGAATGGCCAGTAGCATGGGGAACAAGTGACATTCAGAAAAAAATCAAAGGAACTCTTTCAGGTGCCATAAAATCCAAAGAGGGGACATATCAGCATGGTCATGGTTACACACTACTTACTGTAGTCATTATTGCCATGTGGCATCAAGTCGATTCCAACATATAGCTTTTCTAAGTATAGAGCACTCAGAAGTATTTTACCATTCTCTTCTTTGTTGGATGCCTGTCTGTATAGCTTGCCCAAAGCTCTCCTCCCCAAAAATGGGCACAGAAACTGAATACACAACTCACAGAGCTATTCAGACAGTACTATTAAAATTAACAGGACTCCTCAAATACTCTTCAGAAGTCTATCACACAAAACAGGACATAGATTTGTTTTCTGCTACAGTACTTATGAGGGCTGCAACCGATACAGTATGCTGAGTCAAACTACAAGAGAATAAAATTCTGGCTGAATGTTGTAAGAAAAGATGATATGAGTCCTTCAACAATGGAATTTTGTAACTGCAAAGCTGAGAAGGACCATATGGACTGAGCCCACCTCTGTCAAAGAGACACACTGGGGAACTGAACTTCCAATAAACCATTGAGCTATCCAGCACCTGAAAGGAGTTAACCACGGATTCCGATCAAACATTTGTTTGAAATGCAGTAATTTAAAAAGAGTAATCATTACATGCCTACCATTACAGCACCTTTGATACTTAAGTTCCCTGTTACCAGTGTTCTGGTAAAAATAATTATAGCTCCTGCATGTCCAATTCATACACTTATAATTAGATTTTCCCTCCAAGCACTGTCTCTAAGAGTTCATGCTAAAGAGAGTTCACAGGACTTCACTGGAACATATCAAGATTTATAATAAAAAATAAGAACAGTATACCACACATGTTCCCCTTGGGAACATTATATTTTTATTTAAATTGTGGAAAATTCCAGTTTAATTTATATATAATCCACCCTGAAAGACAGTATGACTGGATATGCTGATATTGGTGAAATGGTTTGCTCCCACTGACTGATTAGGTCAGAATGGACAACTTGCAGCCCTCAGGTTTTGTTAGACAACATTATCCATCATCCTTCTCCAATACTCTGATAGCCAAGACCCACTGGATCTTGCAGTTCAGCAAGATCTGAGGGTGGAGGGAACATGCTCTCCAACCTCATTTTAGACTCCAAGTTGCCAAAAGATCAAAGCAGTTGAATTTCCTGCAGAGCAGTACATGCTTTATGGTATAGTTGCATCAGCCCTTTATTGAACTAAACACCTATTAATCTGTCATGCATTGTGGCTCTGCTGTGCAAGACGGTGATCCAGCTTTTGTGGTGCTCTCAGAGACCTATTTATACATTATGAGTCATACTTCTTGAAATAGTGTTCTTTTACCACCTATTAAAAATTAGAAGCATCATTAATGCCTACAAAAGCTACTGCATGCATCAACAGTTCTGCTTCTTGGGAAAAGAAGCACGTGTGTTGGCCATTTTCCATTCCTCAGAGAATCAGTGGAAGCCCAAATATTCCTATATCAATACATTATGTAAGGTGCAGCCCTGTATTTACTTAACTGGGATAAGAGTTATATTCACCACCCCCACCGCCATCTCCTGCCAGGCAACATCTGGGTGCCTTCCCAAGATGGTGGCAGCAACAGTGAGGAGGAGGAAGAGGCAAGCTGGTCCAGGAGGGAGTGAGGGAAGAGACAAAAGGGGAGAGAATGCTGATGCCCCGCTGCCACCTCTGCTAAGGTCCTGGGCGGATGCCCCTGGCCCATGCCACCAGCTCCTCGCCACCACAGCAGCACACCCCTTGCTGCCACGTTGGCTGCTATGAGGGGGCCCCTGCAAGGGGTGGGCAACAACCACAGAGACAAAGGGCAGGTGATAGCAGAAGCTATGAGGGGTGGGTGGCAAGGGGCAGGCGGTGGCAGTGAGGGATAGGTGGCGGCAGCGGCCATGGTGGTGAGGGAGGTGCATGATGGCAGCTGCAGTGGTGGTGAGGGGTGCACAGCAATGGTGGCATTGGTGGTGAGGGGGTGGCGAAGGCGATGGCAGTGGAGGAGGAGAACACTGGACAGGCATGTCCAGTGCTCATTTTGCAAGACATAGGTCATTAACTAAAGAGATCTCTTTCTTTGATAGAATTACAGGCATGGTAGACGAGGGGAATGCTGTGGATATTGCTTATCTGGACTTTAGCAAGGCCTTCGATAAGGTTCCCCATGGTATTCTTGCTAAGAAGTTAGTAGGAAGTGGGATAGATACTGCTACAGTGAGGTGGATTTGTAATTGGTTGACTGATCGCACGCAAAGGGTGATCATAAATGGTCTCTCATCATCTTGGAGAGACGTGACCAGTGGGGTGCCCCAGGGTTCTGTTCTGGGTCCAGTGCTCTTCAATATCTTTATTAATGACTTGGAGGAAGGAATAGAGAGTATGCTAATTAAATTTGCAGATGATACCAAATTGGGAGGGGTTGCTAATTCCCTAGAGGATCGGATGAAAATCCAAAAGGACCTTGACATATTAGAAGTCTGGGCCAAAGCTAATGGAATGGATTTCAACAGAGGGAAGTGTAGGGTGCTACATCTAGGTAGAAAGAATGAATTGCACAGATATAAGATGGGGGACACTTGGCTAGAGAATAGTACCTGTGAAAGGGATTTGGGGGTCTTGGTGGACCACAAATTGAACATGAGCCAACAGTGTGATGCGGCGGCCAAGAAAGCCAATGCGATTCTTGGTTGCATCAACAGAACCATAGTGTCTAGATCAAGGGAGGTGATAGTGTCACTCTATTCTGCTCTGGTCAGACCCCACCTGGAGTACTGTGTCCAGTTCTGTGCGCCTCAGTTTAAAAATGATGTTGACAACCTCAAGCGGGTGCAGAGGAGGGCGACTAGGATGGTTGAAGGCCTGGAAGAGATGTCTTATGAAGAACGGCTTAGGGAACTGGGAATGTTTAGCCTTTCAAAAAGAAGACTGAGAGGGGATATGATAGCTATGTTTAAATATTTGAAAGGATGTCATATTGAAGAGGGAACAGGTTTGTTTTCCATGGCTTCAGAGACTAGGACTCGGGGCAATGGTTTCAAACTACAGGAAAAGAGATTCCATTTGAACATTCGGAAGAACTTCATGACAGTTAGAGCTGTTCGGCAGTGGAATATGCTGCCACGGAGGGTGGTAGAGTCTCCTTCTTTGACGGTCTTTAAGCAGAGGCTGGATGGCCATCTGTCGGGAATATTGTGAAGGGGTTCCTGCTTGGCAGGGGGTTGGACTAGATGGCCCATGAGGTCTCTTCCAAATCTATGATTCTATGATTCTATGATTCTATGAACTAGAACAAAACTGTTCTGAAAATTTTGCTCATCTTGCAAAATGCTCATAGACCTGGGCAGTCATAAACCAAGGTATTACTGTACTAAAAGTGGCTTGCAATCAGAAGGAAAAAGAACTCCTTTTTCCTTAACATCCCACACAAAACTGGACTGCATGTTGTCAGTAATACTACAGGTATTCACAGTGAGGACAAAACCCACCTAGTTGCCTTTGACTATAAAACCAGCTCAGTGGAACTGTCATGGGTACCCACGTGGCACCACAATATGCAAGTACATTAATGGCTAATTTGGATCAATAATTTCTTAACTGTTGTACCCAAACCCACTACTCTTTTCAAGGTATGTTGATGACTCTTAATGCATAGAAATGAAACCCTGGACAAATTCCTCTGGAATTATAGTAACTTTCCTCCTAACATCAATCTCATCCACTCCCTCTAATTCTTTGTAGTGGTGTGCAGCAGCTCTGCTTCCTGTGTGCGGAATTCCTGTCATGACCAGAAGCCAACTGGCTGAAACACTGGGTTGATTATGATGAAGTGCTGTACACCAGCATGGTTTAGACCAGGCATGTCCAAACTTCAGCCCTCCAGATGTTTGGAACTGCAACTCCCACAGTTCTTTGTCATTGGCAATCTAAGCTTAGAATTCTGGGAGCTGTGGTCCAAAACATCTGGAAGGCCAAAGTTTGGACATGCCTGGTTTAGACAGAACATGGGGCTTGACCAATCTACATAACAGTGAGCTTTCTAGATATGATTGTGAAAGTGGACATCTTGGCACCACACTGTATGAAAAACCCACTGATTTATATAATATTTGCACAACTCTAGTTTCCGTCTGAAGCACACCACAAAATCTTTTTTTTTCAACCACGCCCTTAGGTATAATTGCTTCAGCTCAGACCCAAATGACAGAGACTCCAAATTCAAGGATCTAGAAAACACATTTATTGGAGTACTGTACAATACCCATTCAATGTGGTTAAGGAACAAATTAAGCTGGCAAGATAAATACCCAGAAGCAGCCTACTGTGAGACAACCCAAAAGAGAAAATGATCAAATACAGTACCACTAGTTTTCACCTTCAGCCTGCAACTGAAACCAATCACACAAATCATAAATGATCTTCAACCAATTTCTGACAATACTTCATTCTCCCAACCCCTGGTGGCAGGCCTATACTTAAAGTCACACAGACATCACAGACTACACAGTATCAAGCAACTACTACCACATAACAGTCTACACAACACTGATACAAAGACTGTTTTACAAACCCAGATGCCCACTCCGCAATCACATCTACTCTGGCAACACCATTACAGGCACCTGTAATGGTGTTGCCTTTGTGATCTATGCCACTCTTTGTCAACAATGCCCCTCTACACTTTACCTAGTACAAAAAGGGCAATCACTGTGGAAAAGAATTAACGGACATAAATCAACCATCAGGAACGGCAATACAGAGAAACTGGTTTCAGAACATTTCAGTCTATCTGGACATTCTTTACGGAATTACAAAGTTGCAGTTCTGGAAAAGAAATACAGTATGACCATGGTATCCACAGGGGATTTATTTCAAGCACCCACAGAAGATGTCAAAAATTGTGGAAGTATTAAATGTTATACATTGCATGGTGTATGGCTTCTTCTCCTGGCCGATTCTGGTAAACACACCCTGGAAATCAGTATCAGGATTATTTGGTTTTTCAAGTAACAGTTAAGTCAACCAGTAGAGACTGGTCCGCATATGGGGGGTGTCCTACTGTACTACAGAACAATACTTAAAATGGAAGCAGCTGAAATAAGATATATAGGAATGCTGCCAACTCATTCAAAAGGATTAAATATCAGTCAAAGGTTCTTACGACATTATCATGTGAGAGATGCTACAGTGACTATGCCAACTCTGCTGCTGTTATCCACAACCTGGTGTTCTCTGACCAACAAACCATTTTACAGTGGTACCTTGTATAAAGGAATTAATTTGTTCCAAATGAAATTATGTTAAGCAAATTTTCCTTTATACAAATTCCCATAAGAATGCATTGAAAACGAAGTGATCCCATTTTTATGTTGTATGTTAAGCAAATTTCCCCTATCTCCGAATTTTTATGTTGTACAATTTTTATGTTATACAAGCTGTTTGTTATACAAGGGTCCACTGTAATTTCATACAGAAGCTTCAAAGGGAAAGAAACCACCTAAATAGCAATCAAGGATCTTAAGCCATTACCAAATGTTAAATGCCACATGAGTTCACATAATTTGCAGCTTGTGACTCCCATGCTAATCATTGCCATTTCCTCCATCTGTATCGCCTCTGGTCATGGGGCCATGTATAAATGATTGCCATAGTTTCCCTAATATGTCTGAGGAAATGGATTTGATCCACAAAACCTCACATCAAGATACAGCAGCTAGTCTTGAAGCTGCTGCAACGTTTTCGTCTCTCGTTTCGCTTCTTGCGATATGCTTTCATTAGACTAACTCTACCACTTCAAAACCCTCTTCTTAAAGGTTTCTTTTAATGGAAACAACCATGCGGGGCAGAAGAGAGAAAAAAATGTCCTCAATGCTAAGATGGAGGGGCTTGCTTCCAGCTTCTGCTTCGAATTCTAATTTACTCCCTGGTTAACGTTAACGAAATTACTCCAGACCAGAGGAAGAAGCATGACCAAGCCAGTTAGGCGGCGGCATTTTTAAAGCCCCGTTTATTTCAAAGGGAAAGGGAAGCCGTTGCTACAAAAACGGAACTTGGCGTCAGTTGCCAAAAACCGCTGCGCCTTTTCCTCAGAAGTCGGTGCTTCCCAGGACGCCAGTGAAGATTTTCAGTCTTCCAGGTGGACTCCACTTTCAAGCTCTGCCCAATAGGCTTCGGGCCCCGCCCTTCCTAAGATGGCGGCCGAGAGAGACGCCTCTCCTCTTAGACCCGCTTTCAGGACGTTGGGCGGCTTTTAAGCCTCCCGCCCTCCTCCTCCTCCTCCTCCTCCTCTGTCGTTCGACGAAGCTCCTCCCCGCGGCCATTTTCTACCGGGCTGTCTCGCGCACTTGCCCAACAGTCCACCTTGCGCTAAAAAGAAAGTCAGGGCGAGGGAGGCAGCGGCCCCCTCAACGGCGGCAGCGACAAACCGAGAAGGAACCGGGCCTACGGCGGGGTCTACGTTCCGGCAGGGGAGGCCAACTCGCGGCCTTCCTAGTCAGGCATGGAGGAGGGCTGCCGTTGACGTCACGAACCTGCGACGGAAAGCAGGAAGGCCCCTCGGCGGGAGTGTGCGACTTAGGGCGAACTAGGGTCCGAAGGAAGTTGCTGTGGGGCTGGCATGGGGGCTGCGGCCCGGCGGAGGGGCGGTGGACCAGGTCCTGCCGGGCAGCCACGCTCCCAGCCACCTTTTTGCTCCTTGAGGATCCGCGAGGAGACTCTCCTTCTGCCTCTCCTCCTTTCCCACGTGTGGGCCCGGGCGGCTTAGGATGTCTGGGCGGCTTTCCTCCCATATCTGCCCCCTCCAGTCTGCCCTGGGGACTTTTCAGGAGTTCCCTTTTGCGTTTCCTTTTCCCTCCCTCCCTTGAGTGAAGCTGCCAGGCCCGTTTGACTGGCTTTCTCGCCCCGTCCCCCCCCCAATAGCTGCCTCTGTCTTAAGGGTTAACCTTCGCTCTCTTTGACGACAGCCCCCCCTCTTTTCCTGGGGTGGAGGCTCAGGGCTTTGTCGGTGTGGCAAGGCGGGCCGATCTTTGGCAAGATGTCTTCTGGACTCAAAGCAGGGGGTTTCCCCGCCTGGAAGCGGCACATCTTGGATGAGCTGAAGAGACGGGACCGACTACAAAGACAGGCTTTTGAAGAGATCATCTTACAATGTAAGCAGGGGTGTGAAGGCATCTCTTGAAGGGCTTGAGCTTCGGTAGGGGGATGGTGTCAAAAACGCTAGATAGGATGATTTTAGGTGTAAGGGTTGTGATATTGTAGTAGGTCAATGCTATATTGCATCTGTTAGGTTTTTGGTATCAGGACCCTTCTCAGCTTCCTGAGGGATCCTGGCTTGGTTCTTCCTTGAATATGTAAGTTGAGTCATGGCAACTGGACTTCTTTTCTTGTTCCTTCTCACAAGAAAAGTCCAGTTGCCATGACTGAACTTCCAGATAAGTTCACCTGGATGACTGAGAATCTTCACAGACTTTTTCCTTGAATTTTCCTACAATGAGTTGGCTTTTTAAAGAGAGAGAAGTTGGGTTTTTAAACAATACAGTGGACCCTCGTGTAACAAACGGTTTGTAAAACATAAAATCTGTACAACATCAAAAATCTTGGAGATAGGAGAAATTTGCTTAACAGAATCATCTATGGGGTGAATCCGTACAACATAAAAATGGTCACTATTAGGGATCACTCTGTTTTCAATGCATTCCTATGGGAAATTTGTATAAAGGAAAATTTGCTTAACATAATTTCATTTGGAACTAATCAATTCCTTTATACAAGGTACCACTGTATATTAGTTTCTCTTACATTCTTGTTCTTTATAGGTACACATCTTCATATGTTTAACATGTGTCCTTTGTACTTGAAGTTACTACTTAATGTTCCCAGATTTGATTTCTATATCATGAGCCTTATCTTTGCCTTTGATCTGTGGTTGTTTGTTGTTGTTGTTGTTGTTGTGGAAGTAGCAACTGAAGAGGAAACTGTATCTTTAGTGTTCTTTTTTAAAAGGCTTTGTTAGTCTGCTAAAACAGGACAAGCAGTGGGTTATTTTCTGCTCTGTTTATACCAGCATGAATGTTGCGAAATGGACATTATTGTGCAAAATGGAACTCATGGAGTGAGATATCTTAGCTTGGTGAGTTGGAGATCTTTCATTCAAACTAAGCCTCCTATTTTCATGGGAAATTGATGTTTTCTCACCAAGACATGAAGTAGGTCTGTTTTAATGACATTTATACAGCTGCTTCCCTGGATCATGTATTTTACATTGTATTTTCAATATGTCCCCATTTCACATTTTATGTGCTGCAGTAGCTAAAAAAATAGTTGCCTAACTACTGGACTATAACATTGGTGGGAATCTTGGTTTTGTCTTTGTTCTGATCTTAAATAAATATTTTCTTTTATCAGATAATAAGCTCCTGGAGAAGTCAGATTTCCATACAGTGCTGGCAGATAAACTACAAGTGGAAAAGTATGACTTACCAAGTCGACATGAAATCAGGTAATGGTGTAATTCTTTCCATGCTTGCAGAGTAGGAAGATATTTTTGTTCTCTTGTGTAATTGTTAAAACAACTTCTATTTACTGCTATGATAGTGAGAGCTCTCTCAGTGTGTTTTCTTGGAAGTAATGTGTTCTCATTTCCATTGAACTTAGCAAAGTCACATTTCTGTTGCATTGCTCAAAGAAAGGCAATTGCATACATTTTCCATATTCTGGTTATCCCACTGTTTAGTGGATTATGTGGTTTACGTGACAGGGAGCTCTGCCCACATTGAAGAATCTTGCCCAATTTTTTCACAATTTGAATAGGACATGAGCCTATATGCATGAATTAGAGTTAATACTTTGTAGTTAAAATGGTAGCAGTGTTTCCTGAAGTTGAGTGTATAAGATAAGGCATGCATATGTGGGGTGAAAGGAGAATGGGTGCAGCTTGTTTTTTACATCTACATAAAAGTTTAAGCAAAGAGATAAATTCAGTCACAGCTAAATCAGTTACGAAAGTGAGTGTTTTCCTTAGAGATCTGAAGACTAAATGAAGAGATAATCCCTATGTTCTTTTAAATCAACAATAGGTGACTGAGCCTTCCCCCAAAAATGTTTACCTTCAATTCCCAACTTTCTTTATTTGTATCAGATTGTTGCACAATTCAGAATTATGGATTTGTTTATTTTACTTGTTTTGAATATTTTTACCCTGCCTTTCTCCTTGGAAAAGGACCCAAGGTGGCTTACAATAATTAGGGACAACATACATCCCAGAACATTTAAGACATACTCAGGTTAGGAACAGGGAATTAGAAGAAGCATCTTACAACATTCAACAGTACAGTGATCCCCTGCCTATCGCTGGGGTTAGGGACCTGACTTGACCCGCAAAATAATTGACATTCCGCAATATGCAGATGTAGGTTGAGTCAGGCCAGGGGGGGGCTACTTGGGGCTCTTGTACTTACCCCCAGCCTGGTCCTACCCCAAACGGGCCTGTGAGAGCCTTTCCGGGCCTTCTGGGGGCCCCAAAAGGGCCTCCCTGCAAACCGGAAGTGACTTCCCGTAAACTGGAAATCATTTCTGAGGCCTCCGACAGGCCTAGCAAGGGTCTTGGAGGCCTCAGAAATGATTTTCATTGATCCAGAAGTCACTCCCGGTTCGCAGGGAAGGCCTAGGAAGGCCCTCACAGGCCTGTTTGGGGCAGCTCCAGTCCTGGGGTAAGTATGGGAGGCTTGAAACAGGATTTTTCCCCCTTACCCTAGGGGGCCTTTTTCATATACTGCCATCTTGCAATATAGCAGGACTGCAATACATGAACCGCGAAAGGGCAGGGGACCACTGTAACATTAAAACTACAAAGAACAAATGAAAAGGGAAAATTCCATTATGAGGGTGGAATGCATGATGTTCATGCATGGTAATCCATCTAAAAGTCACATCATTCAGGGAAAGCTTGCCTGAAGAGGAAGGTCTTTGCCTGCTTCCGGAAAGATAGCAGTGATGGGACAGTCCTGGCCTTCAGTGGGAGGGAGTTCCAAAGTCTGGGAGCACCAACAGGGAAGGCCCTTTCATGTGTTCTTTTGAGATACACCTGTGAAGGTGGCGGGGTGGAGAGAAAGTCCTCTAGGCCAAATTAAAAACCAAGTACAATGTCAAGACAATTAGGATATTTTTGCCCAGAAATGATCAGAGCTTGAAATGTGTGTAGAAACTTTCCATAAACTTCAGCTGTCATCCAGGAGGTCAATGCTGTTCCTCTGCAACTCTTCTGGAAGTGAAGGTTTTGCTGGCTACACATTGTTGCTCAAGGGACACCCAAGGGAACACACAATGCTTTTCTACTCTTTGGGAAGATTCTTTCTGTGTCTCATTATCCTTCTGCACCAGCTCTGTTGGTCAAGGCTGACTGGAACTGTAGGTCAAAATTCCCTGTGCAGGACCACAGGTACCTGGCTTTCTTTTAAACACGAACTGGTAGAATAGATTACAGAAAAACTTAGAATTCAATAATGAAATCAAAGTGAAATATTAGACAAAATAAAAAAGAACATTAAAGTTTGGAGATTCTATTGCTCGTTGTAGTTAGTATGAACTCAAGAGAAAACTTGCATTTTTCTTTCTCATCTCTAAAAAATCCCAGTCCAGGACATGATGGTGCAAGGAATGATGCTCACTTACAAGAAATAGCCCAGCTGAGGATCAAGCATCAAGAGGAGCTAACAGAATTGCATAAGAAACGTGGTGAGGTTAGGAACACCCTTTTTATTTATCAATGTGGGTTATTTCAAGGGTGCTTTTCTTGTGCTGGTACAGAGACAAAATATATGTACTGTATTACTAAGTGTTTCTGTTCACCCTGAGATTTAGTATTTTAAAAGTTGATGTATGCTGAGAATGTTAATGTATCAGAAATCCTGTGATCAAGTTACTCTTTTACTTTTCTTTATATTTTGTTACTATAAAATACCTTAAAACACATTGCTGTAGACACAAAAATGGTGATTATACAATTTCAGTGCTTTACATCTTCGCTTGTTTATTGTGTTATTTTGAGAGCTATGTTTTCAGGTTTGTTCGATATTAATAACTAAAGCATAGTGTAAACCAAGGGTCCTTAATCTACAGCTTGCGGGCTGGATCCAGCTCACCAGGGTCCTGAATCCGGCCCGCCGGCCATTGTAGAACCCCACCAACACTGGCTCCTCCCACTTGAGCTGAAAACTCACCACGCAGCAGCCTCAGCCACCAATGCAGCTTTCAGTGCCATGAGAGGGAGGGAGAGCCTGGGCAGGCAGTGTTGGACAGGATCCGAGCAGGGGAGGGGAAGGGTCGCCTGAGGGGATTGCCTGTGCTCCTCCTCCGATGCCCCTCCTCGGTGTCTGTTCTTCTCCCTTTCTTCAAGGTGTGCAAGTGTGCCAGTCCACGGTGAGGGATTGAGCTGCTCAGCGGCTCCTTTTGTCCCATTTTCTCTGCCCCAAATTTCCTGTCAGGGCCTGAGCAAGGCACAGGGAAAAAGAGAAAGCTGATAAAGGAGATTGGGGGAGCCAATGCGGAGAGAGAGAGAGAGGAGGCACATCTGTTTATTTCCCCCACTCAGGATAAAGAGGCGAGAACAATTATGTCAGACAGAGAGAGAGGAAGCATCCATTTATGCCAGAGAGAGAGAGAGAGAGCACATGAAGCACCTATTTTGCTTTGTAGAAAGAAGGAAAAGGTTGGATCAAAATATAAAATATCCCCATACACAGACGGCCGGAAACATACATACATACATACATACATACATACATACATACATACATTACAATTGTTCCTCATTTTAAATATTGCATTCTTTTCTCTCTTTTTTTGCACACTACAAAAAATTATGTCCATTTTGCATAGGAATTTGTTCATATTTTTTCAAACTGTAGTCTGGCCCCCAACAGTGTCTGAGGGACAGTGAACCGCCCCCCTGTTCAAAAAGTTTTAGGACCCCTGGTGTAGACCAAATTTAAATTGGAAGCAATGTGCACAGTGTAAGCATTTAATTAAAATAGATATGTAGTGATGACTTTCAAATGACATCATGGTTGGGTTTTTTATTTTTGTATTCTTGATGGTGCTGTTTATTTTAGATGTGGCTGCATTCATCTGCTACTCTTTGTATTCTGATGCCATTGTAGTGACCGATGTTATATATGTAAGCGAAAATAATGAAGGGTCTGTTGGCACTGTTAAAGAGTGACAGTTTTATTATGACATAAGCTTTCGTGCAGTAGAATTCACTTCAGCGGGTGCATGCACTATCATCCTAATTTGGTGGTTGTACATACAGAGAAGTGTAAAAAGGAGAAGCTGTGAAATCAGAGGTATATGAAATGTAGAAAATAGACTGTGCAACCAATTTCTTTTCTTCATTAATGTAGAGGTTTTTTTTCTTCTCCTTGTAGTTGGCCCAGTCTGTTATTGACCTGAACAACCAAATACAACAAAAGGACAAAGAAATGCAGCTAAATAATGCAAAGTACGTAGATTTTTTATTGCCCTTAGAATTTGATGTGGTTGTGGGGTGTCAGACTTTTGATTTCTGGCTCATTTCTCCCCATACTGGTTCTTTCTCTTGAAGGATTGTAGAATATTTGCAAAAGATATCTGAACTGGAGACAGAGTGCCAGGATCTACGCAACAAGCTACAAGATCTTGAACGAGCCAATCAAACCCTGAAGGATGAATATGATGCTCTCCAGATCACCTTTAATGCTCTTGAAGAAAAACTAAGGAAAACTACAGAAGACAATCAAGAGCTGGTAACTCGCTGGATGGCAGAGAAGGCTCAAGAAGCTAATAGGCTCAATGCGGAAAATGAGAAAGATTCAAGGTGTGACATTATGCTGACATCATGTTCTGAGCAAACCATGTTGGAATGGATGTAGAATTGAAGCCCTGAGCTTGATTCTCCCAACTTCTTTTCTCATGAAACTCTTATTTCACCTCACTGTGAATTGATGTACTTTACAGCATGGGTGTCCAAACTTTTTGTAAAGAGGGCCAGATTTGGTGGCTGAGAATGTGTCAGGGGCCGGTTGCTCCCAAACCCTGCCACCCCACTGCAAGCCCCACCCACTGACCCATAAGCCCCACCCACTGACCCCCTTGCAACCCCACCTGCAGGAAGGAAGGTGGGGACAAAGGGAGGGAGGGGGGAAGGTGGAAACCAAGAGAGGAAGGAAGGAAAGTGAGGACCAAGGGAGGGAGGGAGGAAGGTGGGGACTAAAGGAAGCACAGGGAGCCGTGGCCACAGGTCGCCCCTTGGAAGAGGCGATCTGTGTGACCTTGCACGCCCCCAAGCTCCCCAGCGGTGGTGATGGCTCGCCCGCCAGCCCACCCCAAAGCTCCTTGGCAGTGGCAGAGACCCGCTGGCCTGCCCACCCCCACACTTTCCCCTGCGGTGCCGGTGGCGGCAGACCGCCCAGCCGCCCAAGCTTCCCAGCGTTGCCAGTGGCCCGCCCACGCGCCAAGCTTCACAAGGTTCCCGGTGTTGCCGGTGGCGGCAGCCCGCCCACACGCCACCCCTGCGCGTGCTCCCAGCCTCACACAGTTGCCGGCGGTGCCGGTGGCAGCAGCCTGCGCAATGGCTGACTGGCCCACCCGCCCACGCTTCCCAGCGATGTCAGTGTTGGCAGAAGATTTTTTAAAAAAAATGGGGCAAAGAAGGGGGGAAGAAGGGGTGGGCCGGCCAGCCGCGGGCCACTCAGAATGGCCTGACGGGCCAGATTTGGCTCCCGGGCCGGACTTTGGGCAGGGCTGCTTTACAGTATTTCTTTAAGATTTTGAGCCTGAATGGTTAGAAACAATGTGTTTTGATTTGGGTTTCATTACTGGCTAGCTCTGCATGACATAGTCAGCACTGGCAAAGAACATTTTTGAAGTTAATATTCACCTGATTGCTGAGCATTTTAAAGCTGGCCTGTACTACGCAGCTTGTGTCTGTTGAAGTGGACCCAGTTTTCCTCAAGATTAAACTGGTGGGTGCAACATACATGCAGCCATATGCCCATGATAGACATGCTTATTTATTTTAGAATATTTCTGCATTCCCCTTGGAAAAGGACTCTAAGTGGCCTACAATAATGAGAGACAATATACAGTCCAGAACATTTAAGACGTAATTCAAGTTAGGAACAGGGAATTAGAAGAGGCATCTTAGAACATTAAAAGATAACATTAAAGCTACAAAGAGCATTCAGAAAGAAAAAAATCATTACGAGGGGTGGAAAGTACCATGGAAAACACTGATGTTCTTATGAAATCAGTCAATGCAATCATGCATGGTAATCCATATAAAAGTCACATCGTAGTAGTCCATCATTCCAGGAAAGGTTGCCTGAAGAAGGAGGTCTTTTTGCCTGCTTCTGGGAAGACAGCAGAGACAGGGCAGTCCTGGCCTCCAGTGGGAGGAAGTTCCAAAGTCTGGGAGCAGCAACAGAGAAGGCCCTTTTATGTGTTTATATGAGACACACCTGTGAAGGTGGCGGGATGGAGAGAAAGGTCTCTCCTGGTGACCTTAGCACCCGAGCTGGTTCATACTGCGAGATTCAATCTTTGAGGTAGCTTGGACCCCGGCCATTTTGTACTTTGTTGAACAAAGTACAAAAACCATCATTTTGAATTGTGCCCAGTAACTGATTGACAGCCAATGGAGCTGCTTTAATAGGGGTTTAATGCAACCTGCCCCAGTCATCAATCTGGCTGCTGCGTTTTGAACCCACTGAAGTTTCCTGAGACTTTCTGTTGGAAAATCCTCACAGAGATGTAAAAATTCCAGAAACTTTGGGAGGAAATGGAAAGAAAAACAGCGTCCTCCACTCCCATTTTTTTTTTCATTTTTAGGTAGTTTTTTTACTTATGTCTTCAAAATTTTATTTTGGGGTGGGGGTGGGGAAATCAACTTATGCAGACATAAGTTGCTCCAGGTGAGAGCTTCCTGGAGAAGGCATTCCAAAAACAAAAGGTACAGTTATTCAAAGATGCAGATACAGTAGAGAAATAACAGGTCTACCAGTTTGAAATGAGTATGCTGATGTCAGTAAGATCTTAGAGCATCTTGTCTCTCATTCCTGGATTTGAACACCCTTGAACACTTCATAAACCCAGCCAAAGAATGTTTGCAAATACTGACCGTTTTCACTGGATTGCCTTGCATTTTGGTTTTTCTTGTAGAAGGCGACAAGCTAGGCTTCAGAAGGAGCTAGCAGAGGCTGCCAAGGAACCACTTCCAGTTGAACAGTAAGTATCCACTTGTCTTCCCCCCCCCCTTATGGATGCATGTTCCAGTATCTGGTAGAACGTATGACCTCACAACAAAGAATATTCACTAATTAGATTGCTAAATATTATTTTACAAATTCTTATCAAGCCTTTTGTTCTGAAAATACATGTCATTTTTCTGTTAGATCTGAATCCTAACTCTCCTCTAATGAACTCAAAGTGATGTACGTGGCTTTGCTCCCCACTGGGAGCCCACAACAACCTCTGGTGTCTGTCAGGCTGAAAGGCTGTGACAGACCAAAAACCCACCTAGTGACTTTCATGGGTGGGTGAGAATTTGAATCCAAGTTTCTCAAGTTCCAACACTGTTAGCAAAGTGGAGGAGTGCAGGGTTAGGGTCCAGGAGTTAAGAGTCCAGTCCTACAGGCTGGCCGAGAGGCATTTGAACCATGAGTCAATGCTCTTCTCCCTGTCCTTGGAGGAGCCCCCAGAGATCTGTTCATGTGGATGCCCTGTCAGGATGGGATGATTGGACAAAAAAGCAACCTTCCCCTTACACTCCTTTCTCTTTCTCTTCATGTTAGCAGGTTAAAAACTTTTTAAAAGTTCCCAGGGCATCAAAAGAAAACCAAGGCTCTCGTCTCTTCTTTAGCTTTGTCCCAGCAGTGTGATCCCCGCTGTGAAGGCTTCTCTCCCACTCCTTTCATAGGGTTGCCACTTGGTTTGCTTTTATTGGAAACATTTTATCCCACCTTTCTCCTAACAAGGCATATAAAATAAAAACCATCCCATTTTAAAACCCCTCCTCGACAGCCAGTCACTAAGAAGAAGCCTGCCTGCTTGCAGAAAGACAGCAAAAATGGGGACTCCCTGGGCTCCTATGGAAGGGAGTTCCTGAGTCAGGAAGCAGCGATGTTTGGTGTCCCCCCCATGCACATCTGGGGGGGGGGGGGGGGGGGGAGAGACAAGGTGGTGATCTTAACCATCTGGCAAGCTCATAAAGGGAGAGGTGGTCTTTGAGATAGCTTGGACCCAGGCCATTTAGGGCTTTAATAGGTTAAAACCAGCATTTGAATTGTGGCCAGAAATGGATCAGCAGCCAGTGGAGCTGCTGTAACAATTGGATTATATCCCAATATAACCCGCCCTGTTAATCTGGCTGCATCGTTTTGGACCTGCTGTAGTTGCTGAACACTTTCCAAAGGCAGCCCCAGGTAGATTACTTCACAGTAATCCAGCCAGGATGTAAACTAAGGCATGTGCGGCCTATTCTGTTCTGAGTTCCTACTTTCAAATGCACTCATTTCAACCTGTAAAATGGGGGGGGGGGTGTGACACCTGATGATGGGGGTTGAATCATGGTTGACCACTATAAATCCACCTTCTTCCCACGAACAGTTCTTGCCTGCTGTTGCACAGAAAACCTTGGCTGATCAAGTTGAGTGACATTAAAACCCCATAGCCAACATTCCCTCTAGTTTCTGATTGCTGATGCTGGTATATATGGACTAATCGATCTTTTGCGAGAATAACTAATCTGGATATCTGTGAGGTTGCCTTCCTACAAATTGAAGTTCCTTTTTGGCCACTATTTCCACTTGTTGGGAGTCCACAGATTTGTCACATCATCCTATTCAACAAAACGTATCCAGATGCCTTAGCTGACATCCAAACCTGAAACTGGTCAAAAAGAACAGGCAAGCCCCCTTTTGCATGGTATCCATTTTATTTTACCTAGTCCCTTAAGGCAGATTATGTCGAAATAAGTCCATCCAGTGAGTCACACAACAAATACTCTTGAAACAAAATGTGATAGAATATCAAAAAGCAAAATAGCAGTGGTATAGTCATTTGTTTTGAGAGGCTAATACCCCATCGCCCCTCAGTGCTGTGGGCTGAAAAGGATGACAGTGAAATTCTGTGGCCGGAACACTGCCGAGTTTTTCTTGTTTTGCCTGTATAGGTAAGCAAGGTTAAAGTTGTGTTAGGACGCAAAGGCACCGTTCAGATGCCTGAATCTCTTTTAGCTCTGAAATGATTCACAAGTCACCATGTGCCTCCACCCCAGGGACGATGATATTGAAGTGCTTGCAGATGAGACATCCGATGCGGCTGATGAGACCTCTCCGGTACGGGCCGTCACACGGACATCCAGGTAAGAAATGGGATTAGGGGAGACAAAGTGATTTTTGTTTTCAAAAAAGCGCAGGAGACGTTTCAAAGAGTAAGTAGAAATAAGCGCTTGTGCTGGTTCTTAGTAGTGCATAGGTTTTAAAGCTCCCACTGTTCCTTGGAAGGGGAAAGTACTTTTAAGAAAATGCATTGTTTCTATGTGGATATATTTAGTCACTTCATTGTCAGAAATGCCAGTGGAGGGTGTGATAAAAAAATCTTAATACAGTTGGACCCCAGTATCCACTGGGGATTGGTTCCATGCCTTCCAATGAATAATGGAAACCATAGATAAGAGAGAATGCCGCCCACCCAAAAAACCTGCTGTTTTGCGATTGTAGCTTGCTGTTACGGCTGCTGTTTTGCGACAGTAGCTTGCTTTATGATTGCTGTTTGTGACAGTAGCTTGCTTTATGGCTGGTGTTTCATGACTGTAGCTTGCTTTGCGGGTGCTGAATTATTTCTTTAATTTTTTCCTTCTGCCAACCGTGGATAACTAAATCATTGGTGAATGAATCAGTGCATACAGGGGTCCTACTGTAAAAACAATCTTAGGACTGCATTGGGGCACAGTGGGGAATTGAAATACTAGTCTCTGGCTCTGCAGTCAGATGCCTAAACCACTGAGCTATCCAGCAGCTATAATTTAGGAACATTTCCTCAGGAATGTAATGGAAGTTGCACTCTTATGTTTTTAAGGCTCGAACTCTATACGTCGAAAACCCTTTAAAAATCACCAAGAGGTCAGAATTGACTTGATGACACCTCATTATTATTTTGAACCTCAGCAAGTTAATTACAGTAATTAGTAATTCAGTCAAGAAAGACAACTTAGTTGTAATACAAGACTGAATGGAGCTTAGAGATATTTGTTGTTTTTAAAAAGTCACCTTTCATAACTTGTCGATGTGTAGTCATAAAATGTATATATCATAGCAATCATCCACATTCATGGGCAACAGATAAAGAAGTTATTATCTATTGGATTTCTATACCGCACCATCTGGCAGCACGGCCACTCTGGGCAGTTTACAAAATACATCATAAAAAGAAAACTATAAACAATGTAAAACAACATTAGAAATAAAAAAAATACACATTAATGTATCCTCGAAGGCTTTCATGGTTGGGATTTGATAGCTGTTGTGAGTTTTTCAGGCTGTTTGTGTTCTGGAAGTTTTTTTCCCTGATATTTCACCAGACTCTGTGGCCGGCATCTTCAGAGGGCAGGGGGCTCAGGGAACTAGGGTATACCCCAGAGCACAGAGAGAACTCCTAGTTTCCTGAGCCCTGTCCCCTCTGAAGATGCCGGCCACAGAGTCTGGCAAAAAGTCAGGAAGAAAAACTTCAAGAACATGATCAAACAGCCAGAAAAAACTCACAACAGCTAATACACATTAACTTGAAAATAAGCTGAAAGACAGCTGTAGTGGCCTGCCAAGATTTTGGCAGTTGTCTTCATATTGTTTTGGCAGCATTTTTTTCTTTTGAACAGTGCTTCATGGCATGCTGTATTTTACAAGTGTGCTCTGCTTTTTATATGTTATTTCATCTTATATCATTGTTTGGGACTTGATGAACGAATCTAAAGAATCTAGAAATCTGCTACAGTCGCCCTATTTGGGGCACCAGAGGCATAAGTGCTTGCAGCATATTTTCCTGTGTTGAGGAGGAAGTTGTATAGCACAAAAGAAAGACAGGAGGTTCTGTTGGAAACCTTGCTTCGAGCCTAATATGCCATGTATTTTAGTGTACAGTACTCTACTTCCTTATGTTTTCTTATATACAAGAATTGTCTTTTGTTACTTTGAAGATTTTGCTTTGCTGGGTTTTGTCTTCTAGTGAAAGTATTTAGCCAAACCTCTGCAAAGCTCAATTGGTTCTTCATGTTACTGTGGAAGCCTCGTAAGGGCCCTGGTGAAGTCTTAGTGGGATGAGATGTAGAAAAGGGGATCTGAGTATGCCCAGTCAAATGCCCAGCAAAAAAAATGCAGGTGTCATTTCTTAAGAAAAATATCAGCCTAAAGCACAAAATCGTGCGACAGTTAGTACCTTGAACGGATAGTCATAGTCTACAACCAACAAATATACAATTGGTACCATTCAAAGGAGGATTGTAGAAGCAGTTTTATACAGAAAAGGAGGAGGAGGAGGAGGAATTACTTTGCCTCTTGAAGACAAGTGCTTGTTTTAGAGCAGGCATGTTTAAATTTACCAAAGCATTCAGGAGAATTTAGATCCATTCTTCTGAGGATGGCAGGCCGTAGTAGCAGAGTTGTCACTACTAGAAATGTTTCAAGCCATTGAAAATAAATTTCTGAAAAATTGGGTGGTGGAGGGGGATTCTAATGTTATGGACATCTGGCCACATGGAATGTGGATTATAGCAAAATGGAGGAGAGGTTTCTTTCTCCTCTCACCAGTGTTTCCTCTAAGGCGCATATGTGCACGCCTCTTGCCCCCCCATGCAGGAATTTCCCTCCCCTGCAATGAATGTTTATGTTTTGATCATAGTGGAAACCATGCAGAGGAGAGTTGCTCGTGTAACAAAGCTCCTTGGACCAGGTACGAAAATTGGAGGGCATATTGCCCTTCACTGATCAGGAAAGTCTGCAAAATTTCACAGAATTATGCCGGGGATTTACTTGCTCTTGATGTGGATATTTACATTTGAGAACATTGATTGACCAGTTAATGTTGAGACTGTCCCCCTGCACAAACGCTGCATGGAGGGAAGCCAGTCATGGCATTGAATGGGACCAATATGAGGATGATAGTGGAGAATACAGTCAAGAAATTGCAGTCATTACATCTCGGCATTAGAAGGATTTATATAGCTCCCCACAGCAGTTACGAGGCTGACTCTTGAGTTCTTTGGTCCCAGAACCCTTTGACCCTTACACCGGGACAGAATGTGGGGCACTGTAATTGCAGCTCTTGCCAGAAAACCCATGGGTCCACTGGCATATGCACCTTAAAGGAAAGCATTCATGAAATTGCCAGTAAATATGGTATACAGTAGGACCCCGGTATCGGCTGGGGATCGGTTCCAGGACTTCCCGTGGATAATGAAAACCAAGGATAAGAGAGAACGCCTGCCCACCCACCTCCAAATTGCTGTTTCCTGATCGTAGCTTGCTTTATGACTGCTCTTTTGAGACAGTAGCTTGCTTTATGGCTGCTATTTGTGACAGAAGCATGCTTTGTGGCTGCTGGATTATTTAATTTTTTTTCCTCTGCCAACTGTGGATAACTGATTAAGTGGATAATGCATCAGTGGATACGGGGGTCTTACTGTAATATCCCTTTTAAAGATGGAATTACAGTTCAAGCTGTGTTGATGATTCACAGTGAGCAAAGATAAATTGTTGATGATTTGGCACAGTTGTTTCAAGTCGCTCGTGTCTTGAGGTTAGATTTCTTAGGAAACCGGTAATTAATCTTTTTTCCTAGACCTATTACTGTATTTTCATAGACAATGAGGTCCAGAAATGAATGTTGATATGCACCCCAGTGTGGTTCTCATCTTTGCATATCTCCAGCTGCTGACTCAAAGAATAGGGATTAACATCTTGGTGGAAGAGGATTCTTTACACTGGACAATAAACTCAGTGCAGCCTTTGGGTACCAAAAACAGTGTTCATCTCTTGCAGCTTGCCTGGGAAGGAGAACCATGACCTGGAACTCCTGAATTAGCTGGAGAACCACTCCTGTCCTAACAGGACATGTTTCTTGACAGACCTTTTAGAATGAGTTCAGAGAAAAAAAAAGTAATGGTAGATAATTTTGAAAGAATGATGCTGTGTATTAGTTGTACTGAAAAGAAATCATTTCTTATGAGAGGTCAAGTTTCATTTCTCTTTGGACGAAATGAAAATATGACAGTGGGAAAGGTCCCTCCGTTGCATTGATCTGTTGCATTTTGCAACCGCGGCCCACTGTTTTGCTGCATACTTTCCCCGTGGGAATTCACAAGTGGCTTTTAAAAATCCCTATTAGCAGTATCATTTGTCATTAATAAGGACTCATACTATGTTAATCAAGTGCAGCGAGAAAGCAACCGCATTTCTCACTTCACTGATATTTTTGATCCTGTGTTGTTTCACCTCTCCCTGAAGACTGAGAGTGTCACAGATTCTCTCTATTAAAATGCACCCTTTTGACGATGGACCTCAGTGAGATGATTGACCAGTGTATCCAGCTCAATCATAAAGCATAGTGCAAGCATAATACAAGGCTGAATACAGTCACTGATACATATCTGGAAGTTGAGTCATGGCAGCTGGACTTCTTTTCTTGAGAGATTGAAATGTTTCGCTGCTCTTCCAAGCAGCTTCCTCAGTCTGAGGGAAGTTAGTGGCAAGTCCTCCATGTTATAGTTAACCTTGATTTCACATCACCCCGGTATGAACAGGCTCATAATTTGGACAAAGGCCTGAATAGGCAATGCAGTAATAGATTTATCATATATCGTAAAGATATGGTAATAGATTTATCGTATATACTCGAGTATAAAACTCCAAGGGGGCTGCCCCTAGGAATAAAAAAACCCTTCAAAGCTGATCAGGTGGGAGGCTGCTGCCACTTTGCATATGATTCCAATTAGTTTTTTCTTGGGACACTCCCTTTGGAGTTTCATTACTCAGCCCCCTTACTCCCAAATGTTTCCTAATTTCAGGGGGTTCCCTAAAATCGCTTCCTTAAGGTACCCCTGTTGCTTTGATACCCCCAAAGTAAGTAATTTTGAGTGCATATTTTTAAAGTAGCAGGGGTACCTTCCCGAAGCAATTTTAGGGAACCCCCTGAAATTTGGAAAGATTTAAGGGTAAGAGGGCTTAGTTATGAAGCTCTACAGGGTCTGGAGGTAGTACAGTATTGGCAACTGTGCAGGGATTGTGGAGGCAATCAGGGAGTTTATTCTATGGCATTAACTCCGTAATTGCCTCCACACTCCCAGCACATGTTGCCAGTTACTACCCCCAGCCCCTTTAGAGCTCAGCCAGTATACCATATATACTCGAATATAATGGGGGGGGGGAAACGCCCTCTGTTTACACTCGAGTCAATAATTTTCCCAGTCTTGGGGGGTAAAATTAGGCCCTCAGCTTATACTCAGGTTGGCTTATACTCGAATATATACGATTCAGAATTACAACTTGCTGCTCTACCCTTTATGCTTCATCCAGCTACAGAGAGAGAGAGAGAGAGAGAGAGAGAGAGAGACCATGTCCCTCCATGTCCCATACCTCCCCTCAGCCCTGTCGGTGCTTCTTCCTCTTATATGTCAGACATGGCATGTAGTTAACATTGTAGGCCTAATACTGCCTTGGACAAAAGGTATAACATTGTGCCAGAACTATGGTGAACTCTCAGGCAAAGTCTGATGGGAAGCTATTGTAGACAGGGTTTTTTTCTTGACTGAAGGAACTGCTCCCTAGCTGTCCCAGTTCTGTCTTGCAGCTTCAGAGGGTATGATAGTGTCATTATTTATAGAAGTAACGAGAGGGCTAAGCAGGCTCAAATTATGTTTACATGAGTAGCAAAACATTTGCACTAAATTAACAGTGGAATGAAAATCCATACAAAGTTACGTTGTACCAGGATGTTGAGGATTAAACCTGGAATTCTCTGCATGAAAAATGCATGTATATTTGTTTGTTTATTTGATTTATATACCACCCATCTGACAGGGAGCTACTCTGGGCAGTTAGAACTGAATATATTGCTTATATTGGCTTAATACAAGCAAAAATGTTTAGTTTCCTTCAGGAAAGCTTTTCTGAAGCTATTGTCATTGACTTTATTATCAAAATGCAAATGACTTACCTCTTCAGGAGCCTCTCTTTCTCCTCTTAGACGATCATGAATTATGTTCTGTGTACAATGGGCAGTGTAACCATTCTCATTTCTGCAGTTCCAACATAGTGACCAGAATCCTCTTGAGATTTTACTCCAGAGTGAGTGAAATCATGTACGTTTTAGCTGCAATTTTCTGCAGCAATTTATGCCGTTTCACATATTCCAGATTAAAATCCCAACAAGATTCTGGCCAGTGTTTGACTTTTCCTAGTCTCTTCAGGGAGAAATACTTTTCCTGTTGCATGTTGTTGCCTATGTGTGTGTTGATCTCTGCTTGAAGAATAAAATTTAAATCTGTCCTCCCCTCCTCTCTAGTAAGCGACTCTCCCAGCCAGCTGGAGGCCTTCTGGACTCTATCTCTAATATCTTTGGGTAGGTTAGAATCTATTTGCCTCTTTTTACACCCCAGTTCAATATATGCTGATATTTCAGTCAAAACAAACAGTTGTCCTTATTTCAGCCTTTTCTCCCTTAGCTTCTGCTCCACCTTTTCTTTTGTTTTCAACTTCTGTTCCTTAAATCTGCTGTGTGCTGACCTCTGATCTTTCCCTCCAGTCTGTCTGAGTCTCCCCTTTTGGGACATCACTCTTCTGATACTGCCAGGTGAAAGTTTGCTTGACATTATATTTACATTTTAATCCAGCATGTGAATGAGGGATGTGGAAGTAATGGCCTTTGATGTCCTACCTGTAGCAGTGAAAAGATGTTCCCTATCAAATGATCCATTTAGAAGAGGTTAGGCTGTAACAAGTCAGAAAATGGAACCACTGAATATGGTATAACTGGCTGCATTGCCTCTTAGTTGCCTCCTGCATTCTACAAATGATGCAGTGCAAGACTCTAAATAGGCACTACTCTGAGTACTGTATGCAATTTTGTAATATACTGTAGTTAGAAATTTAATTTTTTTTTGTACTGGGGAAAATATTTAGTACAGTTTAAGATTTCTGCAGAAATGAGGGGCAGCAGTGACCCTTGAATCAACTAGTTAAGCCATCACCGCTACAATAATTTTTGATAAGCTTCTCTCTATGCCAGTGGTAACCAAGAGTTGCCATGCAATCTATGCTCTATGTGAGAAGCTGGTGGAAGGGGTTATAGCAGCCAGTGGAGCCCCAACCATGCAGAGGTATCTCTTTGGATGTAGCCACCATGCTGTTGTCATAGTTGGATCTAACCTAAGTCTCTTGGCCCCCTCCCCTCCCATACTTATCCTGTTGTGTAGTCGGGATCCTCTCTTCCCCCCCACACCCGTTAATTAGGAGAACCAGTTGATTTCTTCATGTGCTTAACCGTATCTTGGGTGTCTCCTTTCTCAGGAGGCGCTCTTTGTCTTCGTGTCCTGCCTCTCAAGATAATGCCGATGCCCAGCCAGGTGCAAGCAAAGAGGTGCGAGTTCCGAACACTGCAGTGTGTGTCTTTGTAAGTATCTCTGAGAGACAATGGCATTTAAAAGTGGAACCGATTCCTAAATTGCATAATACTCATATTCAGCATTCTAGGCCAGTCAGGTTTACTGATGATGTTGTTCTTACCCTGCGACCCTTTGGATTCACGAAAGGTTTCCCTTGCGCTCTGGCATCTACCTACCACTTGTGCTTGTGATGGCAAGGGTGCCACTTCCTTTCAGACAGGCATATTAGCCCTGGCCCTCCCACCCCTCTATGGAACTGCCCAAAGGGAAGCGCCTTGTGGGACCGGTGGTGGGAAAAAGGCCAGGACCTTGCTGATCATTTTGTCACTGGGCTTGCAATGCCAAGCTGAAACGCTAGCACTGTATTCAAATCCGCGAGCAGTGCCTTGTAAGTTAGAAGATATCCTGCTGAGGTCAATGATGACACGACAACAGACTGATTGCACTTGCAGACTGTACACCCCAAGGACCTTTGCAGCTCCCAGCAGTTTTTTTTTTCTTTTTCCTTCTCCCTCATTCATAGTCCAAAAATGCTGTGAGATGTTTGGGGACTGCTGACATTATGTAGATAAAGTCCGTGCATGTCCTGTCCAGTGAAAGGGGCCTTGCACTGACTGTCATCCAACAAAGCCAATCAAGGAGCTGGCATCCCTGGCGTGTGCATTGTTGTGCGTGATCTTTAGTTTTCAAGCTGAGACCTCTTTTTTAATTTTTAGTTGTGAATGGCGACGTTCATTTTGCCTCAAGAGTTTTGACTTTAATAGCACTTCTGTGCTTTTTTAAAACCACCTTACGTTTATGGTTTCCCTAAACCTTTCTAAGCGCTGTACAGATCTTGAAAGGCTAGACAGTTCCTGCTCACTTCTGCACCCTTTGCTACAGTGTTTTCCCTGGAAATAAGGGAGCCCAACCTTCCAGTTGTCCCTATTCCTTTTGCTGATAGAGGAGGTGCCCCAAGACACTCAAATAATTTGATTAAGCATCAGAAACTAATGTCATTCATGACCAGGGAACGAATATGGACTAGGTGAAGTCTTCAGCTTTGAAATTTTATTCCCAAATATTGAAGTTCTTCGTCCTTCACAAAATTCCTACATAATAGTACTATATAAAGAGTGATATAAGAAAGTTACCCTCCCCTTAAAACTGTGAATCGTCTTATAAGAAAAAACAATGTTGAGGAGAATAAAAATATCTCCCTTTACTGTGAGGTACTTGATAGTTATGTTAACTAGGCTAGCAATGTAGCATTGTTTTTCCCTATTTCTCAGTGTGTAGCTCTTCCTCCTTCAGCAATTTGCAGAGTGTCACAGAATCCTGGGGCAGGATCCAATTGTGTAACTAGGTGGACCTGCTGTATTTTTCGCTCTGTAAGATGCACTCCCCCCACCCCCAAAAGTAAGTGGAAATAAGTAAGTAAGGGAGCCGAAGGCACCAACAACAGGGGACAAGCCTCTGCCTGCTGTGGCACCTTCGGCTCCGTGCCACCCCCCACCCCCCATTTCACACATGCATACCTTCCACAGCAGCCCATGCCTTCAGCTCCTAGCCACCTACTTCCTTTTCGGGAGAGGGTAAGGGCAAGTGCCAAAGAAGTGAAAGATGTGCCACGCACACGAAAGACAAAGGTGATGCCTTCGGCTCTAACCCCCCCCCCCCCGGGCAGGCTTTTAGGCACACGGCAAATCTCCTCTCCCCCCCCCCAGCGCTTGCCCTTACCCACTCCCAAAAAGGAGGTGGGTGGCACGGATTGTCTGGCAGGGACGGAAAACGTCAAGCTCATCCCCTCCTCTGGGATACTGTATGGAGGAGGAGGTGGGCAGCATCCAGGTGCTGCTGGGGGTGGGAGTCGGCGCATGTACAAATGCAACACTCCCTCCTTCCCCCGCACAGACCCAAATGCTCCTCCAACCCCTCGACTCAGAGACCTCCAGACCCAACACAATATGTATGCATATTTTTTCACACATACACACCTCTAAAAATTAGGTGCATCTTATGGTCCGGTGCGTCTTATGGAGCGAAAAATACAGGAACCTGATGTTACACCTGCAGTAGCTATAATAGTGCCAAGGCAGTGCTATTATCCAGGAAGAACTTTTCCTGGCGCATTGCACAATAGGTCGTGACAGGGCCTGTGCTGCCAATTGCACATTTGAATGGTGTAATCTGCATTGTCTGGGTAACTTGATGTTACCTGGCAACCAACTGGGTAATTACTTGTGGGGCTGGAAGATTCCTTGAATGCCATTTAAATCCAAGCCCCTGCTGAATTAGAAAATCTACATCTAAAGCATCCTGACAGGTGGCAGCCCAACATGTTTAAAAATGCCCAAAGAAAGGGAGAGTCCTCTATCTTCCAGGGGGATCCATGTCATTATGGGATCGCTCTTATGCTCAGGAAATTCTTTTTAAGTAACAGTAACAAAATTTAGCTTTAGTTTTAGTCTGAGCTTATTAAACAAAAAAAAATGATATAGATCTCACCTCTCAGCATTTTGTCATTATGCTGTCAGCCTTGGGCCATAGCATGCTGCTTATAAACACTGACTTCCTGTGTCTTCTTTCCTGGTCCTGTTCAATTACACGTAGCTTCAAAGTTACAGACTGTGTTGTTCAGAATCCTCCTTTTGTTTCACTAGCTTGCTCAGAGAGAACTCTTTGGGAGATGAAAAACTTAGCAAAGTCTGCTGATTGTGATCTTCTGTATTCGCTAGTTGCATGTGCTTCATTTCTTGTATTTAACATCAAACAAAACATGAGTAGAAATATCAGAGTAATTAGAAATGAAAATGTGGTTTCTTCTTCAATATGCTCTCTCTCTCTCTCTCTCTTTCTCTTTGCTCATAGAAGCCTACATGAGCAGCAGTTTTCACTAAACGGGCATTGAATGAATTTTATAAGTCTCCCCTTGGGGGGAAAAAACACTACCCAAAAGCAGGCTGCCCATTTGGATACTTGTTTACTTTCTTGTGGGGTTGTACTGTGCAGCTGTAGTGGGGGCTGGAACACATCTTGTCCCCCGGCTCCCTGAGCTTGCCTGCTCCTGCTCTGGCCTAAAACATTTGGACTGTATCCTAATGTCACGTATAACTGCTGTGTGTCCCATGTTTCTTTTGTATTCCCCCAGGATGCTCACGACGGGGAGGTGAATGCGGTACAGTTCAGCCCTGGCTCCCGGTTAGTGGCGACAGGAGGCCTAGACCGGAGAGTCAAACTCTGGGAAATCTCAGGAGGTAAGTCCCTAAAAGGGAAGCAGCTCGGGGAGATTAATATGTGCCATGCTTTCAGACTTTGGTAAGCAAAAGCAGATTTCCTCCAGAGACTGTCTGCAGAATTGATTTTTTTTCCAGGATGATTGCCGGTGGTGCAGATTCAATAAGCTTTGAGAGAAGTAATGCAAGGCTGTAGCAAGAAGGTTGGGTTTGGATAGAGGATGATAAGATATAGCATCTGTTCTAGACATGCTTACTGCTCAGAAAAGGGAAGATTTGGAGCAGCAGTGGTGCTACATGCAGAAGGCTTCAAGTTCAGTCTACAGTGTGTTCAGTCAGAACTATCCTGGGCAGCAAGGCTGAGAAGGGCCTCTCTGTGGAAGACACTGGAAGGCATCGCTGCCCATCAGAACTTGTCCTGATGTGCCAAAGGGCTGTCTTGATTGTACACTTCATATACAGTGGTCCCCCGCCATTTCGTGGTTCATATATTGGGGTCCCGGTATATTGCGGGACCGGAGTATATGAAAGGCAAGGGCCCCTGGGGTAAGCTGCTTGGGCCTGTTTGAGGCCCATTGCACTTAGCCCAGGCCTAACAGGCTTCCCCAAATGGGCCTCTGATGGGCTTCCCGGGCCTGTCAAAGGCCCCAGAGGTGGTTTCCGACAATCCGGAAGTGACTTCCGAAAAACCGGAAGTGACTTCCGAATTGCAAGAAGCCACTTCTGGGGCCTGGGAAGCCTGTTGGAGGCCCATTCAGGGCAGTGCCATGCCCCCCCCCCCCAGTCCTGACCTGAGTCAGCATCCCCATATCGCGGATTTTCAATTATTGCGGGTCGGGTTGGGTCCCTAACCCCCGCAATAGGTGGGGGATTACTCTACTCAAGAAAATTGGGATGACTTAATCCTGCAAACAACAAATTTGGGAGATCAATTATGCATTTTGTGTTTTTGCACTCTTATTCTTTTGCTGCATGAAACAACCCTAGGTTCATACTTCATCTTGTCTCTGAACATTTGTTTCTTTTTACCCTGCAGACAACAGTGAATTGAAGGGTTCTCTGTCTGGAAGTAATGCAGGGATTACAAGCATAGAGTTTGATAGTGCCGTGAGTATGGGGGTTCTCCATTTAAAAATATTTTCCATCCCACTGCTCTTGCTGCATTGCTGAAGAAAGCAAAAAATGCTCCTGGGAAAATGAAGACATTTTTTCAGAGATTATTATAAAGCTAGGAGCCCTTATGGCAAAGCACGGTTTTATATTAACCTTTTCATGTAAAAAAATCGTACATTTTGTCTGTATCATAGAGAGGCACACTAAGTGTGGTGTTTACCTGTTGTGATGAATAATGCATGAGAGCTGTCTGATTGGTGGGTTTATAAACCCATGAGAGAGTCTAGGGAGTGGTCTGAAAGGATTTAAGGCTCTGCTCAGCACTGTTTTAGTTAGATAGGGACCAACAGGTGGACCTATTCTTGCAGACAGGGAATCTGACAGAGTCTGAGAAAATCAGATAGGGTCTGGCACCGTCTAAGAGAAAGACAGATAGGACTAAAGAAGAGATAGGATTTTTAGAGTGTCTGTTAAGAAAATTAAGTGTTTAGAGTTTGTAAACTTAGGAACTGGGTGTGCATGTATTCAGCTTTATTAGTATTCAAACTTAAGTGGGCTTGAGCTATATTCTTTTGGTTATACTTCAACACGTTACCATTAATGATTTTGATTCTACTGTGTAATCAATAAACTTCTTTTATTTTTATTCAACTTAAAAACAGTCTGAAGGCTTTAATTGACTAGTGAAGCTAGTTGATGGCAGTGACAGAGAAAAATCAGAAGCAGTGTTTGTCAATAGCTTGTGAAAGGGCCGGGGCAAGCATGTTAACCTTACACTAAGTATCAGCCAAGGCAGGAAATTGCTCTTTAATAGCTCTGAGACACTTACCGTAAACCCTCTTCTGCCATCTAATGCTAACTCTATTTTGCTGAGGTCAGTGATGAATAGTAAAAGGTCTGATGGGCTCAGTGGTTCTGCCTCCATTACCGTTTCCACTCCCAGCAGTTCCTTTTCCATCCAGCTCTAGACATGCTGTGACTGGGAAGGCATTTGCTGACAAGTAGCGATACGCTCAGCTTGCGTTACTCAAGAGTGCTGGGTAGGCGCTGCTGAAATTGCTATCCAACATAAACAAATGAAGGAGTTTGGGGTACTGGACGCCCATCTGGGTATGTGATCTCAAATTTTTAGCTGAGACCTCATTGACAGCAAAGCATCTGTGTCTCTGTCTCTCTCTCTCCTCCTTCCCTCTTTCGTCCTGTATACCTGCCCCACCCTCCCCTGAGAGCTCTGCCAGAGAGTCATGGAATGGTCATCAGAACACTTAAGGCAGGAGTTCAAGAACAAATGAAGCAGGAGCAATAAGTGTGAAGAGAAGGGAGAATAAATGAGGAACGGGGTAAATGAGAAGAGAGAGAACTAGGGCAGCGGAACATAGGTGGGATGAGCAGGGTGGTTTGGGTCTCATGCAGAAAGCAACGCAGATCCTTCATGGTAAGGGCCTTGGCTTTTCTTTGCACCAAGAGGGCGGGAATAGGAAAGAGATCAGAGCAAAGGCTGAGATTTAGGATAAGCTACTAAAGAGAGATCAGGAAGAAGTGGCAGGATTTGGCAGTGCCTGGAGCAAGGATTTTTGCAGCAGGTCACAAGGTATTTTGAAAGCAGTATTTCTTAGATATAGAGGACTATGGAGGTGGTAGTAGTTGTTGAAAATAAATTATTTCTCAACAAGAAGAAAGCATTAAAAGGGAACTTTAAACATGTTTCCACAGGGTTCTTATTTATTAGCAGCTTCAAATGATTTTGCCAGCAGGATCTGGACTGTAGATGATCATCGGTTACGGGTATGTATCTTTACCCCAGCGTAAGAACATAAGAAGAGCCATGCTGGATCAGGCCAAAGGCTCATCTAGTCCAGCTTCCTGTATCTCACAGTGGCCCCACCAGATGTGTTTGGGA
Source organism: Phrynocephalus versicolor (assembly GCA_023846285.1). Lineage (NCBI taxonomy): Eukaryota > Metazoa > Chordata > Lepidosauria > Squamata > Agamidae > Phrynocephalus > Phrynocephalus versicolor. The sequence goes on along the minus strand of JAHTLZ010000379.1, from coordinate 20,024,195 downwards.
GCGCATGAGACTAGATATCTGTCTCCTGATACCACTCTCCTGCACCTGGTCCTTGAAATACCCCAGTTTTAAGCCTGGAGATTACACATCTCCCTCATGGTTTGTAACCTGTGATGGACTTTTCCTCCAGGAATCTGTCCAATCCCCTTTTGAAGGCATCCAGGCCAGATGCCATCACCACATCCTGTGGCAGGGATTTCCACAGAATAACAACATGCTGGGTAAAAACATATTTTCTTTTGTCTGTTCTCTCTCCCCAACCCTCAATTTGAGTGGCTGTCCCCTAGTTCTAGTATTTTGTGAGAGGGAGAAGAGTGTCCCTCTATCCCCTTTTCCAGGCTAAAGAGCCCCAAATGCTGTAGCCTTCCCTCATAGAGCCCATTAATCATTTTAGTCACTCTCTTTTGCACCTTTTCCAAATCTACTGTCTTTTTTGAGATGCGGTGACCAGAATAGTACACAATACTCCAGGTGTGGCCTTACTATTGTTTTGTACAATGGCACTATAATGCCGGCTGTTTTATTTTCATTCCCCTTTTTGATGATCCCTAGCATGGAATTGGTCTTCTTCACCACTGCCACACACTTGGTAGATACCTTCATTGAGCTGTCCGCCATCACACCAAGATCTCTTTCCTGATCCATCACGGATAGCTCAGAGCCCATGAGCTGACAGATAAAGTTTGGATTTTTTGCCCCAATATGCATTACTTTACATTTTCCTACATTGAAACACATTTGCCATTTTGCAGCCCATTCTCCCAGTTTGGAGAGATCCTTCTGGAACTCTTCACATTCTTTGTTTTTTACTGTCTGGAAAAGTTTCGTGTCATCTGCAAACTTGGCCACCTCACTGCTTATTCCTATATCCAAGTCATTTATGAACAGTGAAAAGCACCAATCCCAGAACAGATCCCTGGGTCACACCACTTTTCACCTCTCTCCGTTGTGAAAATTGCCCATTGGCACCTACTCTTTGTTTCCTGGTTCTTAACCAGCTCTCAATCTGTAAGAGGACCTGCCCTCTTATCACCTGACTGCAATTTTCTCAGCAGCCTTTGATGAGGGACTGTGTAAATAGCCTTCTGAAAATCAAGATAGGCAATATCCACTGGTTCACCCAAATCCACATGCCTGTTGACCGTTTCAAAGAATTCTAAACGGTTTATCAGGCAAGACTTACCCTTTCAGAAGCCATGTTGATTTTCCCTCAGCACGGTTTGTTATTCTTTGTGTTTTAAGATTTTCTCTTGGATGAGGCTTTCCACCATCTTCCCTGGGACAGATGTAAGACGAACCGGCCTGTAGTTTCCTGGGTCCCCCCTCCTTCCTTTTTAAAAATTGGTGTGACATCAGCTATCGTCCAGGCTTCCAGCACTGTGGCCGTTTTAATAGACAAGTTTCATATTACTTACTGTTAAGAGATCCACAATTTCATTTCTCAGTTGCTTAATAACCCTTGAGTGGATGCCATCTACCCGGTGACTTGTTAATCTTCAATTTATCAATTAAACATAAAGCATCCTCTCTCTTAACCTGTATTTAATTTAAATTTTAGTCAAGAGGGGTCATTCAGGCAGCGGAATTTGCCCAAGGTCTTCTGTCATGAAGACAGATGCAAATAAGTCATTTAATTTTTCTGCAATTTCCAAGTCCTCCTTTACCTCCCCTTTTCCTCCCTCATCATCCAGAGGACCAACTGGTTCTCTGGCAGGTTTTCTATTTCTAACATTTAAATAAGCTTTTATTATTTCCCTTTATATTGCTAGCCATACATTCCTCAAAGTCTTTCTTTGCCTCTCTTATCATCTTCTTACATTTCTTTTGCCAGAGTTTGTGTTCCTTTTTATTTTCCTCATATGGGAAGGATTTCCATTTACGGAAATTGTAATGCCACTTGTTAACCATGCCGTTGCCCTCTTGGACTTAGAGGAGCTCTTCTTTCTTTGTGGTATGCACTTTTGCTGGGCCTGTACTACATGCGCTCTGAAGAGATTGGATTATTTTTACCTTCCCTTTCAGTTTCTTTCTAACTAGTTTCCTCATTTGAGGGAAGTCCACCCTTTGGAAATCAAGATTTCTTGACACACTTCCTCCAACCTGCATGGCAAAGGAAATTGCAGCATGGTCACTGTTGCCCAGAGGTTCAGTGACATTCACATCCATGACAAGGTCCTGAGTATCACACAGTATTAGATCTTGGGTAGACTCCATGATGTTGCTCTAAGGCACAGTCATTCAGCATGTTGAGAAACCTGGTTTCTCTTTCTTGCCCTGAGCTCACATTGGCCCAGTCAGTGTGGGGATAATTGAAGTCCCCTATGATTACTATCCTGTCCCTCTTAAACACTCCATGATTTGTCTTCTCATCTCAAGGTCCCCCCTCAAGTTTTTGATCTGGTGGACGATAGCACACCTCCACTATCACATCGCTCCTTGGGCCTGGTAATTTAACCCACAGTGATTCTGCAGTGGAGTCAAACCCAATTTCAATCTTCATTCAGCAGCACAACATGAATTCAAAATAATTAGAACCCCACAAGAGTGTGTTACAAGATTGTAACCATCATTCTTGATAACTTTGTACAGGTGAATTTTGTGTATACCAAAGATCCTATTTTTGTTTGTTTGTTTGTTTTGAAATAATCACTCATGGCCTGTAACCATGAAATTCATCAAGTAAATAAGACACAATACCCTTTAAAGTGGTGTACAACTGTTAGTTTTGTACACCCGAACTGCCAAAAACCTCATTTCAAGCTTTATTTATTTATTTATGTTTATACCGCAAACCAATTTTCCTCAAGAGGGAACTCTGGGCAGTATATTCAAAGCCCATGAAATAAAACAGATGGAGAAAGTGTGGATGATTACCTGTGTTGCAGAATGAATAAATTTGGAAATTAAGATGTTAACTAGTTTACATCGTTTTAGAAACTTAGATATTAACTAGTTTAACAGCATGAAGGTTCTGAGGGCCTTCCTGAGAAATTAACATACTTTTGGAACTTTGTTGAAATGGATGTCAATTTTAAAATATTTACAGAGGAGCACATTGGTTTTGGGAAAAGCAAAATATATTAGTTTGGCAAACAGATTCAAGAGGCCTTTTGCTCCTTTTTGTATTTTTGAAGTTTGTTTTGGTGAGCAAAAAAGAAATACTCCATATTTTTCCGTTGCGTTCTCTAATCTGCTCCCTTTTGTCACCATCCAGTGTGCCTTTGCATGTAGATGGACCTAGGTCCAGCTCCTGGCAATTCTGGTGCGCATAACCCCTGGTCTGGACGGCAGGTCGCGTCCAGGAGGCACAGGTGTGTCAACCACTCTCACCATCACATGGATAACTGGAGAAGGCAGAGGCCTCTGGCCAGTCAGCTGCTCCTGCTGCCATGTGACTAACCAACAGGAGCTTGACCCTCTTGCTCACAGAGGACGCTGGAGGCAATGTCTTGTTGCCCATTAGGCTCTGTGGAGGCTCCTTTCTGAAGAACTACAGATCCCAGGGAGCCCTGTGACACCACTCCCAACCTCACGTTGTTTTATTCCTACACAGTGCATATATTATAAAAATGGTCCCCTGTCTGAGAGGTTTGGACAGAGGTAGAGCCCATATAGTCACCTGCCCCTGTGCTTGAACTCGGTAGGTGTCCATGCCTGTCCTAATCTTCTGAAGAACCTGGCTCAAGAAGGAGCAACTACTGCAAAGCCTGTTCACTTACATGATGTTGGTTTCTTTCCAGCACACACTCACAGGGCATAGTGGAAAAGTCTTGTCAGCCAAATTCCTCTTGGGGAACGCACGTATTGTGTCTGGGAGCCATGACAGAACCCTCAAGCTGTGGGACCTGCGCAGCAAAGTCTGTAAGGAGGCTGTTCTTCATGCAGTCACTGATTGCTTCTTTGTGTGTCTCTTCATGTATGGAATGGATAAGAGTAGATGTATTATTGACTGAATAAATCCCAAAGTTTTCAAAATGGCTATTGGTTTTCATCCATTAAGATTCCGGTGCCTACAAGAATCTAACCTAGTTTGTTCCCTTAGTGTTTTAAGCATGGTTGATGATAATAGATAAGACCTTGAATGAGCTTTGCTTAGTAGAACTGGAAATACTACTCATACCCAAGGTCTCAGATAAGTTTGACTCGGATGCCTTAACAATGTAGCCAATGCAACAGCAGGATGAATATGGCTGATCTGCCTCCTTGAAGGGATGTGAGCTCATAATGGTCTCTTAAGAGACCCAAGACCTGCAGAGATATGCAGATCAAAATGTACTTTAATTTAAATATCTGTTTTGATTGAGTGATCATGTGCTTGTCTCTGAATTTCAAAAGGGGTTGGAAAAATTCAGGTTTCTGGCCTTTGTTTGTTTGAAAGAACAGTACAATACAGATTCTTGTGCAAAGTAGCGGGAAGACACATGATTTTCTGAGCACCGGCCCAGCCTAGGATTTGACAATCAATACTAGAACCAACCTCATAAGTCATTTGCAGAAAACCTACTTTTAGTTTTTCCCTGGAGTGTTTTTTTTTCAATGAGAGGGGGCAGGTTTAGCCTTTACTATTCTTAGAGAATGGAAATGAGAAACATATCCCACCGAAAACATCTTGTGTGTGTGTGTTGTGTCGTTGGAGTTGTGACCGACTCTTCGTGACCCCATGTCCATCTTACAGCAACAATTAAACCAAGTTGGCTGGGAGGGCTTTCAAGTGTTCCCAATTAATTTTGAGCTCTGTGAACCTTGCAGAAACACATTTTTGAGGCATTCCTGTTTTTTCTGTTGCTCAGTCGGAGGCATGGGTGCTATTTTGCCAATCTGCCCGACATTCTTGGAATGAGATAAAAATAACTACGTATAAGTCGACCCGAGTATAAGTCAAGGCCCCTAATTTAACCCCCCCCCCAAAACTGGGGAAACGTATTGACTCGAGTATAAGTCTAGGGTGGGAAATGCAGCAGGGCCTGGCAGCTCCTCCTTTGTAAGCTGGGGGTGGGGGCGGTGTGTGATGTTTAAAATGACTTTTAGCCACTGACCCAAGCACTTGCCACGTCCTGCTGCATTTCCCACCATAGACTCCCCTGTGATGCAGAGGGGGGTCATGAGAAGCGGCACACAATGTTTAAAATGTCTTTTAGCCACCGACCCAAGCACTTGCCTCAGTGGCTAAAAGTATTGACCCGCATATAAGTCGAGGGCCCCTTTTTTCAGCCCAAAATTAGGGCTGAAAAACTAGGCTTATATTTGAGTATATACAGTAGTTTGTTTTAGAAACTAGAGGGCAATGCATTGGACATCCTGTGCAGACTGGCCCTCTTTCTGGGCCATTGCAGATTGGGTGAATTAAATTAGATTAGGCTCACGAGTTCCCGTGATGGGGTTTGACTGTGATATTTTCTGAGAAGAGTGTGCATACAGTGACACTGCTGTGACTTCATTTTTTGAAGGTATAAAGACCGTGTTTGCAGGCTCCAGCTGCAATGATCTAGTGTGCACTGAGCAATGTGTGATGAGTGGGCACTTTGACAAGAAAATTCGTTTTTGGGATATTCGGTAAGCTCTTCTTTGAAAAACCACACCTTTCCTGAAAAGCAATGAACGAACTGAAGCTTTGTTTTCTATATATTGCATTAGAAATACAGATTCTCCCCTCCAGCATAATTTTGAATTTTTTTAGATGGAAAAGGAAGTTCAATAGAAATAGATGTCAAAACATGGGTTAATTATCCATTGCCATTTTTTGCAACCCATTCAGACATTAGAAGTGGGTATAACTGTTGTAGGAAAAAGCATGGGTGTATTTCAAGGAAAATCTACACTAACCTATAATGTCAATCCGTTGTTCCCAAATAAATTTTCACTGGTTTTTCAAAGTCACATTATCAAACAACACAACCAAGCAGAAGTTTATGCCATTTACCAGATTCTGAGCATTAATCGAAGTTGAGGCATCGCTGTACAAAAGCTCCCGAAACCTGATCATCGGGAATCCAAGGAATCCGTCTTTCCAAGTTAAACTGTAATTAGAGCTGGGGTGGGGAAAATCATGCAGTCTTTAAAGATACAGTGATTTTTTTCTCAGTGATGCAATGAGTCAATTCCTCCACATGTTCCATGTCTGACCAACTCTACTTGCAACTTACTAAATCAAGCAAGAAGATTTCAGTTTCTGAGTGGTGCTGTAGTCAAAAGAAAAGTTCAATTACACAGTTCTAGGGGACCTTAACATTCAGGGGTGGGGGTTGTGGTTTGTGTCTGAGCTACAGTCAGTGCTTTGTCCTTTGATATAAATAGAAGATAATTCCTAGGGCCATCTTAAAACAACATGAGCTGGGAGAAAGCCTTTGAAAAATGGATGAGATTTTTCTGGGAGGTCTCCCTAAAAATTGATAAATTCCAAACAAAGTGAAATTATAGATCAGGCTGAGATGAGTTTACCTAACATTATTTAGAATGCTTCCCTGCAAATGAAGTAGAACCTACCACGAATGATGAAAACCATGGGCAATAGCAAGCCTACAGATAGAATGGTCTCTGCCAGTTTTGGTAACTACATCATGGAAATTTGTGTGGCTGGGATTTTTGTTTTAGTAATTTTTAATACAGCAATACCTCGTAAGACGAATTTAATTCGTTCTATGGGTCAATTCATCCTACAAAACACAGTTAAATGCAGTTTCTCATAGGAATGCATTGAATTCATCTTACGAAGCATCCCATAGGAAAATTCGTTTTACTGTACAAGGTTTTCCTAATCCCAGATATTTCATTCGTCTTAAGAATTTTTTTGTCATCAGGGGCTAGTGCTGATCCTGCAGATATGGGGGTCCTACTATATTAATGTCAGGAGCATTATGTTTCAACACTAGCCACAAATCTTATTAAAAAATATTTTCCTCACTGCAAATAGTGCAGTGTAGAATCCTCAAATATTCAGCATATAATACTTATTCTCACTCTTATTTCTGGCCATGTGGCTTTAGTATATGATTAGTAAGGACAACATGTTTATATACCAGAATTACATGTTTCTAGGGAAATAACTCCTTTCATCTTCTGTTTTCAGTACTCAGTGTGTCGTACGGGAAATTGAATTGCTAGGCAGAATTACTGCTTTAGATCTCAATCCAGAGAGAACAGAACTCCTCACCTGTTCTCGAGATGATCTGTTGAAGATTATTGATCTCAGAGTCAATGCTGTCAGACAGACTTTTAGGTGAGTACAGTTCAAGAAGTGAGTTGTCGAGTTACATGTTTGTGCCTTAAGTTAACCTTAACTTAAGGGAAGTTAAAAACATATTTGAACTAATTTTAAGAAGCCCATCTAACACAATCCTCTGCCATTGATTTTTTTGGGACTATTATATTATTTCCTCTACATTATCCACAAAATCTTAGTAGTCTGAGGAAGAAGGGTTAAAAATGTTGAAAGTTATCTGTTTGGCTGGAATAAATCACTGGTGTAACTCAGGGTATTTTCTGTGATTTAGACAATTATTATTATTATTATCATCATCATCACCATCATCATCATCATCATCATCTTCTTCTTCTTCTTCTTCTTCTTCTTCTTCTTCTTCTTCTTCTTCTTCTTCTTCTTGGAAGAATTTAGCGTAGGTATTCCAATAGTCTTAATTCAGCCCACCCTGATTTGTATTGCACTAGTTCAATTTTGTCTTGTTTTCCTGCAGTGCCCAGGGGTTTAAATGTGGATCTGATTGGACCAGAGTTGTATTCAGGTAAGATGCTGAACAAGCAGAACTAAGGGGAACTTGACAGGGATAATTTTCTGTGCCTGCAAGGCCATAACTAATTTTTGTTGAAAGGAATGACACATTTTATTAAGCAGTAACTAACAGTCAACGAAAGGTTTTATTTATATGGGCCAGTTCAATGAGCAGGATTTGAGCTTCCTTCAGTGGATGGATGTTTTTGTGTGCAGGATTCATATATGATTTGTCAAAATCCATGCAGTGAAAGAGCTGATCAGCAGATGCTTGTTAACAAAAGTGAAAGGGAGAGGAGGACTTTGTACTCCGTTTCTTCATTAGATAAGGGAATTCCAGGAAGCTCTTGCTGCAACAGGATTATCTTTGCAATTATTAACAAGAAGGGATATGAAACAGAGTGCTTCATTACAACCTCAGTAGGCACACCTTTATGTTTTCCTGCAAGAGCTGTATTTCATAGAGCAGTTAGCTACGTAAATAATTTCACTGAGGAAGTAGATCGTATTCTGAAGAAGTTCAAATGGAAACAAATATGTCAGTCCTGAAGGTCCCACCCTACTTTTTGTTGCACGTACTGAAACAGTAACATACTTACCTTTTTCAAAATAGCCAAGGAGGTGGGAAGTGTTTACCTTACTTGGGGCCCACATTCCCTCTAAGGCGCACATGTGACTCTGCCCCCCCCCCTCCACACAGGGCTCCTCCTCCCCTGTGCATTCACAGCAATGTTTTTGTTCCAGTTGTGACAACCCCTCGGGGTAGAGGGGGGCAGGTTGTGTGTGTGTTGAGGAAGCTCAGCAGGTCTGAAAATTATGGGGAACATTGCTTGGAGCTAATTTTTTTTAAAGAAAAAATACTCTTATCAGAACTGAACTGTAGATAAACATACTCTTAAAAAGAGCAAATCCACCCCCTTCTGTTATAGCTTCATTTTCTGAGGTTACCTGATTTCCATATTCAAGAAAGCAAGTGTTCTAACATTTGTCATGTTGCAGGAGAGCACAAATGTATTATTATTTGTAGCTCAGTGGATGTGCTGTTGAATGTCCAGTCTGGAAAATGTGTGTCTTGCTGGCTTTAATTTGTTGCACAGAAATTATTATTATTCCTATTGGGATTTGGATCTGATTATTTCCCATATCTATCAAAAACCATACATCTAGCTTGCTGTGCTGAATCTCATCTTAAAATAAAAAACTTCAGCCTTGATTCTTGTATCTGCTGTACACTTTTATGGGGGATTTTGAATAGGTTCCCAACCTATTGATACCATGATAGAACTTAATGTGAGCCTATTATCAATATACAGTGGTACCTCGGATAACAACTGCCCCGGATAACGAATTTTTCGGATAACAACTGCAAATTTCCGGGTATAGGACTGCTTCTGATAACAAATTTTCCCTATGGGTTGCCTCAGATAACGAATAGCAATTTCTAGGTATAGGTCTGCCTTGGATAACAAATTTTCTCTATAGGCTGCCTTGGATAACGAATTTTCCTATGGGCTGCCTCGGATAACATTTTCCCTATGGACTGCCTCGGATAACGAATTTCCAGCATGCATCAGTAAAAAAGAGTTATCCTGGGTGGCACTGCATTTGTACCTTTAAAGTGCACTTTATAAAGAGTTTTGAGCAAAAAAACAGGTGTCTGTGCCTTTTTCCTAGACTCCGGAACAGATTAAATGGTTTCCCATTCATTCCTATGGGAAATCATGTTTCAGATAACAACTAACCTCGGAGAATGAATTGCCGACATTATCCGAGGTACCACTGTACTGAGCTTCAATAGTTGTGAGTTTTTTCAGGCTGTTTGGCCGTTTTTCTGGAAGTTTTTCTTCCTGATGTTTCGCCAGACTCTGTGGCTGGCATCTTCAGAGGGCAAGGAGCTCGGGGGACTAGGAATTCTCTCTGTGCTCTGGGATATACTGAGCGATATACAAAGGCAATAGATTTCAAAGTAAAACACATATTTTTCTTCTCTGCACTAAATCTGTACTTTTTCAGCCCTGATGGAAATTATGTTGCGGCTGGCTCAGCAGAAGGATCACTCTATATTTGGAATGTGCTCACTGGAAAAGTGGAAAGGATTCTTTCCAAACAGCACAGGTAAGGCATGGCGTCTCCACCAAACTTCCAAGGATACAGTGTGGTTGAAGGAACTCATCAATGAAGTGAATCTATGTGCTTTTTATAAGTGACTGGATAAATGATTTACTCAGTATATTCCTAATGTACATCATAATCCCTGACCTAACACGTGCACCTCAAATAAACAGCAGTGTGTGCTTGTAGGGAAAATGTTTAAATAAATTGATGCAAAACTAGTCTACAGGCAATAGGCCACAAATAAAATAATAAATAAATTGATCTCATGCTTTGTTTCAGTAACTCCATCAATGCTGTCGCATGGTCACCCTCTGGAGCCCATGTGGTCAGTGTGGACAAAGGAAACAGGGCCGTGCTGTGGTCCGAATTTTGACTGAATTATCCAAAAACCAGCATGCCAAAAAGCTGCATGGGAGGGTAATGGTCTGTGTCCCTCTGGACAGAGCAGAAGTCACAAGTCCGGCTCCAGTCAGTGATTTTTTGCTAAGTGCATATTCTTGACTCGGGGAAAGACCCTCCTGATGTATCAGCCACGGAAGAAAAGCCCGTCCCATCTAAAGTGCATTGCAAGCATCAAGTATTCATCCTGGTCAAAGGACTGGCTGCATTGGTGGAGACCCGGTCATTTTTAAGATGCGCCATCTGTGCACTGGAAAGCGTTCCCTCACCAGACAGCTATGCCAAATAGTTTCTGGAACGGTTCCTACAACACTTTTGAGTGCTCTAGAAACAGTCCTCTGTGTCTTGAGTTTATGTATAAACTGGTACCCTCTGTTTCGGGCTAGCTAAGATGAGAGGTGAAGGATATCGCAAGGGGTGGGACCTCACTTGAAGAAGCCAGTAAAGCTGGCAGGTTGTGTTGGTAGAGCTACTCACACGTAAATAAATCACAGTTCTTTGCATCAGCTTAATTTATCCTAGTGGGAAATGTTCAGGCCCGTAACCTGCAGGGGCTTTCTACCTGGTTCCAAGGGAGAACGGTCGAGAAGCACTTTGATTTGACCCAGATTGGGTTTGGACTGTGGGGTCGCAAAAGAAGTGCTGCTGCTGTGATGAAGAATGTCGGACTTCCGCACCAATACCAAATCCTGGGTTACTTCCGCAGCCCAACCATCCTTCTGTACGACAGCCTCTGGAGCACAGAGGAGTGAGGGGAAGATAGAGACCTGAATGTAAATGTCCTGGTGCTGGCAAATCCAGATCGCTTGCCTCTGAAAAAAATGTGCAATATTCTTCCTGTGTTCGAGCGTTCCCTCTGCCGTGGGCTGGGCTTGTTGGCTGTGTCCCTTGGCACACCAGTGCACCATAGGATTGAGGATGACTAAACTTGTGGCATTGAACATTCGTCCAGCCAAATACTTTTCCACATCTTGTGGGCTGTGAGACAAGCCACCAGCATTTAATTGCCTTTTTAATTTGCACTTTAAGTTTGCTTCCTTCCTAAACTTGCTCTGTCGGGAAATGTTTATATTGAAGGGCGGAGGTGAGCGGGATTTCTTGTGTCTGGCGTTTTTAAGACGAAACCCCTTCACTTTGACCATTTCTGCAGAGGAAAATAGGAAGTACACAGGACAAACTTTATTTATTGTATTAATCCGCCCACTAGTACTTGACTTATAAATAAACCTGTGTCCTGCTTCTAAATTCACACTTGTTCTCCTCTTCTTCTTTTTGTTTACTGTGGGTCTGCCAGGTAACATGGAGAGAGAAGGCTAGGAAAGAAGCCTGCGTGCTCTAAAGCACTGAGGTTGTGTCACACAAATTTTAGAAGGGAGACAGGTATGTGGGGGGTGGAAGACTACAGTAGGTTGGAGGCTGGTAGACTATGCTTGCTAGCACCTTCTGCTTCTTCCTTTGAGCCACAAAAAGGGGAAGGCAAGAGGAAAAAAGCAAAAGCAAAGCAAAGTGTTCTGTTTATATACCACCCCATAGCACTTCAAGTAGTCTCTGGGCGGTTTGCAGTTTTAATTACAGTATGCAGGTTACACATTGCCCCCCCCCCCACTAGCAAGCTGGGTGCTCATTTTACCGACCCCAGAAGGATGGAAGGCTGAGTCAACCATGAGCCTGCTACGTGGGATTGAACCCCAGGTCGTGAACACAGTTTTACCTGCAGTACAGGTGTTTAACCACTGCGCCACGGGGGCTCCTTACTAAACTTGAGCTTCTTAGTTATTGAGCTCCTCCTTACTAAAGAGCTTCTTAGTTATTTCCTGATGTGCATGGTAGCCTAGCTCAGCACTGCACTAGAGGATCTGCTTCTGAGGACAATGGAAAAGCCAAGTGGGTTTTTTTTATATACCAGAAAGGGGCAATGCTGGATAGAGCTTTTGGGTCTTAGGTTACTTTCAATGCACCCGACACACATTCCTTTCTTTCTCCAGTATGCTCAGCATGGCTTACAATAGTCTAAGACTTTCCCCCTGTTGGGTCTGTCTTTCTAATGCTCTGTATAAGAACGCATTTTAATAATTAAAGCTGCATCAAAAAAAATTAAAGCTTATTACTGAAAAGAACACTTGCACACCACAGAAATGTCAGAGAGAATGTGTCCATGCACCTGGAACATTTTCCCTTGATTCATACTTTCCAAGCCTCATTCGCTGCCTGGCTGATGATGTAAAAATAGCTCCTCAGTGTTTATTGTACTTTTATTATCTGTGCATCACTCCCAGGTCTACTCGGAGGATAACAGGTGGTGTCATAAATGTGTCTTGATGGTTACATCCTCCCTTGTCAAGGTCTGTCAAGATGGTAAGATCCAGAGCTCAACGCTCCTTAGGAAAAGTGGCACAGCTGTGCCTGTAAACCAGATGCCTGGAGTCTCCTGGTTGTCTCCTGGTTGCAGCTGTTCCATGTACGACAGCTACCAGAACTGGAGAACATTCAACCTGGTAGGCAAGAGCAGTCCTTCAGACGGAGCTTGAGGTTGGAAAGTAGGGCATAGGGTTGCTATGATGAATTCAGGTGTACGTCTGCCTTCTGCGCCATCAGTGCAGAAATATCCCCTGTCCTCCATTGGGCATACAACTCGGAACTGCTTGACAATTTTTGCTAGGAATGTCAGTTGGCAAAGATTTTCACTTTTGTGTGTTGCACAGTGCTAAAACTATGGAAAAGTCGGAGGTATACTTTTTATTCGAAAATAAAATGAGCCTCCTCAGATCATGGGTGATTTTCGCTGTTCAGTAGTGCTTTGGGAACTGAAAAAATATATATAGTGGGAGTACTGTAATTGAATCAGTTGGGGGGAAATAGCATATGTGTTGAACACTAGTAACATACCCTGAGCTTTCTAGTCATTTTAATTATAAGAATCACAGTATTGTTGTGTCTTAGACACTGTGTACAGGTAACCTCTGGGAATTAAAACTTTTGAAAATTTCCCTGTGTTTCATTACTTCGCACTGCTAGAATGATAACAGAACTGCACTGAATCCTTTGTACATAATTGTATGTTTGGCTCTCATGTGGTAAACATATTTTAGCATTTGCATATCCTGGCTAAGAAGGAATCTGTCCTGTGCAATGCAAAGCTCCAGGGATATACAGCAAATGCCAAGATGGCTTCTCGTGCTGAATCAGTGGGATAACGGATTACCTAAGGATTGTGCCTAATTTCCCAAGGAGAACAGTGCAAGTGTTATGTAACACACAACACGGGGTTATTGTTGAATTATACCTGAGTAGCATGAGTACTTTTCAAACAGAGAGTCAGTGAAACGTTTTTCACCAGATGGATGGGTACACTTCCCACATCCTGACTAAGGGTCTGAAGGTTTTACTGTGAAAAAGTGAAAATAGGGAGGAGATAGTTGTCATCTTTGGTGATTCTCTTGTTCTCGTTCAGCTTTAGCATACAGGTGAAACTCGAAAAATTAGAATATTGTGCAAATGTTCATTTATTTCAGTAATAGACTCCTTACATGCTAAGCAAGATATGTCAAGCCTTACTTTGGTATAATTGTGATTACTATAGCATATAGCTTATGAAAACCCCAAATTCGCAATCTCAGAAAATTTGAATAATGTGAAAAGGTTCCCTATTATTCACAGTAGTGCATCAAGAGCCACCACACACAAACGGATCCTGGACACGGGCTTCAAATGTATTCCTCTTGTCAAGCCGCTCCTGAACAACAAACAACATCAGAAGCATCTTACCTAGGCTACAGGATTAACAAATGGTCTGTTGCTCAGTGGTCCAAAGTCCTCTTTTCTGATGACAGCAAATTTTGCATCTTATTTGGGAACCAAGGACCCAGAGTCTGGAGGAAGAATGGAGAGGCACATAATGCAAGATGCTTGAAGTCCAGTGTGAAGTTTCCACAGTCTGTGTTGATTTGGGGAGCCATGTCATCTGCTGGTGTTGGTCCAATATGCTTCATTAAGTCCAGGGTCAACGCTGCTGTCTATCAGGAGATTTTGGAGCACTTCATGCTTCCTTCCAGAGAAGAGTTATATGGTGATGCTGAGTACATATGCATGCTTAGACTTTTCAGAGGTCTGATGCTGTTCTATTTCCAATCCTTGTGTTGTTGATGTGTAATATTCTAATTTTCTGAGATTGTGAATTTGGGGTTTTCATAAGCTATATGCCATAATCATCACAATTATACCAAAGTAAGCCTTGACATGTCTCACTTAGCATGTAAGGAGTTCTACCTCATATATTAGTTTCACCTTTTGAGTTGACTTACTGAAATAAATGCACATTTGCACAGTAATTTTTCAAATTTTACCTGTAAGTCAATTTTAAATCCTATTTAGTATTATCAATAAATCCTGGAATAGAAGTCTCAAGACTGCCAAAATTCTTCCTTCTTTGGGGAGTTCTGTTGGTTCAAATTATCAAGGGAAGTTGCAAGATCATCAGCATGTTTAGCAATGCTTATGTTTCTTGGAAATGTCATTATCATTATGAAGTTTGGGACTTCCCGATTAATACAAAAGTAATACAAATAACCCTTTTGTGTATGCCAATCATAAGCATGACTTCTGCTTCTAAAAACTGATTGAAATATGAGCTGATGGGTTTATGTTAAGTTACCATCTCCTTCAGCAACAACCTAATACCTTAGCAGAATGAATTGTATTTTCAGTGCTTTTCTTCCTCAGAATGCTTAGCTGCCTTAAGCAGTCAGGAAGCAGCAGAAATAGTATGTTCTGCAAATTCTTTTTTTATCAAACTGATGATAATTGAATAACAATTAAATAAATGGAGATGCAAAGGGAAGAGATAAAGCAAATTCAGATCCCTCTCCTTAGTGGACATGTGCTAGGGATCATAGTGGAGGATCCATGCCTTCTGTTTCAAAGGGCACACGCACACACACTAAGAAACTTTGACATTTAAAATACACAAAGGCATTTCTAATACAATATTTTAAAAACCATGAGTTAGATAATTCAGTAAGCATGCATCCAAACACATATCTCCATCTTCTTCAGTTAACTGGATTTCTAGTGTGATGTGTGTGGGGTTTTTTGTTTGCTTTTAGTTTTGTTTTGTATTTTAATCTTTGTGTCATCCAATATTTTAACTAGACATTTTATGTTGGCACCTTATTTTACTGGCTACAAATAGCTTCATCGATTGGCCTATTGGTGCATCTTTTTGCTTCTTAACTTTTACCCTTAATAAACACTACAGAATAATCCCACTTAATTACTCCGTTCCCTATATAATTCACCACTCATGTGGAGGAACTGGAATGCAACATACAGTTTAATACTGCTAACATCTACAAACTATAGATTTGCTGGATAGTCCTATCCACAGTTACACAATCTTTACTAATCTTGTTTAATTGATCTGTATTTGGTGAAATCAAGTTTAATGTGTTTAATGAGCTTAGTCCGCGATAAACTATAAACTCTCCTTAGGGAATCAGTCGATCACTTTTTTTTTTTGTTTACTTGGCATGCAAGTGAAGGTACAAGAAGAATACACCAATGTGGCCAGGTATAGAGGACAGATGGGGGCTGTTGATCTTTGTCTGGGGTTTATTTGCTTTCGGGGAATTTGGATTCAGTCATAATGTTTCACTCAGAACCACGATTTCTCTGTGTATGTCTTGCCCTGATTTTTAAAATGCTGGGCAAAGAAAGTAGGTCTTCAGTATACAATTGAAGAGCAGTTATTTTGAGGCAACTATATTTTTAAAAAGCCTCAAAGAAAACAAGGGATTTGTGATGCCTCAGGCTCATATAAAGCAGACAATCTTCTCACAACAAGGCACCTATGCCACTGACAACAGAGAGGGTTGGTTGTTAAAGAAAGAGGTGCTATTATACTATGTCCCTTATAATTTTGCCCCCATGGCATGTTGATGGGCTACTCCAAGCCTTTCTCCAGAGAAACACCTTCCAGAAAGAGGTGTGTTTCACCAAAAGCAGAGTTTGCCCAGAGGGTGGTTTGAAAGCTAGATTTTGTTTCACCCCATCATTCATTGTAGGGATTTTTGTTATAAATAATCCATGCATAGTCATTTAAAGTGAGTGCACTCTGTAAGAGATGCTGTAACTATTACAAAATCACAACACACAAACAGTGGCTTACCTTCAGCTCATTAGCTGGCTGGGTTGATCTTCAGCCCTGGTAAGGAGGAGGCCGAGAAAGAGATTTAAAATAAAGCTGCTTTCCATAACCTTGCTAAATCTTCTGTTGTTGTCTCTGTGCTTTGTGAAATCGGGAAGCTTGACATTGTAGAACTTGGGTCCCTTAGATAATACCCAGCAATGCTGATCTAACTCGTTTCCAATCTCGTAATCCAGATATAATATTCTGGTTCGGGATTTGTTGTTGGAAACTTGGCCCCTAAGCGGGGAAATCTTGTCCTTAGATCCGCTACAAATTGCCCTCCTAGTTCCTAAAGAACACAAAGGTTCGCTTTGCAGAAGGAAAGACAAAACCATTGCCTGGATTATGCAGCTCTCTACATTGAGTTAGACCCGGTCTGGTCTTGACTGCTCCTGGAATATTCTCTACCTGTCTGCTGGTGAGACATTTGGAACTCTGCCAGGTATTTACTTTGTACCGCAATTGGGCCTTTTGGTGTGACATTTCTGAACGCATCTGTTATGGTGAAACCATCTCTGAATATCATTGGGACACAGCATTTAGGTAAACATGTAGAGTTGCTCTGTAAATATCTGATGTGTTTGGTTGCCCTGTACTAGTACTGTACTCCTAAACACATTGACCTGAAAGTAAACCCACTGAGTACAATAGAATTTACTTTAGAGTAAAGATGCATAGAATTGCATAGCAGGGAATGTTGTGATGAGCTCATTAATATCGCTTCTACTTCGGGAGAGGAAAAAACAATATGGTTGGGATATTTACAGATTTACTGATTCACTGTTGAACTGTATGTCCCAGAGTGGAACATGGTATGGAAACTACACTTCTTTCAGGTAATGTATGCTATGAATCATTGTAGAGTAGTTACTAAAAACTGCAAAAGAACAATATTGACAATTCCAAAATATTTCTAGTACTTCTATATTTTCTAATCAGTTTTTATTTTTTCAAAGCAGGTATAAATTGGTTACGTGGTATTATTATAGCCCAAATATAATTCTAAGGATTTGGGCTATTTTATTGGCACAGGTAGAGCAATAAGATTGGCATGCTAACAACGCTTTCTGATCTTATCATCAATTAAACTGCTATAGTAGTATTCCTTTTTATACATTTTAAACTAGGTCTTTGGGACCATGAATCATAGTTGGGATGTGTATAAAGTATTTATTTATTTAACTATTTTAAACAGCCTTTCTCATAAAGCACCCTAAGTGGCTTACATCATTACAATATTGAAAGCTAACAAAGATGAGTTGAAATATTTATTATTGAAAACTAAAAACAATTAGTATACAAAGGTGGCCTCCATCATTGAAAGACAACATTGAAAGCAAAAAAAAACACACACAAGCACATGAATATTTTAAAAGGAACATGAAAATATGACCCTGAGAAATTGCAAACAAAAGCAATACTGAAAACACATTCAAACAGCACTAAATAAAAATCCATTTAAAATCCTACTCAGGCAGCTGGTCATTGAAAGAAAGCTTGGCTGAAGAGAAAGGTATTTTGCCTGCTTGTGGAGGAACAGCAAAGGTGATGCAGCCAATCTGGTCTCCTGTGGGAGATAATTCTCAAATCTGGGAGCAGCAACTGAGACCACCTTATCCTGTTTCCCCAAATACACCCGTGAAGGTGGTGGGACTGAGAGAAAGACCTCTCCTGATGATCTGATCAGCCATGCGGACTTGTAATGGAAGACATGGTATTTGAGAAGACCTGAACCCAAGCTGTTTAGGTTAGAAACAGCACTGTGCTTTCAGAGGGCATGTAACCTATCCAACACAGGTTGCATCTCTATTCTTTGATCTGCCTTTTGACTGACCAGGAGTATTTCTATCTTGTCTAGATTAAGTTTCAGTTTATTCACCTTCATCCAGTCCATTACGGATACAAGACATTGATTAGATTCAAAACAGCTTCCTCAAATATAGATGGCAAGGAGAGGTAGAGTTGAGAGTTATCTGCACTCCGGTGACACTAAACACCAAATTTCCAGACAATCTCCCCCAGTGGTTTCATGTAGATGTTATGACATAGGAAACAAACCAGAATCTGCAGGAGTTCCATAGGCCAGTGGCCAGGATGTCAAACAACAATCCCCCAGCACCACCTGAGTTTTCTCGTCCAGGAGCCAGTATAAAACAGTGCATCCAAGCCCTATCCCAGACTGTCAAGTCAGAAGGATACTTGCCCAATGCATGTCTTATAAAGCCTAAGCAACTTAAACTGAAGCATGTTTCCATTGGATTCCTCAAATCAGTAGGATGAAATTAGAACCTTTATTATTAACGGATCTTCATTCTAATGCTTTCCTTAAGGCTAACTCAAACTTCATTATGATAAAACTGATATTTCATTTCATTCTGTTTTCATATGTCTGCTGAAGTAGACATGTCCATGAAAGCTCACAATAAAATATAACAGCTAGTCTTTGAGATTCCATATGTTTTTGTCTTTTTGTTTTGTTTTGTTTTGTTTCTTCGGATTTTGCCTGGTATTTATTCATTCAGCTTTAATTAGCAGCAGTGCACATCTTATGAACTGTGCTGATCATAATGAACAGAAAATATACACTGTGACTGTAAGCTCTCACACAGTGGTACCCTAAAAGCAGTTTCATTATAATTTGGTCAATTAGAAGTGTTGTTTTTTTTCCCCTTTGGAAGCTGCAGAGAGACTGTGAAATAGCGAGGAAGCCATTTCAAATCAAGTTTCCTTTTTTTCTAGAGGAAAATGTTGATATTAAATATATTAAGTAGTTTGTTATTGGGCAGGGGATCTGTAGCCAGAGCCGGTTAGTGGCAGACTGATGAAGGGTGGCAAGTCTGTTGGCAGTTAGAAATTCGAATGCCACCACTCTCCATCCATTCTCTGCCTGCATCTGTGTAAATTGGCCAACGAATATAACAACACCCCTCAAATTGCCAGTGACCAGTCGACCGAAAGAAAGCGAAAGACTGGGTAGATCCCCCAGATACACAAAATCACAATGTCATATAATAGAAAACTCATTGAGAAGTGCCATTGATATTAGGGACACATTATTTTAATATTTTAAACCCCAAACTCCTAGTTTTGGAAATACATGCAGATGTAGCCACCAGCCAAAATGCCGTGTTGCTTCTTGTGAGGTTTACTCATCCCATCTCAACCACGCGGTCTATGAAGATCAAATGTGAAAATGTTCTGCCTCATTCCAATTGAGGTATTGCATGCACACTTCCTGTTCTACCAAATTCAGTTAGGGGCCACTTTTAATGAATACCTGCTTAAGACCTGTTCCCGATATGGTGTTTTGCAAAGGAAGAATGGCAGTGCTACAGCCAGAATTACCAAGTCTTAAGGGGATGATTAAATTGCTGTGCTTCTATAGGCAGGGAGTCAGGGGAGGAGGAGATAAGAATCTGAGTATTGTGTATGTGTTAGCTTTAAATTCTCAACTACCATCTTTATCCATTTCCAACTGTGAGTGCTAACCAGCTAATCAGCTCAGTACTAAGTTGATTGTATTACTCTAAATATTATGGGCACAAATACATACATCTACTGCCTCTCTCACCAGCCTTCCCTCACTTTCAACCTGTGGATCACAAGAGGTAGGGGAGCACCAGCACTCTAGTTCATGAGCCTTCTTATTACCCATTTTAATATAGTATTTCAAAAATGTAAATATATATACACCCTCTCCATCTCAATCCTTGCCTACACAGCCATGAGACAAGTTTGTATCCCTTACATAATGTATTTACCTGCCGATCTAATTTTTTCCCCCTAAAAACCCAAGAATGGGAAGGTGCTGAGCTGGTAACTCTAGCTATTGCTTAACCATATTTAATATAAATGCTCAAGAAAAATCTCTCAGTAAGGGAAGTCATTGCTTAGTTAAACACTAGCAAACCTGCCAATCTCAGTTCCTGCAAAAGTGGCAATTCTTGGCTCTCATATTCTTAATTACGTTGTGGGAATGGCATATTTTTTTGAGGGAGGGAGAATCCTCCAACCATCAAGATGCAAGGATTCTTTTGATTTGCAATTTAATCTTATTTTAACAGTGGCAATGAAGAAGCACCCTCCCATCTCATCTGAGAGCCGTAGGTTAGTTTAGGGGGTGCAGGACACGGACATATGAGGCACAATAATTTGCTGCACAATATCTTGCTGCCATCATTTTCCACATCTCAACAGGTACTGCTTTAGGCAGCTGCCTCATACTACCTAAGAATATGGCCGCCTCTATTGCACTGGTGTAAAGACAACAGCAGCCGGAATATCCTGAGGTACCTACTGGTGTCTGCTGCACAAAGTAAGAAAGCTCTAGAAGAAATCAGCATTCTGTCAGGAAGTATTTAGACTTGTATCTGGATGAAGACTAAATCAAAGATGCACAAACCCCACGTGAATTTATACTAGGTGCCTTTAGTCTAGGAACAGTGGGGTTATTCTCTGTTGTTTCATGCAAGGTTACTAACATTTTCAATACTTTCATATGTCCTACAGTTCGTCATCTAACTGCTGGACAGTCATCTCATCTCATTATTATAGGAAGGTTTCATTCCCATACTCCTACAGACATGAGCTCTCTCAAGCCTCCAAAAGCTGTCTCTCTTTCGGAAATTTCAGTGAAGAATGCCGCACCCACCCAAAGTTATGTCATCTACAAGAAAACATCCCACGATAAAGCAGTAAGTGCGTAAGCACAACAATTGATATAGATGAGAGCCAGTCAGTCAGTTATGTTATCTTAATTAGTTTCCACTGATTAGGCTTGCCTACGCTGTGATGAAATTGCTCATCATCATTCCGGAGTCACCTGCAGTCATGGTATTCAGCAAGAATTTTAAGTAAATGAATACTGTAGGTTTTTTTAAATTGTTAACTTATTCTTCATATCACTAACTTTGGGTTCACTAAACAAAGGCAAGATAGAAATGCTGTATTTTGAATACATGAAATAAAGAAATATAGCAGTGTTTCCCAAATATGCACTTCTGCTTGTTGATATTGGCTACAGTACTATAAGTCACTGAGTTACTGAATGATAGCTGTCAACAACTGTGATTTCCTCCATCTTACAGATCACCATCTACTTAGGGAAGCGAGATTACATTGACCATATTGACACTGTGGAGCCTGTCGGTAGGTTCAGTTTAGCTAAAAAAAAATTTATGTTTGGACTTTTTACAGTGTTTGAGTATTCTGTATCTTAGAGTGGTCAATTTCTGCTCTCTCAATCTAGATGGTGTGCTATTGGTGGACCCTGATATTGTCAAGGAGAAAAAAGGTCAGATAATTTAATTTACTTTACAATCACAGGGGTAATGTCTAAAATATTTTGGAGTACCAGAGGTGCTGATGGACACTGGGTCCCCTGGTAATGAATCCATGGGTCCCTGGTTATAAGAATAATAAGCAGCAGTCTTTATTTGAGCAAACATAGAGGTAAATACAGAAGTTGCAGGTTTCTCCTAAAGTTTCCTACAAGGCTATGTTTCCTGCACCAAACTCCCAGGTGATATCCTTTCAAGGAAGTCTCTAGATGACATCATTGGAGGCCCATAAGAGTCCCAACCTGCAGAGGCAGGAGAGAAAGATGAGTCCAGACCCTTGCTGCAGTCCTTTTAATGACGGAATAAAGCAAAATGTTCTGCTTATATACCACCCCATACCACTTCAAGTAGTCTCTGGGTGGTTTACAGTTTAATTATCCAAGGTACACATCGTCCCCACCCCACCCCCCAGCAAGCTGATCTCAGAAGGATGGAAGGCTGAGTCAGCCCTGAGCCAGCTACCGGGGATTGAACCCCAGGTCGTGAGCACAGTTTTACCTGCAGTACAGGCATTTAACCTAAAACCAAACCAAACCAAAAACCCAGCAACCACCCTGTGTAGATATAATCATGATCTCTTTATTGTCAGCTGGGCAGATTTTCTCCGCTTCTAAGAATAAATCCTAGGCACTGTACACTGGATTCCCAATGTTCAGGCAAGCTGTTGGGAGTGATGCTATTGATTCTGTAGCTAAAATGGCTTTATCTATGCACAATAGACCAATGAGGTAGAATAGATTAAATAATAACAGAATGGTGCTTGTTTTGGTGATGGGGATGGTGAGATTGTCCATTGTAATTGTCCAAGGCCATGTACTATGCAATTTCTGCACAAATCCAGAATAGTAGCTGCTTCCAAGAAACAGCCTTAAGGAAAGTTGCAAAAGGGCCACCTTTTTGATTGTATCTCCAGCCAAGATCAGAAAGTGAGAGTTTCAGTAGTGACGCAGGAACCAATACTGGGATATTAAATGAAGTGACCAAAGGAACATGTCTGTGAAGATTTTCAGTCATCCAGGTGAGTTTATCTGGAAGTTGAGTCATGGCTACTGGACTTATTTCTAAAAGAAGTCCAGTAGCCATGACTCAACTTCCAGATGACCAAAGGAACGCTCATTTTGACACAGGTTGGCCCCTAAGGGTGGAATCACAGCTAGCAGTTAAATCCAGCTTCTTCCAACTGGCTTTTTTCCATGGAGATCAGTATAATCTATATCTATCTATCTATCATCTATCTATCTATCTATCTATCTATCTATCTATCTATCTATCTATC
>JAHTLZ010000379.1:19947470-19985913 GCA_023846285.1 Phrynocephalus versicolor | reverse complement strand
CTTCCTTCCTTCCTTCCTTCCTTCCTTCCTTCCTTCCTTCCTTCCTTTTCTTTCTTTCTTTCCTGAGTCCCTGCTTCTTTGTCTCAGAAAAATGGGGGGGAGGCTCTTTGCTGCGTCTCTCGCAGTCTTACACCCTCGCCCCGTCCCTGGCGCACCTTGCCTTGCCTTTCCCCTTCCCGTCCATCATAAAAAAAAAACCTCGCCGCGGCCGCCGAGAGAAGGAGGAGGCGGGGGCCCGCCTGCCCAGGAGCCCCGGGCTCCCCCCCCCACCCCGCCCGTGCGCGGGGGGGAGCGGCAAGCCTGACGCCCCCAGCCGGCGAGCGCCGCCGCCGCTCCCGTGGCCCCCCCCCGCAAGGCACACACTCCAAGTCCCCCGCACCTCCCCCTCCTCCCTCCCCCCATCCCCTGCCCCCGGGCCACGGAAAAATCATCAAATATTTTCCGGTCCGTGGGGTCAAAAAGGTTGGGGAGCACTGATCTAGGACACACCTGCCAGTGCCCATTTGGACCAATATAAGCAGTCACACATTGCATTTAGTAAGTGTTCATGTATTATTTGTATGTCAATTTTCTCCCCATAGGGGACCCTATATGGCTCACAACAATAAGAAAAAAACATTCATCAACAGTTTTTTAAAATATCATTAAACCATTGCATATTTTAAAAGCTATTGAACATTAATCAATATTGAAATCAAGAATAAACACTAATTGAAAACATGCTTAGATCATTCAAAACTCTCTACATTTAACAAATCCAGCATTCCCGAGGGACACACCACCACCACCACTTATTGCTTTAAGACATGCCTGAAAGGAAAGGTCTTGGCCTGGTGATGGAAGGACAAGAGGAAAGGGTCCAACCTGGTTTTTCAGGGCAGTGCATTCCAAAACCAAGGAGTAACTCTCTTTTGTCCTTGCCAGATAAATTTGGGAAGAGGGTAGAAATGAGAGAAGGGCATCCCCAGAAGACCTTAAATCCAGGAAGGCACCTGCCAGGAACTGAAACAGTTACATGGTTGATTGCCACAAAAAGTAGCATCCATTGTATGCCAAACAAAATGCAACAAATACCAGAAAAGACCAAAACCGAGCTGCTTCTCATGTAGATGATTGAGAATAGTTTGAAGTTAACAGTGGCAACAACACAAACAGCAGGAGAAGTTGCAATGTAGTTAGCATTCAGTTGAACCTGCACTATTTTGGTTTTATTATTTTGTGGTTATTTCTTTCTTTCTTTCTTTCTTTCTTTATTTATTTACCGTAGAGTATTTTTACCCCGTATTTCTCTTTGCAAAAGGACCCAAGCCGGCTTACAGTAATGAGGGATAATATACAGGCTAGTACAATTAAGACATGTTCAAGTATTTGAGAACAAGGAATTGAGGGACATCTTACAGCATTAATAGACAACATTACATTAAAGCTACAATGTTATAAGTAGTTATAAACACAAAGTCTATGTGAACCTATAGATTCATAAAATACACATGGTAGTCCATCATTCAGGGAAAGCTTGCCTGAAGAGAAAGGTATTTGCCTGTTTCTGGAAGGACAACAAATATGAGGCAGTCCTGGCCTCTAGTGGGAGGAAGGCCCTTTCATGATTTCCCATGAGCCGTACCTGTGAGGGTGGTGGGATGGGCTCCTAAAGAAGGAATTCCTATACAAGAAATTTCTGTCAAATGGGAAAACATCAGCTGCAGTGAGGAATATGGACGTTTAGGCAGCACTGATAGGTGTGGCTCTCTGAGGAACTCAACACGTTCATAACAGCAATAATTATAATGGTGTATCAATTATAATGGTGTATCCTGATCCTATTTTTCTTCTGCCTTCTAACAGTATCAAAAATGGAATAGATAAGACTATTCTAGGGATCCTGGTTGCATACAAGATAAAGGTGAAGCTCACAATTTCTGGGTAAGAACAATGGTATCAGCGATACCTCCACTATATAGCTAATATACTTTTGTAATGTATAGTTCTGCCTTGTCTTCCAATGGTTAGACCACATTAGATGGTGAGAAGGTGAAGATGGATGGAAAACAAGAATGTGAATACCCAACACCCTTAGTCTTGGAAAATGTCAGAACTGCATGACCAGTTCTATAAAACTGTCCCACAGTTACTAAATTAAAACATCAAATTGGATGTCGTACTCTTGCCTGAATAGTGTTCCTTAAAGCAAACAGATGTCACAATCAGATATTTCTAAAAATTGGATTGGGCTTGCACTATGTATGAATGCAGGACAGCAAGGATGAACAATTTTGGGTTGGGGCTATTTTTGGTATAAAGTGTGACTTACTGTCTTAGGAATATCTATTGTGGAATACCATAAGTTTTTATCTTGCATTTTGTTTATATTCTTAGCATGCTAGGAGATTTCATCAACAGGTAAATCTATTAAATCTTCTAATTTGGGGGGAGGGTATTTTTGCTTTATGCTCTCCTGCAAGATGCCTCCATGCTTGATTTGAAAATGGCACCCTCCACCCTCCTAGTTAGAGCTTTCACTACTGCTGGAACCTTCAATATGTCCAATATTTTCCAAGTGGGGTGGGGGCAAATATCCTGACAGATGAAGGGAGCCTTTTCTCCCTGAGCTCAAAAGACAAACCTGATTTTGTTGTGTACTGATGTTCTCCAAGTAGAATTTTCCCCTGCAATAGTCCTTTGTTTATTTTTATGGGCCATTCACACAACATTTCCAGATTCAGTGGAACCTTGACTTACGTCATTAATCCATTCCAGAGGTCTAGACATAAGTCAAACATGACTTAAGTCAAATGAACTTTTCCCATAGAATGGGAAAGTGGATTAATCCGTTCTAGGTCATGAAAAAGACCGCTGAAAAGAACAATTTAACACAAATTTGACTGGGATAGGAAATAGGTGTATTTTAAAGCAAAAACTCCCCCAAAGTGTGCTGCATATATGCCATCCTCTTGAGCAGTGGGTCGAGCCTTTGGCACTACAGATGTTTTGGACCACAACTCCCAGAATTCCAAGCCTGTCTTGCCAATGACAAAGGACTGTGGGAGTTGTGGTCCAAAACATCTGGAGTGCCAATGGTTCTCCACCACTGTTCTAGAGCTTAAGCACACGCTGGATAGTTGACAACTTAATTATGCAGGCTCTACATCCCCCCCCCCCCCAGCAAGCTGGGATGGAAGCCTCAAGCCAGTCACCTGAGATTGAACCTGGGTCATGAGCAGAGTTTTGGGAACAGCTCTGTAGTTTAACTACTGCATCACAGGCTCTTCATTTTTATGCTGCTATTTAATTTGAAATGTTTTATGTTTCAAATTTATTGTTGTTATTTTTT
This sequence comes from Phrynocephalus versicolor, assembly GCA_023846285.1. Lineage (NCBI taxonomy): Eukaryota > Metazoa > Chordata > Lepidosauria > Squamata > Agamidae > Phrynocephalus > Phrynocephalus versicolor. Next base: position 19,982,582 of record JAHTLZ010000379.1, on the reverse strand, counting down.
ATGAGTTTCTTTTGAATGGTCCTCTCAAGACAACATACATTACTACACTAAATAAATATAAATATTTTTCTTTTTTTCCCCAAAGTGAGGTGAGCATGGAACTGCCATTCCGTCTCATGCACCCCAAACCTAATGATGTCAGTACATCAGGTTAGTACTAGTATACACCCCATGTTCCTTGCTTGTGATACTGTTGTTACCTATAACATCCTCAGTATATTCTTCAAATTCTGTGTTGTCTCAGAAAATGCCAGGGTTTCTGCTTATAACCATCTAGCACAGTGCTTCCCAACCTTCCTAATGCTGCTACCCTTTAATACAGTTCCTCATATTGTGGTGACCCCTTGCCCTGCTTGGAAGAGGCCACAAGCCCCCTTTTTCAGGCCACTGCTGCAGGTGCCATAGAGAACTTCCCTCTACAAGCACCCTCAGCCAATTGCAGCCTCCGGTGCCATTGACTGACATCCCCTCCTACCTATCAACCTGTAACTCACTCTCCCCCTTCCTCCCCCCCTCCTCCAGACCCAAGCCGTTTGTGCCTTTTTCTTCACTGGCTCATGGTGACTCCTGTGAAATGGTCATTCGACCCCCAAAGGGGTCCCGACCCTCGGGTTGGGAATCACTGATCTAGCACTTTCTCCCCATGGCATGATTTGTCACTACTTTTAGAAAAGGTGTTCTCTCAAGTGGTACAAGACAGTTGTTTGTCATAGCAAATGATTTACCCCACCCATGCATCTTAAATTTTGTGTGGTTTATTTTGTAATTTGTTGGAGGAAGCTAAACATGGACTTAATTAGCTAGCGTGACTTAGACAGGCAAACTGTGCTGGTGTGTAGAGTTTTATTAAAGTATAATATCTCTTTGCAGAAAAAGGTGCAATGCAACAGGAGTCTAGCAGGTCTCCTGTCACTAAGACCCCGGTCATACCTCGGTTTCCTTTGTATTTAAATTTCCTGCGTATTTTTTTCGGGAACAGTCACATGGTTTTTAATGAGCAGTTGGTGTCCTCTCCTCTGCATCATACCTTCCTATTCGGTTCTGTCCTAACCTGTGTACTACACATTTTGTCCTACTTTCCGGCTCCAGTTTCCAAGGCTGTCTTTTAAGCCGGGTAGAAAGGCGAGAAACTGAATTTACGGCATATTTTCAGTGTCCTGTCGTTGCAACAGAAGCAAACAAGTAAGCATTTTTGAGCAAAGTTTCTAAATCCAGCCTCTGGCGGTGGTTTAGGAAACTTCGCTGAAACTGCTGTTCGAGGGGCGTGGTCAGCCAGGAGCAGAATTTGCTTCTCTTCCTGGTTAGCACACGATCTTTTACTGTGTAGTTCGCCGACGGGAAACTACGCAGAAAACGCAGGTATGACCGCAGTCCATGGCAGCTAATGCACACAGCAACACAGGCGCACACACATATATAGGCTTGGTACAGACCACTTTACAGCTTCTAGCAGCTCCAGATTTTTCACTGACCCTCAATGGGACAAGCATCAATTATCTAAAAATGCCAAACATCTTTTGTCATCCTTCTTATCTCATCAGCTCACTTCCTCTTTCTTGAATGGCCCTGCTGACTTCAGCAAGTGCCTTCCTGGATGGTTCTGCTGACAGGTCCTGCTTTCTTGAATCAGACTTTTGGGCATTTGCTCTGGGCTTAGGCCTCTAGTTTTCCCTCACATTTCTACAGTTTTGCCTTCTCCAGTTTATTTCTGTTCTGACAAACTACAGAAGGAAACTTCTCTTATTTGAAATTTAAAAATAGGTTTAGTAAGATCACTTCTGAGACTGCTGCACATTTGCTAGTAAAACTGATGTTTCCTGAAATTCCACTTGAAAGAGTTCAACCCCCTTTGGCTACAAGTCTGCATATTCTTAATGGTGGCAGTTTCAGTCTGTTTCTCACTTCAGGGCACAGAAAAGCGCAGATTGCTATCTCTTCCTTCCAACTTCCACTTTTTATATGCATAGCCTCAGGAACAGGAGGCTGCAACCTCACTGTCAGACTACATGTGCTGAACAAATGCACCATTTCGGAGCTTGGAAATATTAACTTTTTATCATCATTACTGAGAAAATCCCTGGGAATGTCACACTTTTCTCCCCTACCACCGAAAAGGTAGTAAGCTTGGCATTTAATGAAGTAAGTAGAACGTGTGGCAGATTCCATAGCTTGATGTTCTCCTTTCTAAAGGAGTTTAAAATGTCTTGTAGAAAAGCTTTCAAGACATATTCCCTGATATTAAGACTGAATGGCAGTGACCATTAATTACACAACAATTTCTGAAACTTTTTTGATGTGCTAAATAAACTAACTCTCCTGTAGGAACTTTTTTCCTCTTCACATTAACACACATAAAAATACTGTATCTCATTCACTGACATTCACTATTTTATAAAAATAGGTTACAGGCGATACCTTTATAGGCCACTATTAAAAATAAAAAACAAGGAACATTGCAAGCTTGCAAGTTTAAATAACTCTTCTTCAAAGCAGGTCCCAGAAGTTCAGACATGGTAAAAGAATAGTTAAAAAATATAAACCTAATATATAAATCTGTTAGATCAACCCTTTTCCCAGGCCAAAAGTGATTTGTATGTTTCATAGTGCCAAATGGAACTGGGTAAGGGAGTGGGGGCGGTGTATGACCCATGTTCCTTTATTTAAAGAATTGGTGTGTGTGTGTGTGTGTGTGTGTGTGTGTGTGTGTGTGTGTGTGTGAAACCCAGTACTTAAGAAGAAGCTTTTGCAACTGCCCTTCCTGCCTCTTACAGTAGCCATGGATATTAAGAACATCTAAAAGTTACATCCTGGTAAAGTACATCTTTTACCATGTCTGAACTTCTGAGACCTGCTTTGAAGAAGAGTTATCTATACTCGAAAGCTTGCAGTATTCCAATATTTTATTTTTAATAGTGGCCAATAAAGGTATCACCTATAACCTATTTTTGCACTTGTATTGTTGGTGGCCATGTGGTTCAACCCCCTTTTTGCTTTGATGGTATTATGTTTATGGTTGCCACTGACAAGTGTTTGTGTGCATACACAAACATACAAAGAGACCCCCATGTGTTTTTGAAGGGGCGTTACACTTTTGTAAAAGATCTGCTCTAGTAATTTAAGCAGCAGTGCAGACTTCTAGAAATTTCTTTCATTTCTGGGCATGGAGATTAAGGATGGCAGGGGTGGCATACACATATTGAATGTATTTGAGGGTGCCTTCAAAATCACAGAAAATGGACCAGTTTGAAAGTCAGAAATAAAGTAACATAAGGTTAACTGAAACTCTTTTTTATTTTTGAGAAAGCAAGATGTTTCCGGTTATGAAATGCCTGCCAGAGAGCGACTAAAACACAGTACTCTTGGCTTTTTTATTAGGACACACCTCTAGCTTCAGGCAAAAGAGTAATTGCAACAGCCTTGCTAATCGGGGACTTGAGCAGCTCCCCTCTTCAAGATTTAGGCTGTGCCAGATGGTCAAATGTACTTAAGCTGAGCCAATACCAAATGTCAGCTTTTGACCTTTTGAATACAAATGAATGAGTAAAACACATACAGTCCCGCCCCATAAAAGCCTAGCTGAGCTAGAATGCTGCTTATTTAGCCTGGTACTGTAGTACATTTTTGTCTGCTGTCTTCAGACTCATATATAGTTAAAGGAAGTCTGTGAACCAGAGCAGAACAGCTGACTTCACTTAGGCAGGAAGCAGTAGCAGAGTGGTAAATTTGGAAGTACTGTATAAGTGTTTGCTGTGACACATATCTTTCCCCTTTATGGCAAATCCCAAAATCCAGGCTGTTGCTTGGGCCAAAGATACAATGGTACCCCGATTTAAGAGCAGCTCGACTTATGAGCAATTCGGCTTAAGAGTGGAAAACTGTTGGCGTTTTAAATGCCGCCTTACAAATTTTAGATATGGTCTGCTCGACTTAAAAATATTTTTTTCATTTTTTATTTTTCAACTTATTTTTTCAATTGTTTACCCGACTTAAAAAAAGTTCAATTTAAGAATATGCATTCGGAACGGATTAAATTCGTAAGCTGAGATACCACTGTATATATATTTAAAGGGAGGGGGTAGGATTTTTTTTGTACAGTTAATGACTCCTGATTGATTATTCAAGGCCAAGCCACCTTTAAATACTTTAGATCACAACAGGGGTAGCTTCCAATTACCTATCTTACTAGGAGAATCTGTTCCAACTACCTTAAGGAGGGCATCTTAGCTCAGAAGAGAACAGGGAGGCCTGAGTGATGTGTCTGTAGTCCCTGCTGCTCAGAAAGCCCCAAGCCTTTGACTCTACAAGTTTTAGCTCTGCTGTACCACTACTAACAAAATATTTTCTAAACCTGATCAGAGAGAGAAGATTTATCTGCTTTTGCTTCTCAGAGCTTCTGTTTGTAGAAGCAAGCTATCAGGGATCTGTCCAACCACTGATGTTTTTCTGCATGGTTAGAGCTCTTTCACTTTCGGCAAGTGGAAGTTCTTATTGCATTAATGATGCTCTAGCTTCAGAATCAGGACTGTTTATTTTGAAGTGTGTTTAAATAAGTCTTTTCTTTTCTTTTCCCCTTTTCCCACTTCTACCTGTGATTACAGGAAAGGAAAGGTAAGGATTCTGTAATTATCTTTCTGGCATCCATTGTCTACATGCCATTTTTCTAAATCAGCTTCCATTATGAGGTAGAAGGAAGGTGGTAGGATTTATTCTCAACTGGCTGCTGGCTTTCTCTGTATTATTTCTATGATTGTTACAGCAGAATGAAATGCCACTGAGTGCAGTGGAGGTTACTCAACTCTTAAAAAAAAAAAAAAAAACAGATGTAAGAGCTTAGGCAGTCATAGCAGTTAGGCTTGGTCAAAGCTGTTAGAATCAGCTAGTACAGGTATGACTGAGACTGTGTTGCATCAAGCTGTAAGACTACACATCTGTGCAGTTACTCAATGATGAGAAAAGTAGGTTGAGGCTGCCTTAAGTAACAAATATTTAATTCTTCCAGTGATAATACATAGAATATCTTACATTTGTTTTGTTGTTGAACTTCAGAATTTAAGCACAGGGTTCCTTTAAAGTCTGGCTTCTTATACAGTGCTACCTCAACTTATGAATTTAATCTGTTCGGAATGCATGCTCTTAAGTCAAACTACTCTTAAGTTGGGGTACCTATCTAAAAAATTGAAAAAATAAGTTAAAAAAAATAAAAAATGAAAAAATTATAAATCAAGCAGACCATATCTAAATTTGTAAGGTGGCAGTTAAAATGCCATCAGTTTTCCTCTCTTAAGTCGAATTGCTCTTAAGTCGAGCTGCTCTTAAGCCAGGGTACCACTGTACATGAAAAAGTGCCTATGTCATGGACTCAACAATACTAAAATGCTTTCGTTTACAATTATGTCTGTCTGTCAGTTTAATTAAACATCACCATACAGCCTGGTCTTGATTGTTCCAGCTGAGCTCCAAAATAGTCATCCCACAACTAGACCAAAAATGTCTGGAACAGCCACAGTTGAGCTGGCTTGAGATTTCCTGTATGTTGTATAATTGCTGGAAAATAGCTCAAACCAGACAGTGTCACAAGGAGTCCCAAAATGTGAGCTGTAGTGTAGCTGACTGATCACACCCTATAATGCCTGTTTCTTCACTGAATCCAGCTGACTGACAATTACTAAAGTTGCAATGAGTAGAAGTACACAAATAAATGGGGTACATATGTGCCCCCATTGGATGATCCTTTGGCTTGCTATTCTTTGGATGAGGACTCTTCTGTGATGCAAAAATTCAGCAGTATGTTGGCCATCTTAAAAGTTTATCTGCCTGGTGTCATTAAAAAGCTACTTTGACTCCTGTGGTGCTCAGAGATCTCAAACAACAGCAGGATACAGTGGTACCTTGTATAAAGGAATTAATTCATCCCAAATGAAATTATGTTAAGCAAATTTTCCTTTATACAAATTCCCATAGGAATGCATTGAAAACAGAGTGATCCCATTTTATGTTGTACGGATTCTCCCCATAGGCGATTATGTTAAGCAAATTTCCCCTATCTCCAGATTTTTTTATGTTGTACACATTTTATGTTATACAGGCTGTTTGTTATACAAGGGTCCCCTGTACAGGGGAACCTTGACTTACATGCTGCTTGACTTGCAGCATATTTGACTTGCAGCAAGAAGGGGCCTGTCTGACTTGAGTTAAAGGCTTTGACTTGCAGCTTGAAGCCCCGGCGCAAGGCACTGGAATCAGGAGGCAGCCACAGCATCGCGGCTGCCGCCTCCAAACTACTCCTGCCTTCTTCCTCTCTTCCGGCAGTGGCGGCTTCGGCGAGGCCAGCTCCGAGCACCTGGAGCTGGTCCTTGGCCTCACCGAAGCCACCGCTGCTGCCGGAGGAGAAGAAGGGCCGGGAGAATCCATACAACATTTTTATGTTGTATGGATTCTCCCCCATAGGCGATTATGTTTAGCAAATTTCCCCTATCTCCGGAATTTTTATGTTGTACAAGTTTTATGTTATACAAGCTGTTTGTTATACAAGGGTCCACTGTACTAAGTTTAACTAAGCCACAGTACAGGAGGATGTACTGTATCTTGTGATACAGGCAAATTAATTTTCTCTTACTTGCCATGCATCTTTTGCTTATGTAGCCGTTCCGCAAATGAAAAATCATGCTGAGCAATGTTCTAGAGTGTTGCCAGCAAAAACAAAGATTATAAATTACTTGGGTGGCTGAGATCCTCTGTAATAGTCAGTATGTAGATCAGTGACTGTCTTGGGGACTCAATGTCTACCAGTATGAGTTCCATAAACAATTGTGCATGTGTTGTGTTGTTACAGTCATGACTAACTCTTCATGACCCCATGCCCATGGAATTTTCTTGGCAGGAATACTGGACGGGCTTGCCAGTACCTATTCCAAGTGCCTACATCACCTGGTATTCCCAGGTGGTCTCCCATCCAAGTACTAACCAGGGCCGACCCTGCTTAGCTTCTGAAATCAGGAGAGATCAGATGTGCTTAGGGCATCTAGGGAGCTCCATAAACAGTTATCACAATCCTATTGTTATCTGCATCAAGTTTGCATAGCTTGCCACAGTGAATTATGTCTAATGAAGTGCCAAGGTGCATCTCACTTGTGCAGTTGGTGCTGTTGTTCACCACAGTTGAGCAACTGGGCACTCAACACCTCTCAATTAGCCATGGCAATTTACGCAGCCATTACATTAGTATCAATAGGGTTCTGACTGATAAAATGAAATTGATATGTTTTATAACAAAGATTAAAAGCTGTGTGTTCTTGAGCCTGTACTGGAATTCTGTTTCATATTCTGCCTAACATCAAACACAGCTAAGCACAAGTATTGCAAGAGATACTAAAATGAAATTGTCAGTGTTACATGAAATGCAGCAAATGAATCATATGGCCCAAGAGACAAGATAGCTTCACAGCTAAATGAGAACCAATGTTTAAATGCGTCTTTACTTTTTTCTTAGTGACCTGATGTTTCGGGAGTTTTCAAGTCACCAACAGAAAGATGAGAACTCTGAAGAGGACAATAAGGCAGGCTCTGCAAATGATGAATGAAAGAGAAGACAGGGCTTCTCATGATCACATGTTATATGAGTAATTGTATTAAAATAATTGGATATTGAAATAATTGGTTTATATTACATAAAACATTGCAGTGTGTGAATAGGACCAGCAGGTAGCATTTGCAGATCTAGTAAATTGCTGTACCTCTTTTTTATTCTTCCAGTGATTTGTCCCAGAGCAATTCACTTGTCTAGCAAGCGTGAACCCCTATTAGCTCAAATAACAGAGCTTGTCATCACGGTGGCAACTTGCCTGATTCTGATTTATAGAATACTGTATGTATTTTGTCATCCTAGTAAAAGCAATAGAGATTTCTATTATAAATGTTCTGACTATGCATCAATCCCTGGTAACTTAGTGGCCCAACAAAAGAGACTGGACAGCTGGTAAAGGAAATTAAAGATAGCCAGAGCCAGGAGAAAAGATAGCTAGAGCCAGGAGAGAAGAATGACAGGAGAGCACCCTTAGAGGAGAGAAAAGTCTGCTGCAGGGTGGGAAGTAGGACTGTTTTACTATACTGTATGCTGATAGGCTTCTAGAATTGCTTATCATCTAGTTACTAGTACAGTACATTAATTACTTAGTCTGTTAAGATACATATATGGGACTTAGATTAAATTTTTCCTGATTTAATTAACATAGTTTTGTAATACAGTAGGACTGCCATATCCACAGTATCAATACTTATGAAAATACATGAAAATATCTGAACATATTGAATACCTCTCCTAGACATACTCATTTACAAGGTATATTACTAGAAGTGTGTGGCTACTAGAGGAAACCAAAGACTATGCTATATGTAGGGTTTTGTATATCCACACTTTCCAGCATTTATTGGGGGATTTGGATTCAATCTCCTGCAGATACTATAGTCTTACAGTTCTTTTCTATTATTGTTATTGTTGTGTTGTTACAGTCATGGCCAACTCTTCATGACCCCATGTCCATGGAATTTTCTTGGCAAGAATACTGGAGTGGCTTGCCAGTTCCTACTCCAGGCACCTACAGCACCTGGTATTCCCTGGTGGTCTCCCATCCAAGTACTAGCCAGGCCTGACCCTGCTTTGCTTCCAAGAGTAGAGTCTTATTCTACTCTGAAGCACCAGAGTTAGTTATATTTTTCTATTTGGTTCATTAAAATATCATAGCTATATTCTTAAAACAGTATACTATATTAAGTTTTGCAGCTACACTTTTTTGGCTATTCAGCAGATACAAAACTGTTGTATAACTGCTTTCATGTGTATGTTCAATAAAAAGAAGAAAAGTCGAGGCTTTTTGGACTTTCAGGTTACCTGTCTTAGGGCTTACACTTTTAAAATAAATCAGGATCTGGATTGGACTTTTTGAAGTTGGTTTAAAACCACATCGCTTTGGTTGTGTGTGCTCTTGGGACAACATTTAATACAGTATTAAGCTGTTCAGTGCTGGTGATGGAGGAAAAGTCAGGGAAGATGACTGACACTGCCTCCTCCTCCTCCTCCTCCTTCCTTCCTGCTTTCTTTCCCTTCTCACTTTGGGAATGTAGGTGATGCCTTAACCAAGGCACAGCAACAGCTATCCACTTGATCTCCTCCTACCTTCCTCAGTGGGAAACCAGCTGCTCCATTCGCTCCCCTTCAGGAGGAGAGAAAAGGCAGCCAGGCCAGAAGGGGTTAAAAAGATTTTTCCAGGTCCCTCATCATGTTTTAATAGTTATTCTATTTATTTATTTGTTTGTTTGTTTTTCAAAGTAGAGCAGCACTGATTAATGTTGGGTCTCTTAGAGGAGAAAAATGGGATAGAAATGTTTTAAATAAACAAATAATACAGATGGGGGAAAATATAAAAGATTGGGCTGCAAGGTTAGCCTACAGTTGGGAAACCGTGATCCTGTTATGCAATACTTGACAAACCCCACAGACATAATTTTCTCCAACACAAGGTGAGCACAGATTCAAATATAAGTTATGGTCACAATTGAGTTAAAAAATACAATCTCCACGTGTATTTTTAATAAATTATATTAAATAAGTAAATTTTTATAAAATAAATTAAAAAACATGCTTCCCAGCAAAAAAAAATGGTGTTTAGCAATATGTTGTGTTGCTTGATATTTTTAAATTGATTTTAAGTAAAGCCAAAGCAAAACCAAGAATATTGTGATATGTAACCATGCCCTTACTTGGGGAAAAGAAGTTAAAAGATATTCAGGAGAAAAGAGTCAATTGTACAGGGTGCAAAATATTCCTCTGATTCATACCGGACTTAACTCTTTTTGGATAGAAGTTAACTGTGATGAATTTTTATTTCTCCCCAAAGGGTTATAAAGTACTGTATGACTCTTAGGAAATGGTTCAGGCATCAGATTCTCTGACCTGACAGGTTGCGTCTACAAAAGAAGCCACAACATTTGTGTCTAATGGCATATACAGGAGGGAGCAATCATATCTATTATCTAAACTACAAGAAATGCATCAAAAGTCTGTTAATCGTGGTCTTCTTTCATTTGCAGAGTAAATAAAATTCATCTTAAAAACAAGATAGTGTGATTTTTTAAAAAATAAAATAAAATTGAAACTTCAGCACAAACATCTAGCTGCAGTGGGATGTTTTGGGTTTTTTCTTGATAAAGAACAATTCTACATTACACTCTGAGTGCATAATATATGATGAGGCCAGGTCATTTATTTGAAATAGTTATGGAATTTGTTGCATCTCATCATTACTTGCTTGCGTTGAATTTGGAAAAGGGGGTATTAGGAACAACTCTAAAGCTAATTTATGCATTATATTTCCTAAGTGCCCAAATAAACTGTTCTGTATATAGACATTTACTTGCCCTATTAATGCAAAAGTAGTGGAGGTTGTCCACGACTTTGTGTATCTTGGCTCAACTATCTCAGATACACTCTCACTATAGTCTGAGCTGAATAAATGCATAGGTAAAGCAGCTACTATGTTTTCCAGACTAACAAAGAGAGTATGGCTCAATAAGAATCTGACAAAACATACAAAGATACAGGTCTATAAAGCTTGTGTACTGAGCACACTTTTGTATTGCAGCGAGTCTTGGACCTTCCTTGCCCGACAGGAAAGAAAGCTGAATACCTTCCATATGCGCTGTTTTAAATATTCAACGTTACCTGGCACGACAAAGTTCCAAATAGTATAGTCCTGAAACGAGCTGGAATCTCTAGCATGTATACTTTATTGAAACAGCAATGCCTACGCTGGCTTGGACACGTTGTGAGAATAGATGATCCCAAAAGATCTTCTATACGGAGAACTAGTGCAGGGAAAGCACCCCAGAGGGGGACCACAGCTGCGGTATAAGGATATCTGTGAGAGGGACCTGAAGGCCTTGGGAATGGACCTCAACAGATAGGAAACCCTGACCTCTGATCACACTGTCTGGAGGCAAAAGATACAGCATGGTCTACATAACTTTGAAGAGGCATTTGTCCAACAGGCAGAGGAAAAGAGGCAGGCATGGAAAGAACGAAACTCGAGAACTGGGCAAGAAACAGAATACATTTGCCCCCAGTGCGGTACAGACCGCCATTCCCGAATTGGCCTATTTAGTCACACTAGGTGTTTTTAGGATCTCTACTCCAGGCATGATACCATAGTCTTTCGAGACTGAAGGATGCCAATGATGATATTCAGGGCAGTTTACAACATAATATAAAACATACAAGCAATAAGATTAAAATAAAAACAATAAACAGATAAAAACAAATACTACAAGAGGTGTAATCTCCAAATATGTAAGCACATGAGGCATACAAATCAAGCAGGGCTACATTGGAAGACCTTTCTGTAGAGTGGCATCTTCACAGGTCTTTTAAACAGAAGGGAACGAGCCAGGGACAGCTCCACTGGGAACTGATTCCAAAGTGGTGGTGCCACAAAAAAGAAGGCCCTGCTTCTTGCAATGGATTTTTTGGGCTTCTTTGGAGTGGGAATGACATTGGGAGAATGGATTCTGACAAGTACCGTAGTCCTGACCCAGGACACAACAAGTAACCAGTGCAAGGGAGTCAGAACTGAGGAGACATGATCTCATTTGCTCACACCAGCTACAATTCTGGCTGTTGCATCCTGGATCTCCCAGACCAGTGCTGGCGAACCTATGGCACGGGTGCCAAAGGTGGCACTCAGAGCCCTTTCTGTGGGCACCCAACATCGCCCCTTCACAGCCACCTGTATTCAGGTTAAAGTGATGTATTGGCACTTTGCGAAAAATTAGTGGGTCTTGAATCACAGTTTAGCCACTCTAAAAGGTTCCCCATCACTGTCCTATACTGTACTCTCCAGGTCAGCCTCAAAGGAAACCCCATTGCAGTAGTTCATCTGGGAGATGACCAAATGCCTGCACAAGTATCCTGAGGGCTTCCTCATGTAGATAAGGTCCAAGTTGTGCTATACGTCTCAGTTGGTTCAAGGCTGCGCTAGATACAGCTGCAATCTAGCGATCCCAAGACAGAGCTCGAGACAAATGTTTGAGTGCCCCTCTAGACAAACACTAGGATCAGGCCATTGTCCACCTAAAAACCCTATTCAGTCCAACTTATGAGCCTATTCAGACCAGTGGGATGTGAAATCACGGTGAACCACAAAATGGAGGACTCGCCACTAGCTTGGATGACGAAGCTGCTTGGATGAGTAGTGAAACGTTTCAGTCTCTCAAGAAAAGAAGTCCAGTTGCCATGAGTTGACTCAACCTCCAGATAAACTAACCAGGATGACTAAGAATCTTCACAGACACTAGGATCAGACTTTTTTTTTGGGGGGGGATACGCTTGAACCACGACATTTCTTCTGGCTACACTGGTTGATTTGTTTTTAACTTGAACCCCTCTTTTAAATATGAGTATTACCGGTATATCCCGGGGGGAGAATAAGATGTCCACAAGATAGTGAAACAGACACAAGGTGCCTCTGCAGACGCAGATTTTCCTTGGTTCATTGGACGTTGCCTTCACCGGCCATTGAGGGGTGGAGATACCACGACGGTATTTCCAGAGGTAACTTCCTCAGGCACGGAGGCAATGTATCCCGCGTTTACTACACATCCTCTTTCCCGCAATGGGCGAGACAGCAGTAAGTGAGAGAGAGAGAAACCCTAAAAGAGCCGCATCGCGTCCTTCCCATAGTTCTAGGGTCCGCCCACCAGAGGGCGATCTTCGCCACGGTGGCTCGACCGCCTGTCCCTTTCGCCGCCGCCGCCGCTGCCACCCCCCGATTGCGAGGCGGGGCCGGAGGCGCTAGGTGGCGCTGGCCGCCCAGCTAGTCTCGGTGCAGCATGGCGGCGGCTGCGGCTGCGGCTGCTGCTGCTGCTGCGGCGGGCGCTTCGCAGCCCCAGGCCGGGGCCACGGCCGCTGCTGCCCCAACGGCGGCGGCCGAAGAGTCGTCGGACAGCGAGCCGGAGCAAGAGCCTGGCTCCCCGCAGAAGCTGATCCGGAAAGTCTCCACGTCTGGCCAGATCCGCCAGAAGGTGAGAGAGCCGTGGAGGTCGGGGCCTGGAGGGGGCGGGGGGGGGGAGAGAGAGGAGGAGATGGTTCCCCCCCCCCCAGCTCGCTTCCCCACCACCCTCCATTGCAAGCTCCCCCCAGTCCCTTTCTAGGCTCGCTGGAGAGAAGCCGCGTCCTTGTGTGTGTGTGTGTGAGGGGGGGAGCTTTCTTGAGCCTCCTAAAGGCAGACCCCCCTCCCCCGAAACGCAGCCTCCGACGCACTGGCTTCTTCTGGGGAAAGCACCCCCCACCTTGCACACACATACACGCGCGCGCGGATACACAAACGCACGCACGCACATTTCTGCCCCTCGCCTCCCCCGCTGCCAGCCCCGCCATCACTACCAGTGTTGCTGCAGGGCGCCTTGTCGCTCTTAGGGAGCCATCTGCAAATTGCCTGGAGAAAAGAATGGGGGGGGCGCCCCTCCACCCCACCTCTAGCACACAACGCTCTCTTTTCACCCCACCCCGCACAACACCCAACTCCCCCCCCCCTTCACTGAGTTGCCCAGCCAGAGGGGTGGGTGGGTGGGCGAGTACAGGTAAGCTATGGAAGGGGTCTGCCGGAAGCAAGCCCTGACTCCGGCTGTTTCTTCACTTGGTGGCCCGCATCCCTCCCACCCCCCACGTACCTACCTACCTACCCCAACCAGGTCAGTGGTGGTGGGGCAGCTGCAACGCCTGCAAGCAGAGGTAGAGTTGGGCCGCCCCTCCACCCTCCTCTGACATGGTCTCTGAGTAGGAATTGGGGTTGGGGCCTTTAAGCCCATTCATCTCTAATCATTTCACCCACAGGAGAAAGGAGAGCCCACTGGTGGCTGTAAGCAAGGCAGTGGAGGCCTGTGTGCTGAGTGGGGGAGGTGGGGATGTTGGGGTGAGGAGCCCACCATTCACCCCCCCTCCATTCCCAGCAAGGAGCAGCCCCTGGCTGTTCAGCTGGGCTGAGTATGTATGTTGCTCTCCAGCTAACATAATGATGCGCTGGGCCTTGTCACTACTGCATTCTTCAGAGACAACATAGATAAGCAGAGACCCTTATCCTTTATAGTTGCTGCCTGCCTTCCCTCTGGATGGGGACCGGGCCCATTGGGTGGTGCTGCCTAAGCCATATGCACCTTCAGGCGAGTGAAGGGAGGTAGCAGTGTACCGGACAACAGAAACTCCCACTTCTGCTGGTAGGGCTTCCTTGAAGACATTTTACCGCCTGAGGAAAGCAGCAAGGGGCAACTGTTGATAGTATAGTAGCCAAGCTGTTTTAATACCAGAAACAGAAGCCCCCAAGTGGCTCTGAAAAACAATAAAGATAAAGAAGAGTCTGTGCTCTCTTCAAGACAACCCAGATCAGTTGTCTGAGGTGGCTTCTTTCCTCTGCTTAATGCTGGCAACTGCCCAGATAGCTAGTAAATGGACAGATAAGGCATGATAAAAAGACCCAAAAGTTGCCTCTTTTATTTCTGCTCTAACCGTTTTCTCTGGTTCATGAAGCAAAGACCTGCCAAATGACCTAGAAATAACACTTTTGACTGCAGTGCTGCCCTAAATCCCAGGTAATTGGATCCCTCTTACCACCCTTGTGCTGATGGATATAAGGAACAGTTTATAAGGGACAGGAACTGTTCCTTGGCTTCCTTCCTGTGGGCAGTCAGGATTGTTCACAGCAGAAGTATCATTTGGATGAATGAACAAGAAGTGATAGCAGCAAAGTATAATAACCTCCATTTTCCTGTTACTAGCAGGCAAGCAAGCAGGCAAGTGGAAGTGAACAACCAGCTATGTGTATCTGAGAGCGTGCACATGCACATTGACAAGCAGTGAGTGGTGATCGCTTCCTTTTGCAGTTTGACAAACTGATGCCAGTTAGAGTGACTGCTGAGTCTCACCGCAGTATTGTAGTAGGACAGCATTCCCCACTGTAAATGAGGGCAATGGATTCACTTGTTTCATGCACTTGAAAGCGAGTGGGTTAGCATACAGGGTGCCCAACAGGCTGTCTTCTGTTATGTGGCTTAAACACCTTCCTGTTGTTCTCTCATTACTTCACCTGACTTGGCTACTTCCTCACTTGGTCATAGTCCTTCTCATCAGTTCAGGGCATGTTGGGCAAAAGGGATTATGCAAGCAAGAAGCAATCTTCCCTGGCTGAATATCAACTGAGAAGAATGACAAGATGAGGTGAGGGTGAGAAGAACAGATATTGGAACTTGATAGGAATAGTAGCTGGGGGGGGGAGGGAAGAAGTCTCATTTGCCTGTCAAGAGGCCTGGCCCCACTGATCCCTGCTGTCTGAGTGGTACAGAAATATATCCTCCAAAAGCTGAAGCTGGGCTTGCATTGTAGTATCATCTAGAAGAGAGATGGCAAGTAAGTGGATAGAGGTGGCTATTTCTTGCAATTGCCATTCGCTCACCTCAGCATGTGAATGAAGGTGCAAACAGTCTTGTGCTGGCTGCCTCTGACTAGGAGGAGAGACCTCAACCAACCACTCAGGAGGCTTCCATTTGGTATTGATGGCTACTCTTTTTCTTGTGTGGTATAGCTGCTTAGTTGTTGAGGCTAGTGGGCTTTCTGAAGGTGCCGAGGTCTTAGCTTGATTCCTATTTCTTGGCTCTGTGTTTTTGGTCAGGCTTCCTGTGGAACTCCCTGCCACAGGATGTGGTGATGGCATCTGGCCTGGATGCCTTCAGAAGGGGATTGGACAGATTCCTGGAGGAAAAGTCCATCATAGGTTACAAACCATGATGGAGATGTGTAATTTCCAGGCTTAAAACCGGGGTACTTCAAGGGCCAGATACAGGGGAGTGGGAACAGGAGACAGATATCTAGTCTCATGCGCTCCCAGACGCATCTGGTGGGGCCACTGTGAGATACAGGCAGCTGGACTAGATGGGCCTTTGGCCTGATCCAGCGTGGCTCTTCTTATGTTCGTATGTTCATACCATCCTACTCACTCTATGTTCACTCTATCGCTCCCCTGCCTCAGAATTGCTTAAATGGTGCTGTGTAATTTTCCTAGGGCTCTCAACAATTTCCCATCCCGTTGCAAAGAGTTGCATTTTCTAATTTTTCTTTCTTGAAAGGGAATATAATTGTACCCTATGCTTTAAACTTATCGTTTGAGTTTCCATTGTGTGTTTTGTAACTTAAATAAGTTTACCCCCGTTTTGGCAGGGATGCTATGATTACTCTGAATGATAGGCTGCAGTTCTGCTTGGAAGGTTCTCCCAGCTGCTACTTCTCCCTGCCAGGAATGTCTTCCGTATTGAATTTCTGTATGTTGCAACACCATTAACAATAGCTTTACTAGAAAAAAGGAAATGATCTTATCAGAACTGGCACTGGCATCCTTGATGAGTCTGCAAAGAAAAGTCGTGCTGCAGGTTTATTTATTTTTATTTATTTATTTTAGATTATTTTTACCCTGCCTTTCTCCTTGGAAAAGGACCCAAGGCGGCTTGCAGTAATGAGGGACAATATACAGTCCAATACACTTAAGACATATTCAAGTAATTGAGAACAGGGAGTTGATGGACATCTTACAGCATTAAAAGACAACTTTACATTAAAGCTACAAGAGACCGAAGCAGTTAAAAAGTGTGTGAAAGATTTCATGAAAAGTTAAGGTGAGGGAAGCTAACAATTGAAAACATAGTGTCAATGCAGTCACAAAAATATGTGAACACAATGTATGATCATGTATGTAGATTCATATAAAGGTCACATAATAGGTAGTCCATCGTTCAGGTAAAGCTTGCCTGAAGAGAAAGGTTTTTGCCTGTTTCTGGAAAGACATCAGTGATGGGGCAGTCCTCACCTCTGGTGGGAGGGAATTCCAGAGTCTGGGTGCAGCTGCTGAGAAGGCCTTTTCATTTGTTCCCACATGAAGGTGGTGGGATGGAGAGAAGAACCTCTCCTGATGACTTTAACACCCAAGCTGGTTGATACTGTGCGATTCAATCTTTGAGGTAGCTAGGGCCCAAGTCGCACAGTGCTTTGTAGGTTAAGGTCATCACTTTGAATTGTGCCTGATAGCTGATTGGTAGCCAGTGGAGTTGCTTTAAAAGGGGTGCAATGTGATCTCTATACCCCGTCCTAGTCAGCAACCTGGCTGCTGCATTTTGGACCCATTGAGGTTTCCTGAGATTTCTCATTGGTAGTCCCACATAGAGCACATTACAGTAGTCTAACCGGGATGTCACTAGGGCATGTGTCACAGTGGCCAGAGCAGGTTTCTCAAGAAACGGGTGTAACTGGCGTACTAGTTTTAATTTTGCAAATGCATTCCTGGCCACAGCTGTGACCTGGGCATCTTGGTTCAAGGATGAGTCCAAGAGCAACCCCAAGCTGTGAACCTTTTTTTAAATTGGAGGGAGACCCCATCCAGAACAGGTTGCATCCCCATCCACTGTTCTCCTTTTCGACTGATCAGAAGCACCTCTGTCTTGTCTGGATTTAGTTTCATTTTGAGAGGTAGAGCTGGATGTCATTAGCATACTGGTGGCATTTAACCCCAAAAGTCCTAATACTCTCCCCCAGTGTTTTCATATAAATGTCAAATAGCATAGGAGACAAAACAGAGCCCTCGTGGATTCCATA
This sequence comes from Phrynocephalus versicolor, assembly GCA_023846285.1. Taxonomy (NCBI): domain Eukaryota; kingdom Metazoa; phylum Chordata; class Lepidosauria; order Squamata; family Agamidae; genus Phrynocephalus; species Phrynocephalus versicolor. The sequence goes on along the minus strand of JAHTLZ010000379.1, from coordinate 19,964,902 downwards.
GTTCAGCGGCCGTGGTGTTGAACATGAATCACCTAACACCACTTTCTGCATTCTTTCCTGCAGGAATGATTGGAGCGACCCCCAATTCCCATTTCAGAGAGTTGAATCAGAAGGACGCCATGGTCTATAGCAGTGGTGGCAAACCTTTTAGAGACCGAGTGCCCAAACTGTGATTCAAAACCCACTAATGTTTTGCAAAGTGCCAATATGGCAATTTAACCTGAATACAGGTGTCTGTGAAGGGGCAATGTCAGGTGCCCACAAAAAGGGCTCTGAGTGCCACCTTTGGGACCCGTGCCATAGGTTCGCCAACACTGGTCTATAGTGTCAAAAGCAGCTGAGAGGTCGAGTAAAACCAAAAGGGACACGGATCCCCTATCCATTTCCTGCATAAGTCATCTACCAAAGCAACCAGTGCCGTCTCCATCCCATAGCCAGGTCTGAAGCCAGATTGAAATGGATCTAAGTAATTTATGTCATCCAGGAACCTCTGGAGCTGTGAAGCCACAACCCGTTCCAGGACTTTTCCTAAGAATGGGATACTTGATATTGCTTGGTAATTATTCAATATTGTTGGATCTAAGGCAGGCATGTCCAAACTTTGGCCCTCCAGATGTGTTGGACCACAACTCCCACAGTCCTTTGTCATTGGAAATACAGGCTTGGAATTCTGCGAGTTGTGGTCCAAAACATCAGGAGGGCCGAAGTTTGGACATGCTGAGGAGTGCTTTTTAGCAGTGGTTTTACTATTGCCTCCTTTAAGCCTGCTGGAATCCTGACCTGTTATAAGGAGGCATTCACTATTCATCCTAACCAGTCTGCCATGCCTTCTCTGCAGCTTTTTTGATCCATGAGGAGCAAGGATCCAGCACACATGTGGTGGCCCTCACCTCCCCAAGGGTCCTGACCACATCATCCGGCTGTAGTTGCTGAAAGCCATCCCTTAATATAGGACAAGGAGGGTGGGGTGTTTTATTTACAGGCTCCGAATCAATAGCAGCATCCAGGGTAGCCCGGATCTGTTCAATTTTGCCTGCAAAGTGTTGTGCAAATTCTTTGCAATGAGATACAGAGTGGTCTGTGTTATCCACCCGTGGGTCAGCTTGTAGCAGACTTTTGACTATTCTGAAAAGCTCCACTGGGTGATTTTGTGCCAAATCAATGGTAGTAGAGAAAAATGTTTTCTTTGCTGCCTCCACTGCCTTTGAGTAAGCCTTCTAAAGGTCCTTCACTGTTTCTTTGTCTGTTTCAATCTGGGTTTTCCGCCAGTCCCTTTCAGTTCTACGGGCCACCGGTTTCAATTTTGCCAACTCCCCAGTATACCAAGCAGCACATTTGGGTCTGTTTTTGAGAAGGAGACGTTTAGGAGCTATCTGATCAATGGCTCTGCTCATTTCCCCATTCCAGAGGTCAACCAAGGATTCAATAGAATCACCCATCAGAGAGGTAGGGAACTCCCCAAGGGTGGTTGAAAAACCATCTGGATTCATCAACTTTCTGGGACATATAAGTTTTGTCTGGCTCCCCCCACCTTGCCTAGGCTCTGGGTTACAGCGAGCCTAAAGCGCACCATATGGCGGTCTCTCCAGGACAATGGGACTACAAAAAGCTCCTTTACCTTGATGTCCCCACTGTCCATTGCAGGGCAGAAGACCAGGTCTAAGGTGTGGCCTGCAGGATGGGTTGGGGCAGACACCATTTGGACCAGACACACTGTTGACATGGAGACCATGAAGTCTTCAGACACCCCTGACAGAGCTGCCTCAGCATGAATTTTAATGTCTCCCAGCATGATGAGCCAAGGGGACTCTTAACATTACCCCTGTTACGAGTTCAATAAGCTCAGGTAGAGAAGTTGTGCCACAGGGAGGGCGGTATACCAAAATAATTTCTGTTTTGTCCCTGACGCCTACTTTTAAGAACATACATTCATAACCAGGGAATTGGGGAACATGGCGTCTAGTAAGAGGGATGGAGCTACTACGATAGACGATTGCCACTCCACCACCCCATCCACCTGGTCTAGCCTGTTCTTCCACAGAGAAACCTGGAGGGCAGAGTTGAGAGATGTTGACTTCTCCAACCACATCCAGCCAAGTCTCTGGGATGCAAGTGAGAGCAGCATGTTCTTGCAGGATCAGGTCTTGAATGGCTGTTGACTTCCCATTCACTGATCTAGCATTTACCAGCAAAATTTTCATTTCAGGTGTCCTGTTATCAAAGTTTTTAGAGCAATTTCAATTTGTAGATACCTTCAGAGTTACCAATACCCTGCACTCATCCCTTCTTATGCTTTTGTAGTGTCGAGGAACCTTATAATGGCCATATCTTCCCTTATTCAGAGCAGTAATAATAGGTTTGCCCTTATAGTCTTGCATATTCACTTTTTTATTATTATTTACCTCGGTATTCAAGCAATGTCTGCAGTGCCAATTACAGCACAAAGTGTGGTGGTGTGCATGCGCCCAGAGCCTCTTGTATCTGTAACCAGAGAAGATGGCATGAGTTACTGGATTGTGAATCTAGCAGATAAAGTCTTTGCTGAGGGTATTAACCATATGAATTAGGCTTTAGATTTGAATTTAGAAACAGTAAATTTTGTGCATGTCACAATCTATAGCTAACATTATCCCAAGGCTGCCCCTATCAAGGACTAGCATAGACTTCTCAGTATTTGAAGAAATGAATGAAGACTTTGTGTGTTGTCAATTATGCTTCTGAATAGCCCATATTATTTCTTGTTATATAAAGTTTGGAAACATCCTTTTGATTTCAGATGGAACATCCAGTTTTCATTTGGAGAACAGTGCACTAACCTTCATAAAGTGATATATGAACTGATTGGTAGTTGAAAGACATAATACATGTGGTCTGCCATTGAAACTGTAGTTACTCTTATGAGCCTCCAAGTGAAGAAAGTCACTTGAACTTTACTACGATTTTGAAGTTTTGCCTTATGAAATAACATTTGAATAGTACATTTCATCAGTTTCAGAACATTTTAGTGACTCTTACAAACTGGGGAGAAAAGTGCAGCACTTTCATGGATGTCATAGCATATTCACAAAGCCACCTTGAAGAAAGCCGGGGTAAAAATGTTGTATGTATATATATGTACCTGTATGTATGCATGCTTGGCGTGATTTGCCTCAGCTTTGCTGTGAGTGAAAAAAGGTGTAAACTTTCTGAACATTAGGATGTTCTACCTGCCAAATATTAGGTACAGCCTTGATGGGTCCCTTGTATTTATATGATAGTTCAAATAAGGCTGAACTCTACTCTGAACTCCCATTTAATCACTTGCCATGATTTGCATCATTTCCTACGTCAATGTGACTGTAAAAAGCCTAAACACTCTGCTTGTGCTATGTGAATATAAACATTTTAAGCACAAGGATTATAAACAGAAATTGTGTACAGCCATAAAGCTGCCATTGCTTTAATCTGTCAAATCTTTAGCTGATTGGTATCAGATTCTCTAGACAACTCAGGATACTTCACCCTTGCTAACATTTGGTCACTTGCCTTTCTATTCAGAAGTAGAAAAGAAGAATAAATGCACAAATTGCACATGCATCATAGCTGCTTCTGACATTTGAGAGTTTTTCTTCAGTAATGTTCTTTCAAAAACTAAGCAGAAGGCCTTCCCAGTATTCAGTGAAAATGTCATGTTTTTAAGATCCAAACATTTTGTTGCTTATTCTTTGGATAAAGTAAGGATTTGTGTGATTGTCCCCTATTTAGCCAGCTTTCAAACCATTATACTGTATTCAGGTATTTTTACAAAGACATGTGGAGTAAAACTTATGCAAAGATAAACATGCTAAAAGATAGGCATAAAAGCACATAAAGTTACATTGTGTCCTGATGCTTGTAATTCCCAAAATTAATGAAGCATTATCATTTTATAACTTGGCCTATTACTTATTGTTCCACATATTAATAAACATTTATCACCGTTCTATAAATCTGATTTCCTGGAGGCTAGAATATTTTTTTTCAAACCAGGTCAACCAGGTCACATGCCTTGAAATATTATATGATTTCCAGTAGTTGGTATTAGTGTGTTTAATCTCAGCATTTGAGCCAATGTGTGCTGTTAAAGTGTTTAGAACAATGCGTACTTCTTTTGCTTAAAAATAGAGGGAAGAAGAAGCGGTGAACACTACTATTGCCAGACATAATAAAATATTAATACAACCCTGTGGTTTTTGTCCACTTACTGTATCTAGTTTTGAAAAAAAGATGAAGTTTTTTTCCCCTTTTAAATTTATTAGAGCAGTTCAGTTTTACTGTTTTTAGTTACAGAACCACTGGCATTGCTTAATTTAGTTTCAGATTGAGGCAATTTGGCATCCATTCATTAATAATAACTTCTGGAACAGTGACCTTTTTTTTTATTTAGATTCTGACAATTTTCTGTAGAAGAATTAAGCATGGAGAATTTTCTATTCCGTGTCACTGTAGGCTAAAACTCACTTTACTCCAGCAGGTGTTGACGGGAACTGTAGTCTAAAAACATTTGGAGAGCCAGTTCCTCACCTCCATGTAGACTAAGTCCAAGTGGCAGCCTCTCCCAATGATTGAAATGTTAAACTGGAAGAAAATGAGCCTTACTGAAGACAACTGATATCATGTACTGTATTTATTTTAATATCATACCAAATTTGTTGTGGCAAGGGGAGAGAGCATTGTACCCCATATTTTCTTAATGAATCATGTTACGTAAAGGGAGGAAAATCTTTGCCATGACTTTCTTCCTTGAGTCATCAGGAGATACAAACAGCTTGAATACTAAGGTGTGAATAGTTTGGGGTATCTCCCTCTCTTTAATACAGTTGGGAAGGTATGAATATAGACGGCTGACATCATAGTTGTATCGATTTCCTAAGAGGGGTGATTTCTGACGGCAGTGCTGTTCCTGAAAATATTAAAAGCAGCCATTAAGTGCAGCTTAAAAGATTACTAGACTTGGCAGTTTAAATTTATTTTGTGTACCTTTGTACTGTAGATTCTTATGTAGTATATCTAATATCTGCAGCTTTGATACATACAATTTGTACAGTATAGAGACAATTTCTGATATCCACATGTTTCAGTTATGTGCTTGTTAAACATTGGTGTGATTGCTTGTACAAATGCATTCACATACTGTACACAGAGCCGGCAAATTGTTGTGTCCCTGCATTCTGCATACCACCTGATACTTGTGCATTGGATAATTATCTAAATCTATTTTACATTGCAGTATAGCAAGTAGTGTTTCACTACTGGATAAAATCAGCAGCGTGTTTCCTTTATGATTAGAATGTTTCAAGAAGTTGTGTTATTGGTAGAAAGTTAAAGCGATAAAACCAGCTTAACAAATCTGATCAACGAATGAATTTTGCCAGTAGTCTTACAATGGGTAGTGGGAACAATGATTAACTATATCCTGTCGAGCAGATCCTGAGAAAGCAGGATATAAATCAAATACTGAATTATGTACTAGGCTCTTAATAAAAGGTTTATGTCTAAAATATGAAAATATTGAGAACTCTGTTTATTTGCATTTATTCTTGATTTATAATTCAGGAAATGGTACAGCATTTATATGTGATACATGAAGTTGTAATAAGTTAATCATCTTACATAAATTCATTCCTTTTGTTTATATGACATTCACCCTCCAGAGTGGCCCTTGGGTCAGACGGGCAGTGTATAAATCCAATAAATAAATAAATATTTCTCAAATGACTGCTGGATTTTCTATGTTGGATTTGCTGAAGATTCAGGATTGACGAGAATAATACACATCATAAAGATCATAGAATCATAGAATAATTGAGTTGGATATAAAGCCACCAAGTTCAACCTCCTGCTCAATGCAGGAATTCAAACCAAAGCGGATCTGGCAGATGATTGGCCGAGTTTCTCTTGAATTTCTCCAGTGCTGGTACGCTCACCACCTCCTAATGTAATTGGCTCCTTGGTCATACTGCTCAAACAGTTAAAAATGTTTTCCTAATAGCCTAAACTTAGCTTCCTGTGGCTTGAGTCCATTATTACGCATCCTGCACTCTGGAGTGATGGAGAACAGATCCTACCCCTTTACTGTATTTTAGGTGTTTGAAAAGTGCTATCATATACTGACTTTCTGAGAACCTATGCAGAGCCGTTCCCTAGCATACCTATTGGATAACCTTAAACTAGAGATGAATCTGCCATATTCTATATTCAGATCACAAGTTGCATCTGCAAACCTTGTCTGTAGTTAAAAGCTGAGAGCAGGACTAAATCTTAACTTTTTACAATATACAGTGGTACCTTGTATAACGTAGGGTTTGTATAACGTAAAATCCGTACAACGTAAAAAGTTTGGAGAACAACTCCTTTGCTGCCCCCGCTTTCACCCTGTTTTAGCTGTACCACCGCCGCCCGCATGCGCCCAGGACCGCCCAGGCACAACATTCAAAGGGAGGCAGGCCCGGAGGGCAGCACCATTCGTGGCCTGGAGGGGAGAGCGACAACTTGGAGCAAAGCCAGCGCACACCAGCTGCAGCGTGGCTTTGCTGAGAGCGGGAAGCCTCCTTTAAAAAAAAACAAAAACCTCCTCCGAACTTGGAGCAAAGCCAGTGCTCACCAGCTGTAGCATGGCTTTGCTGAGAGCAGGGACAAGGCGGGAGGCGAATCCGCGGTGGGACCTTCCATCGGCGCCTGCAAACACCCCTGGCTTGGGGCAACAGGAATTTTCCTTCTGCCCTGCCCTCCCCTGCCCTCCCCTCCCCATTCCCCCCTCTCTCCTCACCTTGGCTCTCAGCGGTGCCCGCTCCTCCAGGAGGCGGAGGAAAAGCGGCTGGCTCAGACCCCTCACCATCACTGGTGCTGCTGCCGCCGCCAGCTCCCCCACCACTACCACCCACGAGGGAAACACCCGGAGGCAGCCCGCAGGTGGCCAAGCAGATGTGCGGGGCAGGGCCAGTTGTGGAGTCGCCCAGGTGAGGTGAAAGAAGCACCAGCACTACCACCACCACCACCACCATCCTCACCCCTTGCTGTCTGCGGGCGACAACAGTAACGAAGAGGATGATCCGCACCAGCTCCTGCAGCAGCTCAACCTCTCTGGTAACCTTAGTCTTGGCTATGCATTGGAACGGATTAAATATGTTTTCAATGCATTCCTATGGGAAATTGCAGTTTGTACAACGGAAAATTTGTATAACGTAATTTCATTTGGAACGAATTAATTGCATTATACAAAGTACCACTGTACTCTAATTTTTGGAGAGGAAATTGAAACTAGCCTCACCTAACTTGTAGAATTTTACAGGTAACCAAAATAATGAGTATAAAATATGCAATCCAGAGAAAACAGAAAAGAGTAAAGAAGACTGCAATTTTTTTAAAAAAAAATGAAAAGTAATAAATCGGTTCTTAATTATTTTGAATAATGCTTTACAATCTGTACTATTTTTGCTGAAATGCACACACCTTTTCTGCTGTTTGAATTGTGTTAGGAAATCCACCCCTATTTCTAATAATCTAGTTTACCTGTGAATAATATTGCAACCGGATGTGGTAAGGAACAATAGCGACTTCAAGTCTAAGAAATAGTAGATGACTGAAAATAGAACTGTGAGCTGTAAATAAGTTCAGATAGTATTTGTTCTTTGAGCTGCTATGGGCGAGCTATTGGGGAGGGCTACAAAATGAGGCATGCATTCGTATTTGCCCCAGATTAAGTCAGTTTTATGCAGCAGCATTCAGAATTTGAAAATGCTAAGGATGGCAGGATTCTGGCAAAGTGTGAAGTCATATTTAAATATACACATCAAGAGTTCCCACTATGGTCTCAGTTCCAGTCAAACCATTATTTGTAGCTGATACTACACCTTTGCTTTCCATTTATTCAGTGTGGTGTTTTATAGATTAATTTCATGGTTCTTCAAACTTCTGATGCATATTTTAACTTAATTGTCAGGGATCTGTGAATTTATATGTACATTAACCCCCCGCCTATCGCGGGGGTTAGGGACCCACCCGACCTGCAATGCTTGAAAATCCGTGATATGCGGAAGTGGGTCGGGTGGGGCCTAGGGGCGGCACGGGGCAATGCGATCGCTCCCCGCCACCCCCCAGCGTGGCTCCGAGGCTTCTTGGAGGGGCCCGGGGGTGGGGCGATGCGATCGCTCCCCACCGCCCCCGTGCGGCTCTGAGGCTTCTCGGATGGGCCTGGGGGGACAGCGCGGTTTGATGCAATCGCTCCCCCCCCCGCGCAGCTCCGAGGTTTCTCAGAAGGGCCCGGGAGGTGGCGCGGGGCGATACCAAGGAGAAGCTTTGCATGGAAAGAGATAGAAACATTCTACTCACGACACGCCGAATATTTACAGCTTTAATGCCTGGCACAAACAGCTCTGCCTTCTTCATAGCGAAGGTCTTCCTCCAGTGGGAGATGAAGCATTTTCCTGCTTCCACAAAGTTTGCCACCACTCCCTTCATGGTCTACAGTTGCTGCCTCTTCTTCATTTCCCCTCCAAGGAAACGTTACCCTTTTAGGGTCCCTTTATCTGGAGGAATTCAACTTGATAAGCTGGAGCACTTACTGTATCAAGTTGTCTCGCCACGTTATAGCCGGAACCAGTAGTCCTCCTTGAAAATAATTCTTGTTGGATTAGATGCAGATTTAGTCAACATTAGAATAGATCCATTGAAATCAATGGGATATAGGCAGGGCTAGATTTTCTGGTCAGTTTTATTGGGTCTGCTATAAGGCTAATCAAATCTGAACAAGTATAATTTCCTTACCTATGTAATCAAAACTTCTTTTGTGAAATTTTAGACCTGCAGATACCATAAGTATTTTAAGCAGAAGAAAAAGAGAAATAGGGGAAATGCTTCTAACATGTTGTACTGTTTTTCGTCTTCCTTCTCCTTTGCACTTGATTTTGCCAGTTCTTACTTTCCTTGATGCAGTACCTAGGTAAGTTCCAGTTAAGCTTTCAGAAGCCCATGGAACAGAAAGTGGAACTTGCTTTTTCTGAAAAGACAGTAGAATTTTAGACTCAAATTAAATAGCAACATTGTTAAGTTGGAAAGGATCTTACCTGCTTTCATTAGAGATGGGCACGAAATGCCAATATGGCATTTCGTGGTCGTTATTCGGGCCCTGGGGCCCACTTCGTTTCCATTTCTTCGTTTTTCGGGTGCGGTAATGAAAAAATGGTCGTTTCGTGCCCATCTCTAGCTTTCGTGCTTTGGAGTCTGAGCAGAAATTGAGTAAGATGCATAATATCAGCAATCTGAAAAGATCAATTTTGGATTGCTTCATACTGTCAAACTGCTTCTAACATATGGCTACCATGTGGATTAGTGGCCTTCTCAAGGTATTGTTATTAGCAGCCCTGCTGAGTTCTTGGAATCTCAGGGCTGTGGCTTCCTTTATTTGGTTAATCTGTACAGTACTTGGTCTTCCTCTGTTCTTCCTGCCTTAAACTCTTCCCATTGTTTCTCATTTTTGTTGTCTTTTCATAAAATCGTAGATAAAGGAGAGAGCAGTTCAGCTTCCCACCAATTAAGATCGAGCCAGGGGGCCCTCTTGAAAGAGCCATCCCTCAAGGAGGTGAGAGGGATGGCTTGCATAGGGTTTTTATTTCTGTTTTTATTATTTATTGATGCAGTATTAACTGTTTTAATTCTTTGATTGTAAGCCGCCCAGAGACCTTTGGGTAGTGGGCGGCATATAAGTTGTAAAAATAAATAAATAAATATAAATAAATAAATAAAGAATACCTTATAGAGGGCTATCCAGCCTCTGCTTTAAAATCTCCAGCAAGGGAGAGTCCTCCACCCTCTGGGGCAGTTGATTCCGTTACTGAATGGCTGTCACTGTTAGAAAGTTCTTCCTAATGTTTAGTTGAAATCTGTTTTATTGTATCTTGAAACCGTTACTTCTAGACCTGCTTCATGAGTTGAAACGATCAGGCTGTTTCACCTTCCATTTGATAGCCTTTCAAATACTATAATATCATATCACATTTCAGCCGCCTTTTCTCCAAGCTAAACTTACTACATTCCCTAAATTCCCTCAATCTTTCCTCATACAGCTTGGTTAGAAAACTTATTGCCATTATAGTCACTCTCTGAACATATTCCAAGTCCTTCATATCCCTCTTAAACTGTGGTGCTCAGAACTGGAAACAGTAGTATAAGTGAAGTCCCATCAAAGCAAAATAGAGTGGTTCTATTATTTCCCTTGATTTGGACAGTATACTTAAATACTTTAGTATCACATTCACCTTTTTAGCTGCTGTATCAAACTGTGACATTTGTAATCTACTAAGGCAGCCTGATGGTGTGGTCAGGACTGTTAGGGAGGTGAAAGCTACCACATGGATCCTTACCTTTCCTTGCTCATAAAAGCTGCCAGAAATAGACTGGTCGATTGGATAAGAGGAGTGGGGAATGCCTCCTTGCAACAGGGCAGAATCCCATCATGCTTAAATGAGGCTATAGTAAGACATGTGTTTTAAAAAAAAAACCCTATTTGGACCCCACAGTCCTGAGTAATTACCAACCAATATACAGTATGACCTCCTTATCCGCTGAATCATTAACTGCTGGCTCACTTATCTGCAGATCGAGGGGGGAAATATTTTAAAAATAATTCAGTAGCTGCAAAGCAGGCTACTGTTGCAAAAGAGTACAGTGGTACCTTGTATAAAGGAATTAATTCGTTCCAAATGAAATTATGTTAAGCAAATTTTCCTTTATACAAATTCCCATAGGAATGCATTGAAAACGGAGTGATCCCATTTTTATGTTGTACGGATTTTCCCCATAGGCGATTATGTTAAGCAAATTTCCCCTATCTCCGGAATGTTTTATGTTGTACAGATTTTATGTTATACAAGCTGTTTGTTATACAAGGGTCCACTGTAGCTGCAAATCTGGCAGTGAAGAGAGTGGCTGGCCACCATCGACAACAAAGAGGGAAGAAAACAAAAGACAGCTTACTGATGTGGAGCCCTCTTTGCTGCCCCCATCCCTGCTGGCCGGCCCCCAAGCCCAGGCCCCCGAAGATTGGCCCCTAAACCCAGTGGCGAAGAGGGCGGCAGGGCAGCGGTGGTGAGAAGGTCTCAACATCAGTAAGTTTTCTTTTGTTTTCTACCCTACTTGTCACCACTGTTGCCCCTGCAAACCGGGCGCCGAGACCGGAGGCAAAGAGCACATCTGGCCAGCAGTAACGAGGAAGGAAGAAAACAAAAGAAAGCATACCAATGCCGAGCCCTCCTTGCCGTCGCACTACCAATCTTTGAGAGGTGAAAGCTTTCGCCCCGGCACCCCACCACCCCTGCTACCACCATTATCCTCAGATAAGAGTGTTTGCTCTTATCCGTGGTTTTCGCTATCCACAGGGAACCAATCCCCCGCAGATACGGCAGTCGTATTGTATCTCATTTTTGGGAAACATGCTAGAATGGCTTGTGGCCTTTCAGCTCCAGAGGTTTCTGGACAAAACAGATTATCTAGATCAATTTAAATCAGACTACAGACCTAGTTATGGAACAGAGATGGCTTTGGTTGCCTTGCCAGATAACCTATACCAGGAACTGAATAGAGGATCTATGTCCCTGTTGGTTTTACTGGACCTCTCAGCAGCTTTAGATTCTATCAACTATAGTATTGTCTTGAGACGTCTCTCGAAAGGGAGATCAAGAAATAAGGGGGCTGAATCCGGGCCGTCAGGCCATTTTGATTGGCCTGTGGCTGGCTAATCCGCCTCCTCCCACCCAAGCCAGCTCATAATGGGAGATATGGTCTTTGAGATAGTTTGAACCCAGGCCATTTATAAGTTAAAAACAGCACTCTGAACTGTGCCAGGGAACTGACTGGCAGCCAATAGAGCTGCTGTAACAGGCATGTTGTGTGATCCCTGTTACCCTCTCCAGTCAAATGGCTGCTGCATTTTGGTCGCATTGAAGTTTCCTGACACTTTCCATCAGTAGCCCCATATAGAGTATGTTATAGGAATCCAGCGAGAAAGTAACTAGAGTGTGTGTCAAAGGGGCCAGATCAGTCTCTCAAGAAATGTTTAAATCTAGTTTTAATTGTGCAAATGCATTCCTGGTCACTGCTGAGACCTGGGCATCTAGTCTCAAGGATGAATCAAGGAACACCAACAAGCTGTACATATCTTTTTTTTTTAAACAAACCAGACAGATTTAGGTACATTATCTTCAATCTATGCAGAACCCAGCCAAATGGGTAATATGGCAGCCCTACTAAATCTAGATCCAGCCTTGTGGCGCAATGGTTAAATGCCTGTACAGCAGCTAAATCTGTGCTCACGACCTGGGGTTCAATCCAAGGTAGCTGGCTCACAGTTGACTCAGCCTTCCATCCTTCCGAGGTTGGTAACATGAGTACCCAGCTGGGGGGCAATGTATAGCCTGCATACTGTTAATTAAACTGTAAACCGTTCAGAGATTACTTGAAGTGGTATGGAGTGGTATATGAGCAGAACACTTTGCTTTGCTTTCATTTATGTTTGTCTTTTAAACATAACTGTTTACAATTTGAAACATGGGAAATTAAGTACTTCAGCATTCATTTTGCTTTTTAAACAATTAGCTTTTTATCCAGCAACTGTACTGTGAGTGTCTACCAACAGGTGACTCTGTATCATCCAGTGCCAAGATCCAATGATTTATTACGTTAGTCACTAACTTCAGAGAATTCAACATTTCTTTGTCAACTGCAGATATTGTGGAAGAAAAATGATTTTTCAGTTATCACCAGCATACTGGGGAAGCTTACTGCCCAAAGGAAGCAACCTTGCTTCTTTTCTTATGGTCATATTCCATAGTATGAAGACCTTGTTAAGCCTTATGCACTCTTGTCATTTTCTCAACTTGTGCTGATGGTTTCCTGCTGCTGTTCTTATGGTTTTGATTTTATGGCTCAGAATGCTTTGCTCTATTGCATTAAGGTCATATTTTTTATCTGTCATGCATATTTTTGCTACCTTGAGCTTGTTGGAAAGTAGATTGTGCATATTTCAAATAAAAAAATTCAGACATTTTGTGAAAACTAAACTGGAATGGGAAAATCTTGATAGGATAGCAGAGTGCAGAGCGCTTAGGCTTCAAAAAGCTTTTAAGAGAAGGAAAAGGAGAATGGGAAACTAAGGAGGACGGGGGGGGACTCACAGAATCAACGAATGTTAGCAAATGGCTTTCAGTTGTGACAAGAGAATTAATCAAATCTACACCGAATAAAAGTTCCTCTTTCACAGTTGTTCAGCTTCATCTTATACAGTATTGCGTAATGTAATTTTCTTATATTAAAAGGTCTGTTAGCATACAAGCGGACAACAAAACACCATTTCAAGCTATGTTCTGGATACAAAATAGTGTTGGGTGGGATTTGAATGGTTTTTTCTTATGTTTGGGGAAGGAAACCCATCTGCTTGTCAGTTCAGGGCAGTGGCTTTTATTGAGTTAATATTAAATATGAATGAAACACCCTATATTGAAACATTACTAAGAACGTATACATTTATCCAGTCCAAAGGAATTTTTTTTTCTTTAGGAAAGGTTTGTTTTTTCTACAAGTGGCAGTAAAATTCCATGAAGATATAGCACTGACACCCTGAAGAACTTTATTCTGGTTTTCACAATGGCCATAATCATTGTGCTGCTCATTTAACATAACTGCATTAATGGATGCCTGATCAATATTTTTGTAAGGCATCATAAGTAATCATCATTTAGATTTTGACATAGAGTGCACAGCAACCATGCTTTTTAGGTGCAGGTTGTTTCTGATTGCCATCCTTCAGCATTGATTTGCTAACTAGTTTGAAATGTTTTGGTGTTTACAAAGTATTTTATTTATTTATTTATTTATTTATTTATTAAACTTGTATCCCGCCCATCTTCCACACCGGGAACTCTGGGCGGCTTACAACAGTAAAAAAAAAACAGATACAAACAACAAACACAAAAGAAGCAATGAATCAAGATGGCGGCAAAACCCAGGGCAGCAGGGAAAAAGAGAAAAAGAAAAGAAAAAAAAAAACCTAACAGAGGGAGTCGCCAAAAGCCTCTCTAAAGAGGTAGGTCTTTAAAGCCTTCTTAAAGGCGGGCAGGGACTCCAAAATTCGGTTTCCAAAATTTGTGACTTCAGCTTACATACTGGGAAGAAAACAAAGATTAGATGCTAATATTTATTTTAAAAATAGTATATATTTTGTTGTTCAAGAATATATTACTTGTTATCAAAGATAGCAAGCAGCATTGGGTCCATTCTGATCTTTTGATATGGATAAATTTAAATATGTAAAACTACCTTTTAAAGACTGTGGCATTCAAATCTTGATGTCTAACAAAGTCTGCATATCTGAAGTCACAATTAACTGATATTTATAACACTGCAAAAATAGAGCTGCTTACCATAAATTCAATTAGTACCTAACTGTAAGGTACCATTTCATGCATCTGAAGAACTGAAATCTACCCTCTGGAAGTCTATGCCATGAGAAATGTATCAGACTCTGTTTTTGCTGCAAAATATATTGCCATATCAAAATTGTTACCTGTCTGTGAGTTTCCTCTAAGATGATGTGATATTTAGCACTCATCATTTATATAAGAGTTACCATGAAGTTGGCAGAACACCATAAATCGATAGCAAGAAACCAAGAAAGTAGGATCTCCTTTGACCTTGAGGAATATCACTGTGAGTGACACTCCTCTGTGTGTGTGCGCGCGCGCTGTGCTCCTATAGCCTACTCTCTTGGTACAGATATAGACTGCTCCCAGACTTCTGGTTATACGAGAGGGAAGAAAGCAGTTTTATATTTTTGATAGTTATTTCAGTTAGTCCTTGTATGTATTTCAACAAATGATGCAGTTATTTGAAATCTCATTACTTCCAAGAACAGTTAATTAATATAATAATTAAGAAAAAAACTTGCACTAGACATGTTTATCGTTTTAAAAGACAGCACTGGAGGTTTCTACCTTTGCCTTTTTGCTGTGGATCATTGCTTATAAAAGATGTTATATATAGATTCTTATGTTTGGATTTATTTATTTTTTTTAGTTGTAAGGGGAGGAGAAGAGGTTACTTTTAACTTCTACCATTTCCTCAGAACTCATTGCTCAGAAGCGTCCCCCGCCATTGAAAGGACTTAGCAAGATGCTTGCTGGGAAATGAACATCAAGCTGAAAAAAAGCAGCAATGTCTGGGAGGGGGGAAAGTGCTATAAACTCATCTTGATCTTATCTCCGGCCCTTTCCTCCCAAACCCACCAAAGTCTTTACTAAGCTGTCTCTCTATAAATAGAACAGCAGCTCTCTTGCAGAGATGGGCAGCTGTAAACTCCAGGCTTATTCTCTTGTTGCCCCTCCCTCCAGCATCTGTCTTGTGCAAAAGACAGCAGAACCACTATGTAAGGGGTTTGGGTTTTTTTTTTTTGGGGGGGGGGTTGGACTCTCATATGTAAGTCACATACCCGTGCAGCTCCAGTAGCTGGTCTTGGGCTGGAAGATGACTTGGTTTTTTATTTATCGGAGGAGGGGCATAATGAAATCTTTTGGGAGTGAATTTTTGATTCAGGGGGGCAGCGTAATACCAGCTTTTAGGAGATGGTGCTGATGTCTTTGAAAAAAGTATTATTTAAAAGAAATGGAGGAATGTGTATCGTTTTCACAGGTGAGTTTGTGCTGTAGATGCAAGTGAGCATCTTAATTGAGCTAGAAATAGTTGGGATAGAAAGACATGAAAAGACAAAATGGAATGAGAGTTAGTGTTTAAAAGTTGTGATTAAACTGGAAGCTGATGAAATGTGGGGGGAAAATCATACTACCATTCTTCTGTTTGAATTTAAAAAGTTTAATGAGAGGCATAGATAAGACAGTTTGGAAAAACAAGCTGAGCTTTATGATTGAGGATGTGTTGTTGACAATGCTGTCTGTCCTTGATTTTCATATCCGGAATCATTTAGCATTTGCTTCCATTTCTGCTTCTAAATGCTATGTATGTTTACCGCTCAGGTCTCAGTTATAGTAACACTTTAAATCTGTAGAATATTGGATAATGTTTTACTGTTGCTTCCTTGAAGAACCAGAAGTGCCATTTATTTCTTTTTCTGTGGGTGAAAATTTGGGTTACAAAGAGACTTTTAAAGTTTCATTTGATACTTTCACCTAAAGTCATATGTACATAAGACTGTATCTTTAAATATTCTCCAGTTTTCTGCCTATTATGCCTTTTTCTTTTGCTGGTCAACACCAGTCCTTGGTGAAGAATGTGAAGTAAGATTATGTTGTATTCATAGCAGCACCAGATCTGCTTTAGCATCCCATTTTTGGACATATCTGTAACTTTGAAGAGTAATGGAAATGGCACTTACTGTTCTTTGTCCCTTTAATCAAGTTCATTCAAAGCATTTTTTCCAGTTTGCTTTTCCCTGGAGAGTAGCAGTTTTACTGTTTAGAACTTTTCTAAATCTATTGGAAGGGACATGTCGTGTTATTCAATTGAAGGAGGGGCTAATGAGATGTGCATGGGGATGGGGGTGCGGAAGTGAGAGTGGTTCATTCCGATCTCTGTGATTTTTACTGAAGGTAGAATGAAAGAAAACTCATCAAGTATTATTGGATAATAGGAGAAATCAATTACCTAATTTTCAGGTTACTGAAGTATTCAGTCGTATGTGGAATTAATAGACTTTGTCCAGAAGAGTGATTTTGAATAGATTTTGGTTTACAGTATTTCTCTTTTGTGTGCTTTATTGTTTTAATAACAGTTTGAAAACGCTGATAATTGGGTCCATTTATGTTTTTTATTTACTACGGTATCTGTTTGGCAGACCTCACCACCAAGTGGGACAAATGCTAAAAAAAGAAGACATGTTTATTTATCTACTTAAATTATGCCATATATTGATTCCTTCTAAGGCCACCCCTGGAATTACTACTTTTTTTCTTTGCAATGAAAAGTTTGTGCTAAGCAGTGTTCTGACTTCAGTCATTTCTTATTTCTTCACTAAGTTGAAAATGAGAAAGAAAGAAAAAACACCTCAGTTGTCTATGGAAGCTCACTGGAGTTTGTGTGTGGAACTGGTAAAACCTTACCTTAAATATCTCACTTACCATGAAAGCCCATTTAGGACCGCTGTAATCCAGTTCTAACTTGATCATGTATAACTAATATTGTACAGTACTTGTAAATAGGCAATAACACAAACAAGGATCACTTCCAACCAGCAAGGAAACTGGATAGCTCCGTAGCTTAGGCATCTGACTGGGGAGCCTGAGGTTGGGTGTTCCGTTCCCCATTGTGCCTTCTTGAGAGGGGCTGGATTCTATGATGCACAAGATCTCGTCTAGCTCTAAGATAATGATGATGATGATGATGATGATGATGATGATGATGATGATGATGAT